>OZ024699.1:15237934-15793934 GCA_964016905.1 Perithous albicinctus
ACATTGTAGCTTACGTTGCTCGTATTCGGCGAACGCATCCTCTCGTAAAACAGCCTTTTACTGCGCACTTTTTGCCCGTCATTGCCCTGTATGCCGACACTCTATACAGAAAGGAAGAGAGGAGAAAACGGCGTGTACGCGCACTTTTTATTGTATTTTAAATGCGAGCGCATTTAAACTCCGTGTGTTAGTCGCTTGTGGGCATTCACGAGGGTGTGGAATGGCTTTGGTGTAGTTTTCAGGGCGTTGTCCCCGAACGCCCTTAGGGCCCTCGATGAATTATGACAGCGCGCGAGCGCGCGCGGATGCACCAAACGATTTCGGGAAATGCCGCCCCTTCTTTTTTTTTTTTCTTTTATTTGTGTCTCTCGTTATTTACATACATATCGTAGTTTTTTATTGTATATTTACTACACAGTATTTATTGCTGTCTATAGCAAACAGATTTTCACGACCGCAGTTATTTGTGTTTCATTAATTTATGAAGGGAGATGGTTATGCAGGGACAAATGTGTTTCAATACACTTTTGCGTCACAATGGTTTGATCGAAAAATATCAATTGTATCACTATTCGATATATTTATAACTCTTGTATTCATTTCTCTGTCGAATGTTAATTTTATCACGATTTAATTACAGAAATTAAATCTACGAAATTACAATTTTATCTTATTGACTGTGAAACTATAATCGACCCATCATACAAAGTCGTCACTAAATCCGAAACATGAAATTCCATGACTTTTCCTGGTTTTGTAGGTAAAAATCACATAGTTATCTCTGACCAAAGTAGACGTACTTTTTTTTTTAGGCAAATGGAAAGAATATATTTTTGTCCAATATGCTTGTTCTGGGATTAATTTGTAGAAGTGATGGTTCATTTTCGTGCTCAACCACATTGCTCTATGTGGATTCCGTTGCGACACTTCACCCCTTCTCCCCCTCATGCTCAACGACGCGAATCGAACGAGTTCGAATCGCTTACACTCCAACGATCGTGGACACTGGTTCACGTACAAATGGCATAGAAATTCGTGAACGCCTCTGTATGTGCCCGCAGCGTGTATTATAATGCGACAGGAGCATAGAAGCCAGAAGGAAGAATTTTATTTTAATCGGCTGGCCACGACTTCGAAGAGACTTTTTAATGCCTCCTGTGCATTCTCCTGCGCTTGTTCGTCACGTCTATTAATCGCTGGGAGGAAAAAGTTTCTGCGATTCTATGGAACGAGACACGACCGGGCGTGTCGTTCTCTTTCCAGTATGATCCGTCTATGATGGCATCTGCGAACAACTGGAGGACAACGAATGTGCGAATGGATTGACGTGGGTCTCGTAATAAGTACAACGAGGCATATATTGGTCGGTCCAGCGTAAACCATCCATATGCTGAATATTCTCTCATGCATTAATCCCCTTCCGAATACATTGATAAGCGTAAAAAATCATTTTGTGTTTCATCCAGATGGTCTGTCCACAATCTCTAACGAAAAAAAAAATTATTACGTTGAAGCATATGGTACAAAAAAAAAGCTTCATTTTCAAAATTCGATCCGATCTTTCCGAGTCATCCGATTTACTTTTCATCACCCGTAACTACAAACGACTTTTATTTTCTCAATCGAAGCGCAGAAATAAAAGATAACACAGAAATATGTTAATTTTTATCGACAGCGTTAGTCTTCTCAATCCAATCGTCGGTTTGTCCAATTATAGTCGTCGAATTGTCGTGGCATATACGCTTTCAATATATTCCGATAAATCTTCTAGACACGCTCGTGCGTTGCTTCCTATGTCCTCTTGCATATCGCGATTATATTTCCATTGAAAGTTACGTAATTTATGCGTATAGGCTTAACAAAACAACGAGTGAATGGTTAACAGCGATATAATAGAACAAATGGAAAGGCATACCTATAGATTTCTACGGGTTATAGGTGGAAAAGGGTTAGAGGGGATGATATTGAAGGGTCGTAAAAAGCTGGGGCGACCTAAGCCCGATGCTTTCACAACAACATATCGCAAACCTAGGACCGCGGGTGAACCCAAAATACATATACCTGCGTAGCCTGTCGATAGATCATCTCGTACGTTCGGTGAATAATCGATATAAATTCAGCAGCGGTGGCTCGTTATTAGCCAGGGCTTTGGGGGCTCAATTTGGAAAGGGCCCTTTATATGCGGGAGCCTCCACTCGTTCAGCGAGCGTGAAATCGCGATCGTATAATGACGACGAACCACGAGTTCAAAGCTCAACTCTTTCTGTCTCTCCACTTCCCGTTCGTTATATATATATATATAACCAACATCGAGATTAGCGTGACGTTCGAAATACCTGCATAATATTTGCTTTACCGAAGAGGCTTATCAATACGCACATATGCTTAGCTACTCGAAATCAATGTAGAAAGCAGAAAGCATTGCGAGTGGCACGTTCGTGTAATTGCAAATAACAGATTTTCACACGTATTAAGGGATTTTTGTAAAGCTGTTTAAATTTTGTTTCCGTAAATTGAAGATACCAATTATATACATTTCTTGTACGATTTCTTTTCTTTTAAAATATAAATAATTTTAAAAAGTAACTGCTGAAATGATAAGAAACAAAATCTAAAAAAAAAAAATGCACAAAAAGTACTGTCGAGCAGTAGTAGAATCAGTCCAATTAGGAGAAATATCTGAAAGGTTCAGAAAAAAGTGTGGATGAAATTATTTTAAACAATATCTCAGATCAATATCCAAATAATTACATGCAGTGGTAAAAAAATTATATTAAAGTTTGTGTGACAAGCAAAAAATGATAATAATTTCTAAATGACAACCCTTCCATTAATGTCGCGATGAATAATCATGCATTAAAAAGCAATTACTATTTATTAATTTTATTAGATTATTACAAAAGTACTCAGTCCGTTATACACGACTCGTGACATCCGCAGCCGTTGTAAGCGAATTTTCTTTTCATTATAAAATTGAAATAAAAATGAAGTCGTCCCGATAGCTGCACCTCTCACACACACACACGCACATACATACGATCTTTTTCCTTTTAATATCCTAGCGGATTCCCGGTGGTCGCGTAAATTCCAACGCGGTTTCCCGTTCGGTACAGCAGGGTTTTTCCTCGCGTTCGTATTTATCTCGCCGACATCGCTAAGCTGTACACAGTATCGAACTGTGTGCCTCGCTGATAAAGCTGCCGTATCGAGGAATCCCTCCGAGCGATTCCGACGCGTCGAGTGAATCACACTAAGCTCTGGGAATCAGCCATAGCGGCATTTTGCCTTTACCAATGTGTTTGGAGTCAGTACACGCAGCGAGATTCCGTTTTAAACAAATTAAAAAAAGGTACAAAAATGAAAATAAATCATGAAAGATGATACTCGCACAAAATCTCGTGTCTGGCAATGTCGCGCTCATCGACATCAATCCTCGTTGATTTTTCTTACAAGACAGATCTTCGCTGTGTAACTGCAATTTCTGAACAAGTTAATGAACATTTTTTGCATTGCAACAATTTTTTTTTCATGCACCTACCGCAACTAATTTTATTATTTAACAGCGAGACAATTTTCTTACGACAAAAATTATGCTATTGGAACAAGATTCTTTTATGTCGTAACACAATTATTTGACAAAGCTGGTGAATTTGAATTATTATGAAAATAATGAGTGATACTCAAAGACAAAAAGTCTAGCTGATGCAGCTAGAATTTTCTCACTATAATTAATTAGACTATATTTAACAGCAAAACAATTGATTGTAACGATAAAAAATGTTTAGCTGTAAATTTGCATTTTTTTTCACATACAATTTGTTGTAATTCACTATTAAAGATTTGCATATTTTTCCTTCACTCACAAGCTAGATTCTTCGAACTAAAAATCAAAAATAATATTAAGAGGTCGCGCTGGCGCCATAATGATTTTGCAGATTGGCAATGCAATTACAAAGAACGAGGGAAACGAAGCCTACATTACATCGCAGACATTATTGTGCGGAAGGCCGGTCGCGTTACGCAACGAGCGTGGGAGCGTTGTTACCGTAATTCGACTTACACGATGGTGCGTGATGTAGGTGAGTAGGAAATAGGTAACTTATCCACAGGAACCTACGAGCAATTCGTTGGATTAAGCGTATCTGTTAAGCTGTATTATATGGTGTGTAATGTAGCTCAATGTACGTAAGTAAACACATGAATATTCGCAGCATATAAACCTACAACCTGGCATGGATAATTATGCTTTGATCGAGATATAAATACATGTATTTTCTTAAGTATATTGCAGTCATAAAGTGTCAGTAACACTAATAACACGAAATTATCATAAAGGAAAATGTGGCACCAAAGCATGCAAACACGTAACGTCTTAAACGAAACTGAAAATCCATTTTCTTTTTTTTTGTTTTCTTTCCAGGTGTTTATGATGTAATCTTAATTAATTCCGAAGCAGCAATCAGAATGTAGGAAGTGATAAACTACACGCGATAAAGTTCGCGCCATGAATTGTTGATCCATATCGCTCGGAAAAGTGTTTTACACCTGTGTTAGAAGTTGAACTGTCGATAATACAAAAGAAAAATCTACGAGACCCGTGTCATCAGAGAAACATTGAAACTAAACAACAAAAGTGATGTAAGATGAGATTTACGTGTACGAGAATAGACGTGGGAAGGGTTAGAATCGGAGACAGGAAGACGCGCCAGTGTATAATCGTGAAACACTAACCCGCTTACATGTGTACACGATTATGTGCTTTAATATATTAAACATAACATTCCGTGGAACGCGGCAGTACATCGCAGAGACAATTCCGAGGTCATGTGTTAGAAGCTCGACAACCGACAACGAGCGGCCTCTTATCACGACCTCCTGCATGTCGTGAAATGATTTGATTACTGCGTTTAGATGCATACATCTACATAAACACAATGCCGTGCAACAGCTCATGCGCTTATTTTCGAGAGAATTCTTACGATAATAATTATTACATTGTCTTGATATTCTCGTGACAAAAGCCTGTTTATTCGTTTCAATAATTGTTTGGGTCAATAAAAAAGAATTAGTTTGCTATGAATGAGTTTATGCTGTTGAGTGGATTGGTAGAAATATTCCAATAATAATAATTTTGTACAATTATGTGGTCAGAATAAAGATGTTATTTTTTAATGTTCCAAACAGGTCTTTACCTCACTCGTCCGTTTTTTTTTTTCTTTCTTTTTTGTGCTCTTTCTTCGGTGGAAAAGCCTTTCTTCCTTTTGTGAAAATGTGTAGGGTTCCACTAGCTAATGTGTGTCGTGTGTTGCTCAGCATTAATTGAAACCCAGCTGGGCCCGCGTTGGTACCAGGGGGGTCGTACGTGCTTCTCGTGCCGGAAGCTTCTTTCGACCGGAAGAGGATATTTCGTAACGGATCGAGTGGCACTGTTAACTCAAGCGAGAAGCTAATATAGCGTCGACAGCGATACGTCTTTCCTTCTCGCTTCTAGTATGCATTACCGGTTCGTTTCGACTGTCTATCATTAACTTGTAATAAGTGGGCTTTGAGTTGTCTGCGCGGTAGCTGCATTAGGCTTTTCTCGATAACGCTAATTACTTGCCGGGCGCGTCCCTCTTGACTCTACTCCAGGTCTTTATAATTATTATATCTAGACGAATCAGCTGCTCTCTTACTGCTTTTGATCCTCGTTAATCCGTATGACGAACGAAGGTCATAAAAATAAAAAATAAAATAAAATAAAGGATGTAAAGTGGAACTTTGCATTCTTTCTTTTTTTAATTTTGTATATACATATGATGCAATTGCCAAAACTTTACAAAAGTCAGAGCGATCACGTTCACTTTTTGAAAAATGAAAATTTTTGCAAGTAAATACCGTTTCCTCTGTGATGAAGCAAAGCTAAATAAAATAAGCTACAAAAGAGAAATAAATTGTTGCATGCACGTAAAATTGACCCTGCTGCAAATATTATATCCAAGATTGCAGGAGAAACATTCACTCAGCCCTGAACGCTTTGGACACGAGAGAAATTATTAGCAAGGAATGCCAGTCAACCGTTTCGCCTTTGGCATAACTTGGAGTGAACGTGCTGGAATCTCGTGATGAATTCTGTGCAGGTATTCGAGCGCGGGTTACTCAGCAGCCACATATTTCATAGGATAAAAGAAAGATCCTTCCCATATCTGTCATATGCGAATAGATTCGAATGTCGTTTCGAGTCTTCCTGCTGGAAGTTCGAGATATTCATCATGAAATTATATTCAATAATGTTTCGGAGAAAAATCAATTTTTTTTTTCGTAGATTCTGATGTAATAACGAGAAACTTATCCAATTCGCGACATACGCAATTAACTTAATATCTGCATGTTACATTTCGCTGTGAAATCTAAATCGAATTATCCACTAGAGATAAATTATTTCATCGACTATGATATTGAAAACGTGCGATTTAGGCAATTCCTGATGTATGTAATGAACATGTTCGTCGTTGTACATCCGTGCAATTAGCTGAAATTTAGAGAAGGTCATGGACCGAAAATTCAATCAGAATGTCTCAACGCCTCAACCTCCCTCATTATTGCAGCTCGCAGCGACGCTTCATGTTGAATATAGCAACGAAAATCGATTTCGAGAGCGCTTAGCAACGCGAATGAATTCGCTGAATAATTGAATTTCAAGTTTTATAACAAATTATATCATCAGATTTAAACTGAAAATATTGAAATCTATATTTTATTATTAATTCACAATGATATACGTTGAACAGCCCAATTTCTTTTTGTGGCATTAATTACGACATAAAATTTGAAAGAAATATTGAAGTATCACTCAGAAATCATAATAAATTTGATAAAACTAACGAATCTGCAAAGAATCCAGGACACTTTTGTACCAATACTACTTTTTTTTGCCAACGAGGAGTAGACTTTCTCTTTTTACCACTAATCACACGTTATTTCAGTCAAAGCTCATTGCGCGGTGTCACGGCGACAGCTGATGAACGTTGTGAAACTAACGCAGACACGGGGGGGGTTTTTTTTTACACGATGCCAATGAAGAAGAATAAAGGGCAATTTGCGGGAAGCCGCGAACCGGCTGCGTGCACAACATAAGGCTATCGTTCTGAAACGAGTGTACATCTTGCTTTGCAATATGTATGCCAAACAGCAAACTATAGTAAGATGGGGATTTTAGCGTAAGAAAGCTATTACGGTAAATGTAAACGTATTAATAATTTAATAGCCGAGCTCCAATCGAAAAGTATGTTTCATCTTTAAAAAAATTACAGAATGTCTAGTTTAAAAAATGCACAAAATCTTCTTTTTGCTTTCTCATGGCTTTTGTTTTCGTGAATTTTTTTTGTTTCTCGAGATTTCCATTTCAGGACACTCTAAATGGTCCAAAACAACGATAAACGTGGTTTTCTGTGCGCGTGCACAACATTTTTGAGGAAGACTGCATTGATTATTCATTATGATTCAAAAGTTCTGATACTTTAACAGCAAATTTATAAGATTCATGGTTCCAAATGGTACACCAACCTTGTTAAACGGATTGATAAAAGATTGGTCTCCAATAGGTGCCTCACAGAATTGAGTTTAGTGCTGCTGGTATGCACTGTCATGCCTGTATATGGACACCTTGTTTACCTACAAGTAGGTATGCCACTGTGGTACACACGTGAACAAGTTTGCTTTGACAATTCTCTGTACCGTTCCTGTCCGGATGTGTGCTCAGGCCCTCGCTTTGTGTATTACCGATTAGGAGTACCGATTTGAGAACTCTCAGTTGCTCTGTGGCTGAGCACTTGAGATCCTTTGTTCCGGTATCCCTGGAGCACCAGTGGCTCGCGGACTACTCAATGAACTGAATGTGGCGCCCAATAATAAATTCATGAAGAGGAGCCCACCCGCGATACCCAAAGAGTACTTGAGGGCACGATTGTGCATTTCGGAGAGCTCTTCGTCGGACAGCTTGTCGGCAAATTACGTTTGGAATTGAGCGTATGCACGTAACGTGCATGTAACGGCTCGATGGCCTCAGAGAATGAAGCTTTAACAGTAGCTTGTGTGTCATGTTAAGAAACAAAAAAAAACCTGTAAATGTAAGTGGAACCTTGAAAATTGCTTCCTCATCATTTTGTATCTTTGGGAAATAAATTTTGTCTTTTTACAAAGCTACCTCTACGAGGAAGTATTTCCTATCGAGGAGTATCTTTAAATACTGAATTTAGAAATTGAATCCTATATTTCATGCGTAGGGAATGAAATGCAAAACAGGAATTGCGTGTATTCTCTCATTGAGCCTCTATACAGGGAAATGTGTGCCAATATAGAAATAACAGCAATATGCGAGCGCAAAAGTGGGCCACTCGAGCTATTGTGTCAAGCCCCAGTCGCTCTACGGATGCAACAGCGCACGCCACGCGATGCACGCGCGTGTACTGCATTTCTAGACTACATCCCAGCTTTCCCTGCGTTCAATGTTATCCGTGTATTACATACATTTCTTTTTTTTTTTTTTTTTTTCTTTCTTTTACGAGAGACTCTCGGCAACCATCTGCGCTACTGCTATGACTGGAAATTAGTTAAAATTACAGTGTAAAATCTTGAAAAGATGTGTGTACACGCGTTGGAGCTGGCAATCGTAAAACTCGAGAGCTACGGAAAAATGTGAAGAAAATTATAATGGCGTACAACGTGGAACGAAACTTTGTGAAAGCACCTTTAAACTTTGTCGTACTCCTTGTTCGCTCTGTATTAACCACTCTCTGTGAGCAACTTCGAAACTCAGCCAGAACGATACACCGAGAGACTTAACGATCGCCGAGCTGTGTGTACGCGTATCGAGATAAGCGAATTAAGTATTGATGCTTTGGGACTACAGCAGTACACAGCACGCTTACACTCCTAACGGTTCTCAACTGGTTGTAATTGTCCAAGTTTCAGGTCGCAGTTATTTATTATTTTTAGTGAAAGTTTTGCAAATAATTGCAATAAAAGGGGTTCAATATTATGGTCCAAAATAGATTAATGATGTGGAAAGTAAAAAAAGAAAAAAACGGTTTATTTTCAGGACTGTCTAATCTTTATCTATCTTTACTCATATTTGTTAATATAATTTATTAAATTAAATGATAAATAAAGTCCAACGAAACAGAAAAAAAAAAAAAATACAGAAATGACAAAGTAAATAAAGAACGTGAAATGTTGTTATTAGAATCCTAAAGTAGCATTTTCATCGAGGAAAAATTTATCTCGACTCTCGATCGTTAAGTCCGCTCCAGTAACGTCGATTATCTTGATAATTGAGGCGTAATTGGAGCGGCGCGTTGCATACACGCGACTTGAGGAAACCCGCGAACTGAACAGATGCACGAGCTCATAAACACTGTGTGTAAACATTCACGAAGCTCGAAACAACCGGAAAGAAAAGGCCTTTTGGCACTTTGATCTGGGTTGAGTGAGCGAGAAAACGTCTAAAAGGTGGATGGCGTCAAGAGTGCACTTTGTATATATATATATGTTCACCCGATGCATAGGAAGCCCGCAGGTGCCAGACAACGCGGGCTGAAGATAATGCAGCTGCAAGTGCAAGCACTCACGCACGCGCCGCGGCTCGGCTCGTGCCTCTAGTCTCCCTTTATAATTTTTTTTTTAAATATTTTATTAATTCAATGCCATTGAGGTTCGAGGTCAAGCACAGGAGGAAACATCAAGGACGCGTGAAAAAAAATTACAATTGCATATATCTCCTTATTTCGTAATTCTATAATATATAAAACCGAACTTTATACAAGTACAAAATATCTATTTGTGATTTCTTATCGATCTCATTAGAATTTCCATTAAAAGGTGAGAAACATTGAAATCCTTTCCACCTCTGATAAGCTGGTTGAAAATTGAAAATAAACAATTCGACAGTAATAAACGAAAAAATTGTACTTTAGTCAGATAATAATCAATAACTGTTTATGATTTATTATCGACATCTTTAGAATTTTTACTTAATCTCTTCAAAAGTATTGGAATAGAAAATAGAGGGAACTAAGGATTTAATACGATAATACTTATCAAGGGAAGTTGGTATTTAAAAAGTAACTCCATGAACGTTTAAGGAAATTTGTGTATCTTAATACTGTACAATTTAAATTTACAATCCGGAGGATCGAGTTAAGTGTGCATGACCGGAACCGGATGCTCATTTGTCTGCTCCGACGCCCAGAGCCTGAGGTTGTACTTCCACTATCTTTACGTGCAGGTAAACCCTATCTGCCTGCGGGCAAATTGAGTGATCGATCGTTTAGTGACGTTTTAGTAATAGATATTATTATTAATAGTAGTGGTGTACTTTTTTACGCCATTAGCGTACTGTCTATACGCTATCTTACCGCCTACTCTATACCATATACGTATATATGGGGTATTCCACGACTAATCAACAGGGTAGTGACGCTCATACATTTTTCCTCCTCTGGGATGTTGCAGGGCAATTCGAAAAAGCATTCTAGATTTTTTTTTCAAATTTTTTCGAAATTTTTACAGTAAATTCTTTTGTTAAAGAATGACAAAAAATTTCAAACAAATCGTCGACGAATTTTCTGAGAAGTCAAATTTTGGATGATTATAAAAATAAAAATCTTTGAAAAGAATTTAGCGTGCTTTTTCATATTGCCCTGCAACATCCCAAGAGGGGAAAAAAATATGATGGTCACGACCATGTCGATTAGTCGTGGAATACTCTATATACAGATACGTGGTCTTTTATTGCTCGATATAGTCACGCAAATTATTAACGGACAGACGTGTCAGGCGATAAGTCATCGTACTATATGCGCTCGGGAGTGCAAGTTTATAGATGCATATAATTTATATATGGGGCGTTCAAGCGCACCAGTCTGTGAGATCATCGATATGAATTGGAGCAACGTGCTTTCCCTATGACTCCATGCATCTCCTTTCTATTTATCTATGTAGGACGAATATTCGAATGAATGATCACTCAATAAAATATTTAGGACGTTTGTTTCATATCAAGACCAATAAATTTCGGATATCACAAATAAATATAATAAACTTTACTATAGAATTAAATTTTTTTCATTGCTCCTAATCAGATTTTTATTTTAATTAACTGATGGTAAGATTTAATTGAAACTCTATCATAGATTACTTCACAAAAAAAAAATAACACTAATTCGATGTTGAGGATAATAAAAACATAATTTTTTTCCATAAATTATATAATATTCATTATTTTCTATTTCCCTCAAAAGTCTCATAAATTTCATTTTGCAATATGTCGTTGGTTTAGGAGAAAGAATGCAAACAGAGAGTAAGGCAATTGCACGGTGAACGAGGATCGGGTATCAGCAATTGCCGCTAATTAAGAATTAATTAAGTTCCCAGGTCAAAGCCCCCGCGTGCGCTCCGGTTTATTTCTGTAGCCTAGAATAAGAGACGGTTTCGACAGAGATAAATTCGTTCGATCGACTGAAACGTTAATTCACGATATCACGATAGACGCGCACATATGGACATCACCTATACGCTCGTATGTGCACTCGACAACCAGTATCGGTTTCTCCCTCCGATAACGTTGTAGTACCAGTGGGAAGGCAAACCGCCGAGCTTTATATTCGATACGCACAACGTCTCTTAACCACGATTGGAAATTGCTCAACACGTTAATGTGTTTCGAGGGCTCGGCGTTTATAGATAAAAGCGCATCAGAATCGTTTGATGATCCGGATAAATAGTCGTCGGTATATAGAAACGAGACGAACGCGAGTTTCTCGCAACTGAGAAGAAGGGAACGAGTCAAAATGATAAAAAGAAAGAAAAAAGGAAATGAAAGAGAGTTGACCTCTTTCAAGACCGCCGCCCCGGAGAGCCGTCGTAAAGAGAAGAAAATAAATGAACGACCGAGCTCCTCTCTTCCACGGTCGATGAACCAAACCTACGTTAATCCAACTATCTTCATGCCGGTTTGGCCTCATCTGCTAGGCATCTGTCTTCATATTAATTCTCTCACATAGATATATCATGCGCGTAATGCATGATTTAAAAGGTGCTGACTATTTTCCTAATCCGGCTATAATTAATCAAATGCTCATCGATCAGCCATCGAGTTTCGAAATTCAAACCGGATTGATGGCTTATTTTAATTAAATAAATTTCCCTTATTCAAAGAACGAGAACGGAGTTTCGTATGTGTTTAAGAGCTTTTGAGGAGAGAGCTGTGTGCACATTAATTGCTACTTGTAGTGCAAGTTTTATTACTGTTACAATCGAGACTGTAAAATCCAACTTTCGCTTGGAGTTATCAACAAATCTGTTAATAACTTCAACGTGGGAGGCCACTACAGTGAACACTGGACTGCGAATTTTCATCTCACGCCTCGAAAACTCACCTGCAACAAAAAAAAGAAAGGACATAATTACAACATGCTCGACTTTTCATACTCGGCTTATAATTATTTGCTGGATCGTTTTTAAATTATATTCTATACTTGTAAAAATCTCTGGTCGTTTTCGACTCAAAGAATTTGTTTTATTACACTTTTTAGATCAATCTTTCGAATAGGAAATGTTTCTATTCTTCGAAGAGTTGCCAATGACTTTTCCGGACGCCTCCCTCTTCTCGTTTTTCCTTCTTGTTTCCACGTACAAATAGGCTAAAGCCGCAGGCTGATTCAGGGGACACTGCCCTCGTGTTCCGTGAATAAGTCGAAGAAAGGGCGTTTATTGCAATTACGAATTTGGAGAAGGGATGGAAGAGAGCAGTCATAGCCTGATGTAAGTTACGAGCGAGCAAACCTCTCCGTATGACTCTGGTGCGAACTGGTGGCGGCTGCGCGCTCGGCTGATTCATTTTGCTTTACACACTGAATGCAATTTACACGGGCTGCGACAGCCACTGCAGCACCAGTGCGTGGGCACACGCTCAATTTCTTATCTTCTCATGGTGTGTTGTATTAGAGGTGACGCACCGAGGGGTTTCCACCCCTGATTCGTTCGGGACAATCAGGACTAAGAAAATGTCGAGTGTATTTGTGCACACCGTAAATAATCAATTCACTGACGTATCAAACGATTAATTTTATTATATTATTGACGATAATTTTCATAATCTTGGCAATAAATTCGAAATATTATCTCTATCCAGTAAAGAACCATTAAAAAAAAATTGAAGTTCTACTTTTTGGAAATTAGGAAAGCAACAAAGTTGTAACTGTCTAATTAAATATTTTCTGCAATAATTCTGCCACATTCTGTGCTATGTGAGGATGTTTGTCAAACGTACAATTTTTGTTTAACAATGATAGTAAATATTTTGTAAAACAAAAATACCATTTTTTACACCTTTTTTTTATGAAACTGTAAATGTAAAAATTTTTTTGTTGCAAAATTGGCGACAACAATTGTGGAAGTTTTGGGCAAAGTAGTTTGTTAAAAGTAAAATTATTCTCATTTCATTTTTACTGTGTATATGGACAAAATT
Organism: Perithous albicinctus; assembly: GCA_964016905.1. Lineage (NCBI taxonomy): Eukaryota > Metazoa > Arthropoda > Insecta > Hymenoptera > Ichneumonidae > Perithous > Perithous albicinctus. Next base: position 15,251,442 of record OZ024699.1, read on the forward strand.
TAAAGTTCAACATTATTATAAAAAAACTAGAATATTTCGCAAAATGATTTTCTTGAATATTAATGAAAACGAAAATTCCGAAATTTTTAATATTTTCGAGATTCATCGTACGCCCAATAATTTCATGTTCGATTCATGATTTCAAAAGCAAGACGTACTGCACGACTACTACAAAGTGAAACGTGGCTGTAGTAAAAGGTTAAGGGAACGGTAGTAAATCCTGGGAGAGTACGATGACGGGTAAACGTGGCGAAATCCGTGCGACATACAGTGCGCGAGCTGCTGATTCATGCTGCTTGATGTTTCTACGAGCTTATCAGCTTTGCACTAGAATAATAAAACCAGCCACAATGGCAAACACTCTAATATTTACTACTTCTTCCCACAGCAGTCCTTAATCCAATAAATCGACAATACCAATTATTTACGTTCGACGTAAAAAGAAATTAATCTCTCAGCTATATACAACAAAACCATTTTATTTTAGTTCCGTATCTATATAAAATAAAGAAAGTCTCGATGATTCAATCTGTAACGTTTAGTTTCACATTTTCATTGGAAAAATAATAAACAGCAAAGGGAAAGGAATCACGCAACTCCGATATTTATTATTTATTTTCAGTCCTAATCCAATAAATTCACAATACTAATAATTTACGTCCGACGTTATCGCTGTTTGGCAAATGAAAAAGAAAATTTAATCTCACGGCTGCACGAGAAAATCGTTTTATTTTTCTTGTGCACCGTGTTATAAAGTAAGTAAATCTCTATGATTCAACTTAACGGTTTGTTTCGCCAGTTTCATTGCAAAAATAATAAGGTGCGAAGGGAAAGGAACCGAGTCACGCAACTCGGATACATGCGAATGTATTCTTTCAGACCCCCAGGCTGATTCATAATACAACTAAGGCAGAAAGATATGAGAGGCTTGCGCACACGGATTCCACGCTCTATTTTTCTTATTGTCAGAGCTGCATGCATGCTCGCATGCATCCACGGGCTACTGTCGATGACGCATTTCTCAGGGGAGGCAATAAGCTCATCAAGAGGAAGAAGAAGAAGTAAAAGGAGGGTCCCCATTCTCGTTTCAAGCTGCTTCGGAAAGCGAAAGGGCGTACCGGAAACGTGCCACGTACGTTCGAGATGAATGATTCGAGATCTAAATCCGGATGCTCACTGTTGAAGACGCCGGGGACCTACTGTCGCCACTGCGGTACTCCTCTAGCTGCTACTGCACGACATTCGAGAGCTCCCGTGACTCGGCTTATCGCTGCATGCAACTTGGGTGGCTGAAGAAAATTTCATCGACAACGCAGACAACCACGAGCTCGTAAATTTCTTTTCGTTTATTGAGACAGGCGTCTCTCCTGTGCTTCATATATTGTGATTATTTCAGTTTGTACATCTATCGTTGGCATTTTTCTTATCTTTACCAATGTAAATAGAATAAAGCAGAGTATCTCATTTACTTTCACAATTTAAGAAATATTAAATGCATATATATCTCGTCGTAAATGGAATATTGTGTACAGTAAATTTATTCCATTTGTAATTTTTTTTTTCAGTTAATTTTCCGACTTTAAAAAAAAAGTATTTTGTTTGTCAATTCAAGAAAAATTGATTTGCATTTCTCGAATTTCTGTGAAATTTGTTAAGTGTTAAAAAAATTTGTGTCAAATTAGATTGCTATGTTTTGTAAAGATTATTTTTTTAAATAAATGTTTCATGAAAAAATTAAATGGAAATACATAAATTTAACCCACTTATTTGCAAAACATTTTCAAATTCTGTTTTTAATTCTGTAAAAAAAACCCCGAAATTATGAGTAAATATAAATATAACATATCTGACGATGATATTTTAAAAAAATATACATTTTTGAAAATTAACTTTCAGTAATCCACGTATATTTTTTTTATAGAGGAAATAACTAGGCAGATACAAAATAATGTCCTATTGTGATTACGATTATTTTAGTACAAGATACAATAGACTGTAAGATGATTCTATAGACAAGCTAGAGTACTACGAAATTTATTTCTTTGATAACCTAAAAAAATATCTACAACTTGGAACGATTGTATCTATTTCGTTATAGGTTTAGTATTATAATATGTTGCGACCGTCTGGTAATGTACTGCATAATGTGATGCATAAGTAGATCTGGAGACCACGTCTGAGTATAAGAGTCACGTATGGAGACTAGTGTGTAGCACATTTGAAGGCGAAGGGGCGAGCGCGAGCGAGGATATAGCAGATAGAAAGGAGCGCATGCTGTCGTAGTTCAGTGGAGTATGCCTGGGACAGTAGGCTACAGAGTACGAGAGCGAGGGAAAGAAGGAACAAGAGCTCGCTAGCCGCTGTAACGGTGTAGTTTTCTCTGTACACAGGCTCTGTACATACAAAACTACTACGTACATGTCTATGGTATCCTCGACGAGACTTCTCACGCGAATCGATCTACTTTCCCGCCCCGGTGCCGCAGCAATACTCTCGACGTGTTAATATTTAACGAGATGCTATGCACAGCGAGGAAAGGAGTTTAGGCAGACACCGCAGTAGAGAGTTGTTCGGTATTGACGCGAATTTTCTGCTTTGTTCTAACGAATTTATTACCGCATGCAGCAGAATGATTCGAGAATATTTTCATTTTCCAATTTCATGCGGCTTCCAACAAAATTTCGCAAGAAATTAAAGTCGTAACTTTTTAATGAAATGTTATGAAATATTCATCCACAACGTTACGACAATATTTGAATTATTATGAAATATTGGGAATCATTTCTGCAATAGTTTTTGCAATAAAAAATTTAATATATTTTTTTACGATAGTATCATTATTATTATTATTATTTTTTTTTTTTAAATACATTGTTTAGCCATAATTTTCCGTTGTTTTCATTATAGATTTTCTATTCCAAGAATGAATAATTAAATTAAATCGTCAACAAGCAGTGAATGCGTATAACGAGAACTGCATTTTTCGTTGCATTCGTCCGATTGCTTAATCAAATAACGATGTTTAGTATACGGTCGTGGCTTACGAGTCTTTACGTGTTAACGTCGAGTACGCTTGAATCGTGCTGTTGAAATCGTGTCGAGACACTTATACAGTTGTCTCTAATTAAAGACTCACGCCGACGACACTTGATTCAATTTCCTGGTGCGGGCTTCTTTTCCTATGTTTGCTTTATCCGAAATACGCCCGACCTTTGAATTTCTCTGGTTTCTATCACATTCTTTGACAGCTGAGAGTAGGGTGCTTGTAAGATATTTCGCTGAGACGAAGCTTGACGTCACAAACGGTTGAGCAAATGTTGATTTAAAACGCGAGCAAAGAGGGTATAATAAGAGAACGTCGAAAATGTTGGAAGAAGAAAGAGAATGAAAATCCTCTGAATGTCACAGAATCTTGAATATTTTAGAAACCAGAGGAAACTTTTCTTTCGCAGTCTTTTATAATTTTACTTGACACCACTCGACTCTGTTTTTTTTTCTAATGCAGCGAAGCGAATTCATTGTTCATTCGTCGCATTACTACAACAACTGCAGTTGCATTATGCGACTGTCAACGACAGGTCGATCAGCCATGACCCTCTGAACGTTTTGTCCTGACGCAATACGCAGTCGAGTATCGAATTACTCATTAAAATAAACAATGAGTTTGCTTTTAAAGAAAAGTGGTGAAGAAAAAATCACCATTGAAGTCATATTAAAGTTGAAGAAATTATTATAAAAAGATCATCTTTGTTCTCCTTATTCACTAATTGTTGTTAACTATGTCTTTCGATTTATCCAAGATTCTCAGCATCGATTAATAGCACAGTAAGACAGACTGTACAGCATTTGTAGAAGTGCACTGCTAAGATTCAGGAGAAGCATCCTCAGCGGGGTCGTTAATCCCCGTCGAGGAACCGAGGAATAGAACACGAGAGAGCGAGGAAGACGATGAGATGAAGTGAAGACCGAGGAGGAGTCTGCCGTTTACGCGTGAGTCATCCGGTACAGCTCGGGGAAAATGGATACAACTACGTGGATAGACAGAAGGACGAAGATAGAAAGGGCAAGCAAGTGAGCAAGAAACGCTTGGTCTATACCCAGACGAAAGCTTCAAGAACCGAGGATGAACGTATGAATCTTCCGAGAGTCGTCAGCAGGGCTTATGCTATCTTGGTACATCCAATCCTAACTCATGTTTCACGGTATTCTCACAGTTTTAGCACCTGCGTTATGTCTCTAAGTTTATTGAAATATCCTCAAAGCTTTAAAAAAAGAAAAAAAAAAGGTATTCCTGACGCGTGACTCACGTTGTGCAATTCTTGCAAGTGGTGGATATGCAATTTCTAGAAACTGAAAAGCTAACAAAATTTGATCTACGGGTCGTAAGATTCACTGCTTATACATTCAGGATCATATCCAGAAATATACTCGACAGGTATATCGTTAAAAGGGCCAAAAGACTTGGTTTTCATTTTATGTAAGGTTATATCTTGTTGCGTTATTACTTATCAGACACTATTGATTAGAATTCAACGGTTATGTGGGAAAGATGAGGAGTCCAGGATGGAATCCAGGGCAGAATCCATTATGGAGTCTGGGCAGTCCCAGTTGGAGTCCAAGATATAGACATTGGGATTGCATCAAAACCCATTGTTCACCTTCGATAACCCAGACTTCATCCTGGACTTATCGTTCCGGACACCGAAATACCAAAATGCGTTACTTTGGGAACCAGCGATTATTACAGCTTCAGCGCTCAGATTCATGAGTTAGCATCATCATCATGATCACTCAACGTTCGGTGTGTATTTCTTCGAACTGGGATGAAATATCCAGAGTTCCATGAAAATCTCTGTCTCCATAGTCGGCGTCATAAGTTTCATAAACACCGAATGGAATGATCATGTCATACCATATAACTTGGTTGTACGATGACACATTCGTAGTATTCATAGGTTCATACTATAGCTCCCGGCATACCTCAAGTCCGCGGAATTTGTAGTAGTCCTGTTTCGAGGCTTTCACAGTCCTCCGTAGTATCGTTGGGGCGTAGTCTGAGTATCCTGAGCAACGTAGTAGGAATCCGTAGTACATAAGTTGTAAGGCACAAGGATTTCTCGCGGTGGCGACGCTGGCATGTTGCCTTCCCAAGAGAACTGGCATCTCCACTATATCGAGTTGCGCACACCTTTTCGCTGCTATACTACACCGCCGTACCTATACATTACACATAAAGTAACGCACAGTTGGCTGAAGAGCGTGAGAGTGAAAAGCTTGTCCTTTCTATATAAAGAAAATGAAAACGAGTAAAGCGTCTTTTATCCGCTCTCGACTCTCTTCCGTTTCTATTACACGGAAGTTAAGTACTCCAGGTGTATATTATTTTTTCTTAATTGGAGGATAATAACTTGGAATGGCAGCGAATGTGTATGGTCGTAAAAAAAAAAAAATAAATAAGACTTTCATCCCGCAATAGTTTACTTCATTTGAACGTCGTAATAACCACTGCAATGATAATAAACATCCGATAACTCTGGATGTTTGTTACAATATAGTAATACCGTACGAAATATCTGTGGTAGATGTCGCACGCGAAAACCGGTCTGTCGAGGTGGCGGCGGCGGCGGCGGTGGCGGCTACGGCGCAACCACCAGACGACAAAAATTCGCAAAGTCCGAGCACGGTTGTGCCTATGCAATGGTGTGGATGCATGCAAGGGAATTCAATGGGAATGCACGTCACGCCGTGCGCTGCAGCGCTTCTCTTGTATTCATCGTGGTCGCTTGCTTGGCCAAACAGAAACGAGAATGAAGAGATGGAAAGCTCCGGAGAGGTGCACAACACACGCCACGACGACAATGGCTTGGTACGTAAATAGGCTGGAGTCTGACGAAGCTATGTATATATATACACCTCAACTGCTGTAGGACCAACAACGGTAGTAACAGGAAATGAAAAAAAGTAACTTCCACTTTGCCTAGCCTGGCAAACGGCGCTAACAAAACAGCCTCAAGTATGTTTTCACCGATATATCCCGCTAATACGTGAGCCATAGTCTGTGCTTTGCTGGTGAAACTTAAGCTGTGCGATATTCCTCTTTGGCAAGTCGACGGCTCGAGTCTCTGAATAGTCTGAATAGTCGGATATATATTTGCCTCTGTGTACGTTCAGCGTTTGCATCATAAACTAGCTTTTAAAGGATCAGGTATAAAAGGGACGGGCTATGATGTGGAGACCGCGCGACCCCATGCACGGAAATCCAGACCCATAAAGGGTACATTTTTGCGGATTAAAGCCAGTCCTCATTGTGTCTCGCGTTCCAGATTGAAAAAGTGCGCACCCCTTGCTCGATGCCTCCGGCGTGATAACCTAACGGGGGGGCCCAGAAGGATACAGCCATTATTTTAAGCCTCTAATGGAGAATCGGCGGACATTTCCGCTTCAGGATATTGCTCCGGCTAATTGTTAACCCTCGGCGGTAAAAAAAAATAAATAAATGCCTTAACACCAAATCCTACAACATCTGCCTTTAGCCCTTGATTAAAGTCACGGGAATTAGTGCACTTTTTGTTCAAGCCGTTCTCGACTTATGGTATTAACGGAATAACTTCATATTATGCAATGCAAGCAACGAACAAAGGGATTAAAATACAACAACTTTTTTTAACTCCAAGTTATTGTCATTTATGTTACTGTGATCAAATGCACAATTTTTAAGTAAAAGCTCTTTTAATTTCGTGATTATTCAGCGAATTTCGACGCTGTCGACCCATAAGCATTGTCGAGAGCCAATCCCTTTCCCCTCAAACAATTCTCAGGGTCGGATTAAAATTCTCGCTAAACCTCATTGAGGGATTTGTTTTTACGTACGCTACTAATACAACTGCTGTGCCAACGGTGTAACTCTTGGAGATCGTGAAGAGATCGGGTACAAAGGGTCCCTTGATCGATTGATCTCGAGTCGTTTGCGCGGACTCCATTCAAGTCCGGTTACCGTGGAATTCCGAAGGTTATAACGCTCAGGCTTTTGCGGCTGCAACGCAAAAGAGACGAGCGAACTGCTGCTCTGACTCACTCGATCGGATCAGCGCAACACGAGGGATCGACGGGTTCTCCGGAGGCTGCCGCGAGCAACCCGAGTCGAGTGGTTGAAAGTTCCCGCTGTAAACTTGAACCGCAGGGGGTTCGATAGCGGCCGCGAGAGCTCAGCGCAACTTCACCTTAGCGATAATTAATTAAAAGCGATAATAAACCGAGGCGAAGCTATAAATGGGTATATGTACTGATTTCCCAGGGCTCTGGTTTCTGGCTCGTGTTTCTCTTAGCGCCCATGATAAAATAGTGCTGCAAATATTATATCTACCAGCAATATTTTTGCCGTGTTTTGCGTAACACGTGCAAACAGCTCAATGATCCGCGACTATAAGCGATAGAAAGTATTAGAAAGATGTAAGATGCAAATTAAAAGAGTAGATTCCAACGTACTGGAGGCAGATGTGTAGAAAGTTATGTTCGTTATATCGATTCTCTGTTAAGAAAATAAAAGTAGCTTTAATTACTCGTATTATATTCCACGTTTCGACAGACACGCTCGAAGAATATAGTTACATTCAATAACGTAACCAGCTAATGATTGGGGAAAGATAATTCTCCAGTTCATATTCACGATCAACACGGATATTCTACTGCTTCCTTTGAGAAAGTAAAATGTACCGAATATATGCGCATCTTTAGCGAACATTCACCCGGATGTATGCAAATTATTATTATTATTTTTCTTTTTTTTTTACAAAAGAATAATTAAATACCGGTGGCACGTCTTTACAGAAATAAAGACAATTGATAATGGTCCATTATTTTACTTTCTGTGACATTTTCTAGATCAATGTATGACAGCACATTTAATAAAATTACTATGTGAATATTTCTAAATCAATAAATAGAGAAAATTCGAAACGAGATTTTCAGAATTCTCTTTTATATTGTACTGTGAAATCATTGGCTGTTCGACGAAGACCAAATTGTAAGTGAAGTTGATCGTTTAAGTAGATAGCAATGGTATCTTCAACCGCACTTTTCTCAATTTCCTACAATCATAACTTCAATTGCCGGTCATGAGACAATTGATCATACTAATTGACTACATGAGGAGCAATTTCGCGTCGCGATTGCACCCGCCTGCACTTTTTAGTGATAATGAATCTAACTGTTGCGAATGATTTCTGCGAACGTTGGGCAATTCTGATGCACAGTCGCGTTCGAGAGTCGAGGCCACACCTGCACCCGTGTAAGTGTTCACTCGCAGGAACCGACCGGTCCCTCATTCCAATAAGTGGTACTCAGCACACTCCAGAGGAGCATTTACTATATGTATATATATCCGACGACACGCATCCGGCTGACCACTGAGCTTGATAAGAATTGCCTATAGAAATGATCGTCATGCAGTAGAATTCGTTGTAGAGTTGATGTAGGCCGTTAGTTCATTTTCGTCCTGTATGCCGTTCGAACCAGCAAGTGAAAATCGTCAGGGTGATTGCCAACTCTGGGCTCAAAAGAAACATGTCGACAAATAGTTGATCGAAAAGTGCTCTTCAACGCTTGAATAAGCTTCGAGGACATTGACCCAGTGGTTGGAATATAGAAACTTGAAATTATATTCAGTTCACGCCCGTGGAGAGTAGAATTGAGAGCGCGCGGCAGGTATTTATATACAAAAGACGACAAAAAGGAGGACATGGAAAAGAAAATTGAGGGAGCCATTCAAGTTGGCTGTACTTTGGTATATATGGAGAGAGCCAGGTATAAATAGTATACGCCGTAAGTGCGAAACCCTCTCGCCACTTCGTTCCACTTTAAATGCGCGACTGTACCATTATACGCTAGAAGTGGAGGCCCTCCAGAGCAGAATTTAATTACAAATCTCAAGTGAGAAAGAGACCAGCAGAGCCGCGGCATGTCTGAATAAAGTCGTCGCGTGCACCAGCCTGGCCCGGCTCGTGATTTCAAAAGCCGGAAACTCTGAAATTTGCATATCCCCAAGAGTGCTCTATATAGACGCTCATAGTTTTGCATACTTCGTACGCGTCTTCCAAAATAAGCCGTTTCATGCCAAGTCAACTTGGCAACGTTTCATTTATTTTGTTTTTGTTTTTTTACTGCGATCAATAATGTTGCGAAGCAACGCAAAAACCATTCCGGACCAATTTACAAGATGTACAAGACGTGTTGGCAATTAATGCTTATGATGCCACAAAAAGAAAATTTATATTTATATTTGTAGAGTGCATTCTCCGTTAACAAATAAATTAACTCTTTCTAAATCCTAGTTGATATTAAATTTAAAAAAGAAAGATTTCGTGGTTAAGGTTGACTTGATTTGAAATATCCCATGCGGACAACATGCTGATGCTATGTAGGTTTTGTGTACACGCTGTACGTAGATAGAGTTTCTAGAGTGTGAGTAACACTCGAGAAAAGGTCCTAAGTACACTTTCCAAAACAGCACAAACGACACTGTGGAGACCCCCCCGGAAAATCCCATTGGAGAACCATTGTCATCTCGAATCTAACTCGTGATGAACAGAATAGTGCATAAACACAGCTATGCACGTACTACACAAGGCAAAAAAAAAACAGCGAGGATGCTTCTCTTCCAAATGGTCGCGTACGATCTATTTTACCCAAAGCAGAGGATACTCTCCTCTATTTGGCTCATGTATCGGTTACGCACCCTCGCATAGGACACAGCTGACAGCCTTCACGTTTTTTTTTTTTTCTTCTTTGTCGTCGCACACTATACCAGAGATACGTGTGGTGCGTTTGCGTTGCGAACAAAGTAGGGTAGATCGCTGTTAGCTTCGTTGGCTTGTATAAACATGGGTGACTCTCTCTGTCCCTTTGCTTGTTCTAGTTTTTACATCGTTATCTCGATCGGGTGTACGGTACGGCAAGCAAATTCTGATTCTTGTTTTTTTTTTGTGACGCGCCTTCGATTAGGTGATTGATGCATGCGTCAATGTGTATTTGTACCAATACAGTGCGCGAACGGAAACTTTCACGGTCGTCATGCGAATGGAAAAGCATTTAAAATTCTTAGAAAAATAAATCATCATACAATTATAATAAATCATGAAAATCCAGTTAAAATGTGAAAACTTAATTTATAAAAATGATTACTAGAATACGAAATGTCTGGATCATATGTTATGAATAGAACTTTTTTTTCGCGTTTTGTAAGAAAATGTAACCCTGTTAGTATTATTGTGCATTCTTAGCTATTAATAAAATTATGTTATATAAATTATTATATCGAATTTTTGATAGTGTGCAAACGAATATACATGTGTCAATTTAAATTAATATTTTCTTCACATACGTGTTGCGTCTCTCTGGAAATATATTCAAAGCTGCATATAACCGATGCTTCGGCGTTGTTGAAATATTCTTACGCACGTGCGTGTAAGTCTAGTCGAGTTATTATAAATATGAAGGAATTAGGGACGCATAGACACGTGTCGAAGTAAGTGCCACCATTGATGTATTGATATTGTAACACACGTTGTGTTCCCAGTGTCTACGTTCCTGGGTTAATACATATGTGTACACACGTGCCTATTAGTATTGATATTTTTGGACACCTTACTCATACCGGAAGTATAATTGCTGCCACACTAGAATTACAAACATATGTAATTTGAATTCTGAGTTCTTAAAAAATGTAAAAAAAAAATTGATAATTAAAAAAAAAAACGTGGCAACGAATAAAAATGATAAGTAAAAAAATTGTAATTAAATGTTCGAGAAAAACGATTCGAATAATTTTATGCACTGGCAATTTTTTTTCTTCCACTTTTGTGAACAATCAAATTAGCCTCCCTGATCTCTCGACTCGAGAAGTGTAAAGAAATGTGTGTGTGTGTGTGTTGCAGTCACGTGTGCATACGCATGCGGGAGCAGGTCACTGAGCATTGTCACGCGGCATTACTAGGCGACTTTTTGACGAAACGCAGGGGGACGTGTAGCAGGAAGAACAGCTATAGATGGAACTGCGATAGATTGGGGTGTCCTTGTTGCAACTGCGATTCTGGCATTTCCTCTGTTCCTGATTTTTCACCCCACTTCTTTTTTTTATAGCGATATTTTCTTCCCTCCTCGCTCATATCCACCCCTACCTGTATCTCACGGCGCAGCTGTGTGCTCCGGTTTTGTACCCGGATTACGTGAAACGAGAAAAAAAAAAGGGAATGAAACAAATTTCAAAGTGGAATTATCCAAACGGGATATCGAAATTGAGTTTTGAAGCGTAATGGAAACGACCAAAAATCACAATACACGTTAACTATCAACAGGATTATATCATACTACCTATATACATCAGTATTTAAAAAGAGGAAAAAAAGAAAGAACTTAATGGGTTGCCAATTGTGTGCAGAGAGGCAAAAGATTGAAGTACACAGTTGATTCATATATACGCGAAAAAGTAACGGGGAAAAGCGTAGTGTAACGGTTTAACTTGTGAGATACACGATATATGCTGTAATATATAGCAGACGAGATGTGTGGAGAAACTGCATAACGCGTAACGTGACGTCGGTGGCTCACAGCGATGAGATAAGAAAAACGTGGGTTCCTCGTAGCAGGGACACACATGGATCTACCTGGTTGACTCATGTTGTACGAAAAAAAAAAAGAAGTGCCACACGAGTTATAACGAATGAACCAACGTAAACATGCACATTAATTGAGGCAGGGTCGTTGGCTGTCCTCAGGATATTAAATGATAGATTTAGCATTTATTTTGGAAAATGTTCTTTCTCTAAACAGTCCAGGCTAGTTTGTTGAATCAATGAAAATAAAAGAAAAACTTTTTTTTTTCTTCAGATTTTACATTTTTTCAATTTTTCGGAATACAAAATATCGCTAAGAATAACTAAAGTCTGGAAAAGCGCTGGAAGAAAAGCGAGCAAAGAAAATCACGCGAGCTGTACTGCGTAGAAAAGATCGCAATGCACAGTCATGTCGCGAATATTTCTCCTTCTCCATTCTGTGTATCTTTAGCTCGCTGGGAATTTCAATCCCGTGGATTCTCACGTTCGACAGGAGAACGCGTGAGATGCTAAGACGGGGAGAGTCTCTCGCAAAATAATAATAAAAAGAAATTTCGTGTGGTAGCGACTTACGCGTTTGGAATTCCAACGAGGATATCCGTTTCGCTTTCGTTCCAATTGAATTGCGACTTGCAGAGATTATATTGAGTTTTATTTAGGATTAAATTATACGCTTGGAATCGTCAAAGTCTGTATATTATCGAATCGACGTGGAGAATCGTCGAGCAAGAAAACTTGTTGGATCATTTAACGTGCCGGTCGTCGGATGAAAAGATAATTAATTTGATTGCCAAGCAACAATCAACGAGGCATCAATTAAGCAATGAACTCGCGAGCGAACGCTCACAACAGTCGTATGTTAACTACGGTGTGTTTCGAACCGTTCGTCGTACTCAATGTATCGATTGTGAAAGACTTTCATAACACGCGGCCCCACTTTTGCTACTTCGCGACACGACGTTCGACTGAGCTCGACCTAGAATGCTCGAACTGAGAGACACCAAATAGCCCAGCTGTAGTTATGAGATTATTAATTTTTTTTTTTTTTACAACTCTGAGTCAATTGCAACAGAAACGGTCAATCAAGCGGTATTATTATTGTCTGGCAATGTTTAGAAACAGTTCATAGTAGGATCGCCAAGTATTTAAAAAAAAAAAAGAAAGAAAAAACTTACGTTGAGCAACATGCATTTATTTATGTTATATTTATTTTAATAATAGCGATTTAGTTGTGGGCTCCCTAATAATTAGAGTTTGGGTGATGAATGATTATTTGTTCGTCAGCTTAAAAGTGGCCACTAACTGTAGAGTTGACTCATCTGCATCAGCGAAACTCGGGAGGCTGTAACCATCTGGAATTATATGCTACAACGCGCACAGCTTGTGAGATAAGCATCGCACATTCTACACAGTATGATATACGTTTCCACTAATAAATTTTCTATTCCACACTTGTGCTTAACTACTGAAGATTTTAAGCTCTTCCATCATCAGTAAATACGAGACGCGAGAATGAAGCTTGGTACGGTTAGTTGGTGCTGTACCACACAATTATTTATACAATAAGTATAAATCGAGATCGATATCAGCATAAGGCTCTGGTATCCGTTCCTCATCCCAAGTGCAATTAATGAATTCTCTCCATCAGATCACACAAGTTCGCCGCACGCATATCGTGGATGACTTGGATTAAAATCGACTCGTACCGTCTGACTTCCAGTCTTTTCTTGCCATGACGTTGTAATACACACGGTAAGACCGGAAAACACAGTCATCATCAGTTGCGGACAAGGCCAGAAGGCCCATAGAGATCAGACACACGCGCGTTGTAAAAAGGGATTTATGTGTTTCTTTTTTTTTTTTAATACTCTTCCTGCTACACGTGTTCCTTTTTGAGCGTGACTTTTATTACAACTAAAAAAATGGTAGCACACACGACTCTATAGTAAAATCGTCACATGTCGATATTTCATGAGGAAGTCAGACATCAAAAAAAAAAAGAGAGCGTAGAAATTCATCACCACTGTCGAGAGTGCAGGCAGTTAAATAGAATTGAATTTATAGGAATAAAGAGAGAAAGTGGCTCAGTCACGGATGCGTCGTTAATCCCTTCGCGACTTTTTCGACCCTTCCATTCCTATAGACACATGAGCACAATTCTATTGTCCGTTTTTTTCCGTTTTTCCAAAAAAGTGTAGAGCAAAAAAAAAAATGACGAAATTGCCCTAAATTTGGCAGCGAACCAATACAGGGGAATGATGTAACAGCTTCATCTGCCCAATTTTGTTGCAGTTCTGTTGCAAAACGTCACTGCGATTTATTACGGTAAATCATGTGGGCGAGAATAAAGCAAAATTCGTACACACAGTCAGAAATTGGGGAAGAGTGCAAAGGGGAGACTCTTTCCCTTTTTTTTTCAACCCCTCTCTTATTCGTTTTTTTTTTTTTTTTTCGTTTTAACCCGATGGAACGAGTTTCGTATTAATGGAATTCGACGACAATTCGATTCACTTTGCAGGTAGGTTACACAATACACAAAGGGGAATACGAGGCCTTTTTTCTTGTTGTATAATAGTGCTCCAGTCGATTTTTTGTGCTTTATTTCCTTTTTTAACTATTACATCATAGGACACTAGTGCGACGGATACATAGCAAATCGATCATTGACGTATATTATTGGACAACGAGACAGAAGAATTTTCGGTGCGGCACGAGACACGAACAAAAAGGGACACGTGTGGCTCTTACCGAATACATATTTTGATAGTAATACCCAATGGAAATACGTTTGTACGCTGGTGTTTATCAGTTACTGTGACCAACTTCCATAATCCGTTACGTGGTAGAAAATATCTATTTATCTCTATCACCTCTCTCGGAACACAGACTAATGGCTCTGGTATACTGACTGGTTTTCTGTTACTATAGCACTATATAATGTTACCGTAGAAACATTACCAGCACTGAGTTCAAGCTCTATTAGCGATTTCTAAGAAACCTGTTCAAGCGATGATGGAACGATTTTGATGCTACGTTTCGATATAATTAACGGCTTGGTAACTCGGCCATTTGGCAGAAGTCTTTTTTTACACACTGTTATCAGTGGAAATAACTAGGAAAAGGCTTTTGTTCAGTGTGGGACATATTATTATTACCCTATGGTTTGTTACTTGAACAAAAAGTAATTTGTCATTTACGAACTTTTTGTCAATCAATAGAGTGACAAATAAAATTTTTGATTTCGATAATTTGCAAAAATAGTTTTGTCAAATAAGCAACAAAATCGTTTCTTACTCTGACAAAAGTCATTTTGTTCTTAACGATTTTTCGAGCTAAGAAAAAGGGTTATGCCCCCATCGTGGGAATTCTAGAAGAGCTGAGTGTAGGCGTCTGTGCGGAGCAGTACGAAGGCCCTGTGGATTTCGAAGAATACGGACGACGAAGATCTCTCCGACGCGGTGGAATCGTCGAGCGTGTGCGTTCACGAGTGCCTGGCGGGCAGGTGGTCTCGACGGGCCATCGTACCAGCAACACGCCAGTGTATTTTATACATATAGTAAAAAAGCCAAGGCACGCGTTCACGAGCTCGCCACAGAGCTCTCGATGCTGCAGCATAAGTAGGTCCCCGAAAAATCCCGATGCAGGTTCCGGCACGTCTCGGCCCTTCCAACGACGATCGAATATACTATACTGGGACCGTTGGACCCGCGGTGCCATTCGGAGCAGAGACGAGATCCGATCCAACCGGTCGCAAACACGATCTTCGACTTGGTCGAACACTGGTTCATACGACCAATATGTACACTCCTCAGCGCGCCTCAAGTCTGCCAATATATAGCTATCGTACTTCAGGATCTTCAGCAAAAACTTCAATTGCCTCCAAATTGGCTCGAAGTGAATTAATGTAGAAAAAAAATTTACGTTAATGATTACAATTTTTTCCGACTGACAAATTATTAATTCACACGTAGGCACGCACATTTTTTCCAAACCACTTTTCTCGACGTTTTAAACCATTTTGAGTATCCTGGCATGGAAAATTGAATTCTTTTTTTTTTTCATGAAAACTAAGCCTCCTCTGTGCGACGAGAAAGTAAAAATAAATTTGTAGAAACAAGTGAGAAAAATCTGCTTGAAGACTTTAGCAAGAAATTGTTTTTATTCTACGAACTTTTTGTTAAAGTAGAAAAACATTAATCATAATTATATAATATATATTTTTTTTTTTTAAATGGTAAAAAATAAATTCATATATGTAAGAAAATTCTTTAGTGAAACTTGAAACTCACAAAAAATTCAGTTTAATTTTAACTGACTGTAAAAAGAAACGTTGTCGTTGAAATAAATTCTGGCAGCGCATCAGTAATTAATAATAATAATAGTAATAATAATAATAACAATTTCTCTTTTCATTACACAAATTATTATATTTACTTTGTAAGGCAGCTCCGTATAGTTTAATTAAACAAAATGAAATATTTTCAGTAAATTTCACGTTGAATTAAAATAGTCGAGAATAATAAAATTTTCTAAGAATGCGGGGGCGTAGATGGGCTGAATAGAGCGTCTGGTTCATCGTACGATGCACCCGCGCGACGTGTGCGCATACAGTTGTGCTGCAGGACGATGCACAGCAGACTGGTATCGGAGCGTGTGTATATACATATATAGAAGTTCGGACGCGAGTTTAAATTGGCGCGAGCGAGAGATAATTGAGAAGAGAAGAGATCTCATGCAGCAGACTGCAAGAGGGAACCGTGTACTCTTCGCCGACGAGAGAGGGTCCGCGGGGGGGGGGGGGGGGGGGGGGGAGTCGCGTTGCGGTTCTCGTGTCGTGTCGGGAGGGAAGAAATAAATAAGCGACGCCGGTCGGGAGCGCTTCCGTCCAATAACGGCATCGCAACGAAATTCTCGCGCGCACCGGCGCTCGGTGTTCTCCTCTCGACGATGGTAATTTAATCTCGATTTATCCTCCGTTCCCTCATTCTTTTTCATCATTTTCGTCTCGACTTCACACACCACTATCATACACCAGCTCTTGTAAATCTTTTTTGATTTCTCTTGCTACTTATGATACCGCATCGTAATAGTTGGATACCAATATAGCTTATAAATGAATAGTGTTCACATTGGTCGAGAACTTGTAGAATCGGTTTTACACGAGCACCACGAGGTCACGCGTTCACTTCGAGATTTATGAGAGCCTTTTCAAGGGCCTGCAGCCCTAACTCAAGGCTAGGAGTTTCGAAAAAGATTCTTAATAATGGTCGATTCATTTTTTTTAAATACCCATCATTTACGATTCTTTTTATAACACTATTCTTTATTATTATTATTGCTGGAATGTAAAAAAAGGTTTAATAATAATAATTCTTTTTTTTTTTTTTTTAGTATCCTCATCATATTCTATGAGTCTCTTAATAAAGTTAATTGTTTATTTTCATTAATTGTATTATTATTATATATTTCAATTATTTCCTCGTTTTTATTTGTCACTCTTATTAATGTCAGTCGTTTTGGTGACACGAAATCCGTAACCATAATTAGAATTCTATATAATTGATGATGTAATGTGAGGTCAGGGAGGTCATGTGTTCAGACGCGTTGATTTACGAGGGATTTTCGAAGGGCCCCAGTGCTCACTGCCATTAGGACCGAGAAGGGGATCTCTGCTATTCCTGATCCTGCGTCTGGCTTTATATTTTCCCTATTTCGGTCTCTACTGCGTATATAAGGCTCGACTACTACGACGTCGGCGAAGAATCGTGAAAGCCCGGTCAAAGGGTCCCCTGGGTCTCTTAACGAGCTTTAATGCTCCTGTATAGTACGTACAACCTGGCTGTCGCGACGCCCAACAGTCGATATATTTCGGCTATCGAAACGACCGCAATGGGACACCTTGATAACTGGCCGACCGATAACCAACACGAAAATTCCATTCACGCCACTTCAACACTGGTATTTCTCATTTGAATGCATGGATTTATAAGCTTTGTGAATTTTGGGTAAATCCATACCAACGAGATAACACCTATTTTCATTTAAAATTATGCAGTATTTTTCCTATTCAGACACAGTCGAAATGAAAATAAAGTCTCATACATTTGACAAAATCTTTTGCCCACGGACGTCTACAGTTTTTTTTTTTTTTTTTATAAACAAAACCATAAACAAAAAATTGTAAATTCGAGCTTTACAAGCTGAGGAAGTTGTGAATTCTATTAATCTATTTACAATGAATTTATTGTCATTTTTATAACAACAAAAATATTCTTCTGCACGCATAAAAGCAATAAAAATACATCTTGTTTCCTGTAAGGAGTGCTTTGGATTTTTGCAGCTTACGGCAAAGTAGAAGGATAAAAAGTATAATGACGCACTTGACGGTCTGGCTCCCCCAAATGTATGAACTCAGAAGGGTTTTATTGAAAAATTTGCCTCTCAAAGTACCTCGCGCACCACTATTCATTCTATATCGTGTAATGAGGGTAGTGAAGGGGGCGATATGCGGTGTATGCAGTGGGCGTGGTGCAGCCAAATCGAACGACTCGATATATCGGTACGATAACGCGCGCATCTGTGCATTCGGTATACACGTATTGCAACTACTATAAGGAAGAACATATAGTACATTCTACGTGAATATGTACGCATGAACGCGTCATTATATAGTACCATATCGGTAGTAGCGTGGTCCGAGCATCGTCCGGGCGATGCTTCTACGTTCTGGACGCTCGTATACATTCGAGTCCTTCAGCAACAGAGGACTCAGACCCCGAAGTGGTGGACTCTATAATTTTGTGCTTCGTGTAATTACGATTATCCCTTCTGCGTACGTCGTTCGGCTATGTCTGTGTTTATGTTCGTGTGTGGGTGTAAGAACTCGTAAAAGTCACGTTTTCCCGGCGCATAAGCGTCCGAGCTTTGATTTTTCTTTTTCTTCCTTTTTTTTTTTTTTATTATTCCTTTTATTGCTCTTTCACTCTCTTTCTTATGTGCTCTCACTAACGTTATCTCTCATCTCTTTCTCTCTCTCTCTCTCTTTCTCTCTAGTCCGAGGAATGAGCTACAAGCTCGTTTGACCGACGTATAGAGATGTACATGGTATCGCGAGGACGGCCAATGACCGGAGGCACCGGTTCCCACGACTTTGCCATACTTCGCTAAAATAGCGGCCTCAGTAATATACTGCCTCAGTCTGTTATCGAGAGATACGATTTCTCGAGCACGCTTCTTCAGGCGCTCACGATCAGCTCGATGATTTAAACGTCTGTCGTTTCGAACAAAAAAAAATGGGCACAAAGTGATTTTAAACTGGAATCAGTTACACTGGTAAGTATCCAACGTGTTGAAGACGATTATTGTGGTCTTTTTCATCAGCGTTGATTCATTTCATGTTTAATGGTAAGAGGTCATTGTTGAATTCTCAAATACGAATGCGTCAAATCACAATGATGAAGAACAGTTTATTTGACAGAATATTAAAATAGTTTTTGTTATTCAAGAATAATTCGCAATTCTTGGTCGATTTTAGGGTCGAAATAAGTTAATCTGTAATATTTAAATTTGTAGATTTTTCAGAGTATCTCAAAATGATCAACCTTCTAAGAGATCTATGGCTCACGATTTCCTTGATCATCTTTTGTATGAATAAAGTAGTAATAACAGTAAAGACTAAAATCAAGACTCAGAAGCTTATTGTGCAAACAAGGATAACAACAACATTTTCCGTGAAATGGGTCTTCTTTCCTTGCGAATCAAACGAAATTCCTCGTAAGCTCGCATGGACCATAGTGAATCACGAGAAAGTAATTCGCATGCCAATCATAAATGACGAATTTACATGACGAAAAAGATCGATATTCAATAAAATCTACCTGAATGAACACCAGCGTCTCCATCAGGATCCTCAAAAACAGACGAATCGATGCCTCCACCGTTACAAAATTCGTCTTGATGTCCAGTGATGTCATGTGCAGCTCCACGTTCATTAGTACAAGTGTAATCCTTGTCGTTGCAACAATCCACGGAATTTATGGACGACACGGTGACGCTCTGTTTGTTGGTTGAAGCGTCGCAGGACGACGACGAAGTTAATCCGTGTCTGTTGCCGGCAACAGCGGCAGATCTCACGAGCGTGCTCGCACTCCTGGCCACTTTGGTACTGTGGGTCCTTCGGATGAGCAGGTTGGTGAACGTCGTCGAACCGCCGCTGCTTCCACCGCTACCAGAAGAACCAGAACCACCAGCGTTGCCATTATTGTTTTGCTTGCTGTTAAAGCGTCTCGTTTCGGTTTGTTGGTGATTCTGTTGCTGCTGCTGCTGCTGCTGCTGCTGCTGTACCAATGTCGTCGAGTTTCTTCCGAGTTTTCCTTGTACCCTGCTTTCGGCCCTTCGCTCGTCGGCCTCCTTGCTGCTATTCCTGTTGCTTTCTTCCTTCTCGTTGCTCCCAGCTTTGCCGCTGTCCTCTTTACAGTCCTCTTTCTTCTTTCGTCTCTCCGCGACCGGTTCCTCGTTCCGTCCACCCTCCAGACAAGCTATCGTGTTGTTCAGCCGACCCCCAGACGACTCCTTGTTGTTTCGCGATACCTCCTTTCTGCCGGTAAAACGACTCTGAAATCTTTCGATCGTCTTGAACGATCTCGTTCTCTCCACCTTCTTCCGTGTTTGTTGACCATTGTTTTGGGGATTCTCGACGACAGGATCGGCGGAGCTTCTAGCAGGCGCCTCGAATATCCTCGTGAGTGAGTGAACCTTACCTCGTGACTCCGGCAACGTCGCCTCATTCGTACCACCGCCGTTGTCGATACTCGCGCTTCGCTGTTGACTCTTGTGCTGATTTTGCTTTGCAACAAATGCATCGTTGTTGCTCAACGTTCGAGTAAGTATGGCGTTCGGTGCGTTCTTTGACGTGCTTATTGGAAACGTGTTACACGTGAATTTCTCGCTATCGGCATTTGATAAGGTTTTCGTTAGTTTTGCAGAGTTATGACGTGGCTCGCCGTCAAGGGACACGTAAAACGTTGATCTCCTCTTTGGCGAGTCCTCCGTATTGTCCAACATTTTTACTGTATCTTTGAATTACCTTCTTTCTAGAGAGAATCCTTTTTGTTGGGCATTTTCTTTTTTTCTCAACGCCGAGCAGGAGCAATCAAAGATATTATATCGATTTCTGTTGGTGTCGTTGCTACTGAGAGCTGGATTTCTGTTCATAGAGCAATTTACATCTCTACTGTACTGAACGAGATGGTGGACCGGATCGTTGAAATCAGAGCCCTTATAAAACGTGAATAGAATACAGTAGTCCCTCCTCAACCGGGCTCCTCCTTTTCTCCCCTTTTCTTTCTGCTATTTCGTCTCTTGAGCAGCTATTCAAGACTGCGCGTGTACGCTTTCGTGCACACCGCTCTAAATCGTACCTACGATTTTTCGTTGAATTGTGAAGTAAAGTTACGACACGTTCAGTCAATTTTCGAATGCAATCCGAATCCCTTTCTACTGATGACTAGGAGTACCAACACTGATAGTCAACACACAAGTTCCACCGATCTGGCAACGTCGATGACAGACGCGCACGTGTGTGCCCAAGCGACTCGACTGTCCTGCGGAGATACTTGTTTCTTCTGCTGCCTCGTCTTCCTCTCCTTGACTTCGCCCTACAGACATGCGTCGAGAGCAGACAGAGTGAATGAAAAAAAAAAGAACGGGGAATGGCCTTAGCTCAGAAGAAATGACAACAAAATTTACCAGACAGTAGTTTTATAAACTTGGATCTTCACGTTGTAATTACACTTACTCATAAACACTATCAATGATTAATAACAATTTTACACGTCATTAAGATTACACTTTCACTGCTATCATCACGACACGTTTATCCAATTATAATTAATAATATTGATTTATTATTACAGATATATGCAAATGTTGATAGATATGCACTTTTATCACACTATTAACGTTTTATTTTTTTTTTCGCTAGGCAATTAATAAATGATTATTTCAATTTAGTCATGAAAATTCGAAATTACAATTTTTTTTTCTTCTTTTTTAACAATCCCACACTATTCTATGTAGAATCTCTTTTTCGGTGTATAAATCGTCATGCACTAGATCGATTATACACGCGACGAAGAAGGAATCTACAGGTTTTTATCGTAACACCTTTTCTCAAGGAACATCCTGCTACAATTTCTCGCTTTTAAAAAAAAAAATTTTTTTTGTTATTTTTTTTTCGACGCTGTAATTACACCCCCTTCTATATTTCTCTCACTTTACCGTAGATTCGAAGTCGAAGCACACGCGAGAGGCGATTGTCGCGTCACGACCGCTCGCCAGACAGACCCACGGCTATCTGCACGACTGAGCTGTCTCCTCGATTCCGTGGAACCCTCAGCGCCGCTTGCGGCCGTTTCAGAACTTCTCTGCTATGCTCTCGCACTGTATGCTTCGGATATATGCTAGGCTATCCTGCACGTTGCTGCGCTGCACACTGTTTTCATTTTACACTGCACTCGACCAGACTTCCAGCAGCCCGCGGGCGTTTAGTACACCAGCATATGCATACCGCGTGCGAGAGTACACAAATTAATTCTACAAAGTTATTTTAGCATGTCTTTTTTTTTTTTTTGCAAAAAGAATTAACCGTACATTGATTTTGCTGGATATATATTCATTATATTTAAACAACAGTTATATTCGTATCAGTTTGATAAGCTATTTTTTTTTCTAAGTTTCTAATTAATTCAAATAAAATGTTAGCTCAAATTCAATGCTTGAAGCGTTGGGTTCAATCCAATGACATTAAAAATTAAAATTCTAAGTTGAAATATTTGCAAATCAATCATTAATTTTTCGATATGAAAAAAAAACTCTACCACGATTTAATTAAGGGAGTCACTAAATTTATTGTCATTTTGTTACATATTGAACTGAATTATTGTTTACATTTTACCAGCAGCAAAGTGCTGTAATTTGGTAATGTTTTATAGGTTGAAACATAATTTGCAATT
Organism: Perithous albicinctus; assembly: GCA_964016905.1. Classification (NCBI taxonomy): domain Eukaryota; kingdom Metazoa; phylum Arthropoda; class Insecta; order Hymenoptera; family Ichneumonidae; genus Perithous; species Perithous albicinctus. The sequence continues at coordinate 15,274,063 of OZ024699.1, forward strand.
CGATGGATTGTCGCATTGCTGGTAGTCAAAATTCCAAACGAAGGACCGGCTCAACCCGATGAACGAACGCAGAGCAGGATTCAATACGAGTTTACAGTACAGTAGGTATACCAGTATTGGAGCTTGGTTTGATAGTATATACGTAACTGGATCTGGCAGCCTTTGCGATAAAAAAAAAAAAGGTAGAACATAGGTGAGTCTCAGTGGGGAGACTTAGGTGGCCCGAAGAGTTCGAAAAAGTCGTTTATCTTGCCTCGCCTTTTCACCCGATAAATAAATCTCTAGCTTCGTGTGTGCACTCCATGGGGATTTCGAAACCAACTGGTCCAGCATATTTTACACATCGAAGCGACTCGTAACTACACAGCTAAAACCGAATTCACCTCGACCTTACAATTAAAAAAAAATTGGACAGTCTCAAGTTTGTCTCCTGTACAATCTTTTCTTAAAAGAATATTCCATAGGTACTGTTAGGCTCTTTCACATTTCGAACATATGCAATATGAAAAAACATTTTTCAATTTTTTTAAATAATCGGTTTAGATTTCTGGGTATATTTCTTTACAGCTTTTATGTTCATACAAATCTGTCTATAATTCTCGATGTCGAATCTTTCTAATCTAATAATTTCCTTTTTGAAACATCTCCACTTTAGCTTCATATATCTTAGAATCTATGTTCGCAAAAATTAATTAAAAAATGTCGAACAAATCCTTATTAATTAAGAAAAAAAAAAAAAAAAAGTTGCGATTATTAGTTAAAATATTGCAATAGTTCAAAATGAATTATCTATAGAATATCCTTAAAAGTATCTTTTCTAAAAATAACTCGAGAAGTTTCACAAAAAAAAAAAGAAAAAAAATGATTACGTAAAGAAAAATTTCACTCAGAGATTAACATATGCAATCCTTTCACTGAAATGAATTTTTAGAAAGACAGAACTTCTCCTTGTTCTGTATAACAACACAAGTAGAGTGTGTAGATGAACATTGCATTTTTCCAAGTCGTTAACTCAACAGCCTGATTTTCTTCGCCTCTTTCCGCGGTCAGCGACTAGTCGTATAGCAGTTAGTTATCGTACCATGGCACCCACGAGGTTCTCGGTGCATTTATAAATGCAGAGTTTCGCACACTCTGCGTGTTGATGCTCGGCACCTCGACTATATCGAGTACACTTTGCCATGGCGTCGCGTGGGATTTAATTGCCCATCTTAACCAAGTTCCAGTGCTCGAGAAAGAGAGAAATGAGAGCTTGCTCCCCCCCCCCCCCCCCCCCCCCCCCCCCCCCCCCGGGGGGGAAATGATAAGATGTAGCTTATTGCACTACGACACGCTAAGCGAATCTCAAGCGCTTACTCTGTGGCAAGTTGAGGAGAAAAGCGTCGAAAGGCGATAGTGAGGATAAAGCAGCATCGTTTTACCTGGTCAGAACAGTATTAAAACGCCATGAATGCTACACTAGCAATCGAGTAAGTTAATCAATTCAAGAAAACGACACTGTTTATCAAATTTATCTAGTTTTATTTCGTCGTTATAAAATTGTAAATGCATTTTAACAGGACATACATTACGAGAAAAATCTTGTATCGGTTATTAGTTTTTTGGCAGGATATCAAATTTTATACGATAGAATACAAAATCCATAATATATAAAAAAAAAAAAAATATGTGGGAAAATCCTAGGATTATTGGGCTAAGTGAAATAAATTTAAGAAATACACCACAAAAAATGTGATCATCTTGTTTGGAATGACGAACAAAAAACCTCACTCGATTTCAACGATAGATCTGTGAGACGAAAGAAGATATAATTGCAGTAGTGTGAAGAGGGGATAGAGTGGAAAAAAAAGGGAGAGAAAAGAGTTTGGCGTCTCTGAGACAGTGAGGCTGGCACGGATCCTGCTTCTTTGTCGCGGAACATACGTCAAGTCTTTTTCATAGTCCATCGCCGACGAGACTATAACCCTTGTTCGCTCTTTCGTTGTATCGTTTTTTTCTCGCTCTTGCTCCCTTATATTCTGTCAGCAGGCGCGCATCAGCAAAGCTCTTTGGAGCAGAGTCTGCTGACACAGAGCGAGACAGACGTCTGGCGTCGACGGCAAACCGCGAAGCCCGACTCTCGCGTCGACGTAAGTACATATACGTGGTGCGGTACGTGAGCTGGCACAGAGAGAAGGCTAACCCAGCACCGCGAGCCCTTTGAACGTGTCGACAGCAATATGCAACCGCCGACTCTCATCTCCACGTGGAAAACATAAAGTCACTCACTATCGCCGTCTCCCTCTTTCACACAAGTATATGATATTATTATTATTATTATTATTATTATTATTTATGAAATGTGTGTTGCAAGAAATTTAAGGATACGAATTAAAATGTCATTTTAAAAACCAAAATAATGGCATATACTTTTTTCAAAAGAGGGAAGAGAAATATGAATCTTGAGCTTCTAAAAATTGTTTTAGCGATTAATAAATTTAAAAAATTAAGATTATTCTCGAAATTATCCCGAGAATATTAAAATTTTGGTGGCTGAATTGGTATGGAATGTCTCATACGAGAAACGCGTAGATTAAATTATCGACAACGAAATAAAATAGTACATTTAGCTTGTACATAATTAATACGTTGAAAAAATTTAATTGTGCTTAATTTAAGGAGAGAGATCTGTCGAAACATGTTTTAGATAGCAAATAGCTTTTGTGCCAAGAGTTTACTCGTCGCTGAGCAGCTGAATAAAATATGAAAGAAAAAAAAAAAGAAAATACGCTTAAATAGGCGATTTAATTTCCTTAGCATGCAGGTCGTTGGCTCGTCGAACTCTGTTGTAGAGCAGAAAATACGAAATATAAGAAATGAAGAGGAGGACGAGAAGCGACAGAGTGCGAGAATATATCTCTCTTGTCGAGAGTTAGTTGGCACCGGAGATTCCTCTGACTCGACGAAGAAAAGAGAGGAAGGGAGTGGAGAACGAATGAGAGAGAGAGAGAGAGAAAAAAACGTGTCAGATGTTCGTCACGTTGCGACTGCATCCTCTCTGCACGCTGGACACAGCGAGAGAGGAGGCTCCTCCATCCTGTACGAGCATCGACACTATGCACGCGCACACGTCTACCTACCACGTAATTAGCATTTTACGAGAGAGCCGCACTGCGTTTCTCGCGGTGGATGCCGAGACTAAAGAAATCGAAGAAAGGAAGGAGAAGAGAGAAAACGCTTCAGAGTAAATAATCATAGGTAGCCACGGTGGTGCATATTATCTTGCTGTTCACCATTTTATTATTATTTATTAAAAAAAAAAATAAAAACACCCAACATCTACTGTTTATTTTTAATTGTGCAATTTTTGATCAGCAATTACCAATTTATTGTGTCAATATTATTTATAACTTTCGGAATTTATGGGTCTCATTTATTAATCTCATTCGTCAACAAAGAATTTGTTGTAAAATTAAAAAAGAAAAAAAAATCGTAAATGTAGTTTTTAAGAAGTGAAATTTTTGGTGATTATAAGAAATTTGAAAAAAATTGTTGCCTTTTGAATATTTTAAAAATGAAAAAAAAAAAATGAGGGTCACTATCCTGTAGATTGGTCGTGGAATGCCTCATATTTAAGACCATTACGTTGACTCTATAGTATAATTCGTCAAGTGTTTAAGGTATCGTGAAGTATATATGTGAAAGTAAATAATGTTCAGTGAAACGTGAGGTTCTGTCCACTTTATGCGTCTTGATGTCTGCCTGTGCCAAAGCAGGGTCGTGTGATTCAACATTAAAGCATTAAAGCACACACTTCACCGTTCAGCAGTTTGCCCACACGTTTCTCTCGGCTACATCCGCCGTACGTAACTCAGGCTAATAAGTTGACGGAGCACTCTGTCGACGAAGCCAGAGTTTGTCGCATGAAATCTGGCAGATAAGTGCACATTGAGCCTGCAAGCCACTAAAGTGCAGTCGAGAAATTTACGACTGATGCATTGAACCTTACAATTAAACTCATGGGACCTTTTTTTCTCTCTATAATTTCGAGAAAAAAAAAACCTGCCAATTGGGCAAAGTGACCTAAGTCATCAGGTTTATTTAGGGAATTTAGGGCAATAAATTTGTGTTGACTGAAGAAAAAAAAAACAACATTGTATTATTCCTTTTGCTGCTCGAAGGGAATGAAAACGTCGGGTTTATCGAGAAATATATCTGCATGTCAGCGGCTTCTGTGCTGTGTGACATTCGCATTGAATCTAATGAAATTGAATCGATAGGGACCTTGACAGGGTTTCTCTGAATGTCGCGGTTACAACGTCAAACTTTTCTAATCAAATTCCCCGATGGGAATCCAAACAACAAGATCGTACTATTTCTGTATTGAAACTGCATGTTAAATGCATGCTACTTTTGTTAAACTCGAAGAGTGACAGAAAAATAATTTGTGGAATGTAACAATTCTTTTTTTTTTTTTATAAATCACCATATATTGAAAAATGAAAATAAACGTTTCGAAAATTACTCTAAATAATTCGTAATTATTGCAAATAAGTGAGAATGTTTGTTTCGGCACAATAGTCAATCACACTAATTTAATATTTAAAAAAATATTTGGAATGCTTTTCCATTCAAGTATTGCCCATCGCCGGTAGAGTATCAGAATCGAAAAATATAACTTCCATGCTGGCGTTGCTTTATTTGTGAAAGAAAAGTAGGACAACATTTCTTTTGTGGTCATTCGTCTTCTAATCTTTAACAAAAGCATTTTATCGCCCGTAGCCACTTGTACTGTCCGTACTCTATATAAAATACTGCACAATCGGTATACTCTCCTGTACAAGAAACCTTAGTACTTGCTATCGTCTACCCACCAACGTGCAAAGTTGGACCTGCCAAGTTTTTTTTTTTTTTTTTTTTTTTTTTTTCTTTCTATTTTCCCAACGGAGATCGCCGCATAGGGTCGGTCGCGAGGTGCAACACGCAGTTCCCGTTTAAAGAACGTGATCGCTCTACCATTCACCCGGAACGAAACCGCACGAGTGCTAGTTCAACCGCGGCTCTTGATAACCCGCAACTACGACCAAGTCTGCGTATACTATTGCTGCGGGTGAACCGACAACATAGTAAAGGGCTGTATGCATTTTGCCGTAAGTTTCCACGTCATGCATTTTTATTTTTGCAGGGGAAATACTGAGAAAATGAATTTTGGAAATTTGACAATCCGAGCGAAATAATTGACGCGTCATAATGTTTTGAAAATTAATATCTCTCGACAAAATAACTCGAGCCAAAATATTTTGGAACAAAAATATCTCAAGCCAGAATAAATAATCATAGTAATAATAAATAAATAATAAATCATTGAAATCACATATCAGAGCGATTTTACTAAGCTATTTTGTCGCAAGATAATATTTCCAGGATATTTTGGCGGTATGCCGAGTGAGAGAGAAAAAAAACTTGGATATAGAGTGAGAGGAAAAGCAGTTTCACTGGAGTCCCCCCATCTATTAATTTTAAAGGGGATTCTTCTTATTTACGAGGACGCAAGGAAAGGGAATGAAGAACAAAAGGGGACCGGCGGTAACGTGCACCAATCCTTTCTTCAAAGGTCTATAAATAATACATAACCGCGGTGGATAACCATGATTTAAACTCTGCGAGAGTCTAACTCGTGTGCCCATGCGTATGCTCTAAATAGGGGAGCATAAACATCGATTTAAACTCTGCACACGTAATTAATTGTTGCTTTTTGAGAAATATTTTATTAAGAAAATTGTACTTTTCAGAGAAAAAATTGGTTCTTATCGTCTAACTCTTAGAATTTCGGATGCTCGTAACGGTAAATTCACTGAAACTTGAACATTGACGATAAAAATGTGGTTTCTTATTAGGACGAAAACGAGGTTCGTCTAACCATCGATTTTTCAAAAGGCTTAACCTCTATTTACTCCTGTGCCAGTTAACCCCGGTCTCTCCTACCCTACATCTAAAAAGTTACCTGTGATGCTTTAGAACTTGGAACTACATAAGAATTGTATCAATACAATACAACCCACAAATGTAAACAACTCGTGAATCATCGAATTTATTTTTTTCATTTTCTTTTTGTAAGTGTATTTAGGCGTTAAAAATGAGTGAAAAAAAATTGAAGTATGTTCTAGGCTTTCGTTTGTCGACTGCCAAACGTCCTTCGCTCCAGATGGCGTTGCTTTTATTGTGTTCCGTTTCGTAAAATAAAATATATGAAATTTCGTGTGAGGTGCGACGTAAGATCCCTGTCGCTAGGTTAGGTGAAATTGTAAGGTACTTCAGCTAATTATTCACGTTGGCTAATTGAAATCTTTTGAGGCAATTGATTGCTGAGATAAATTCTAGTGTTTGTATGTAGTACGAGCCATGCCACAGCCACAAATCAACAGGCAGGAAAACACTGCAATTTTGTAAGTATATGTGAGGAATTGAACATTTATTGTCGACTTTTTTATGCAACACATGATTTTTGTGATTTTTCTAAATAAATGCTGAGGTTTTGCGTAAATAATTTCAAATTAACCCTTTTTATTAATGGTTATTGAAAGTTCATTATGAAATAAAATGTATATACGTTGGAAAAATCTGAAAAAAATCTAAAAATCATGTGTTACATTCAACAATTTTCTAGCTGCTGTCAATGGTAAAGTTACAATTTTTTCTAATTTTATACATTTTTGTTCTTGTTAAAAAAAAGTCAAAAAAATAGATGGAATCGTCGGCCCACATCGATAATGCGATTATCAAACATTTTTATTTTCCAAAAAAGGTTTTTCAACATTTTTTTTCAGATTTTTGTTCAATAATTAAGAATATGTATAATTATTTATTTTCAAATTAGTTTCAATCGCAAGGGTCAGACACATCTAAGAGTTAAAAAAAAAGATCAGAACATTGTTTCTGCTTGTGCATCTCACTTCGTTAGAGATATTATATACACCGAAAGTATAATCCTAATCCCACCGGCGTTTACTGTTCGAAAATTAGCCCCGAGAAGATTTAATGCCTAATAACTATTTTTTAAATGGCCCGTCGACATTTTTTCTTTTTTTTTCAACCTGTCCTTAGTCCGACAGCTACATAAAATCTTTGTTAACAGTCGTTTTATATCGCTTACCGTTCTCGACAAAACACGTTGACAATGTATATGCTCCGTTTTATCGTTTTATCGCTGACCGTACAAGCGCGGCATACATTATTATTTATTATCTATACTTATGTGCTTATGCGTCGCGAGAATTGCTGTTGGCTCGTGTTGAACTCCAGAGGCAAAGTCTTGAAGCGTCGGTTTTACGAGGCAGCTGCGGACCGGAAGACTCTTTAATAGGGGGAACGCGCTATGCTAATTCGGTCTCGTGGACGGACGTACGGACGTCGAGTCGGACACCGACTGGCATGCCTATTCGGGATTTAGATCGACGGCCGGACAAAGGTGTGCTCCCTGTGAAGACTAACGAGCGAACGGACGAACAAGCACTGCGGGCGCGAGGTGTCACATACAAATACAAACTACACTGTTGGATAGATTATGGAAGTAGTATACATACATTGCACCAACAACAACGTATATTAAACAACTGTCCGAGCAGTAGCTCATTCTAGAAGCGTGAAAGGTTGTCACCAATTTATTACTGCCGTTAGAATCAATGCCGCAGTTTAGTCACGGAAATTACGACAAATTGGAAGGGTCGGGATTGTCTCGAAGTCTTTGGCCTTTATCGTCCTTGAAAATATCGAAGTCAAGTCAAAGTCCGACTGACTTTGTTATTCAATCAAAATTTTATCATGAACTTATTTTTTTTTAACCCTTCAACATTTAGGTGTTTTTCACAATAACCAAAATATCTACAAGTGGCATTGATTAAGGGCTTTGTTCAGGATTTATTAATTTTAGAAAATATAAAAGGCATTTTTTAATGGATGTTGAAAATTGCTTCCTCAATATTTTATATCTCTGACAGAGCCACCTCTATGAGAAATTATATTTTTAAACGGTAATAAGATTTATTACGAAGATTTAAATTCTTTAATTTTCTATTAATGTTTTAGTAATATGAGCTCGAAGGCAAATCCTTTTATTTCAGGAGCAATGACAAGGATGGTGGAATAGCGATTATTTGCGCAAGAACAGGCAGCAAAAAATTGCAGCGTTCCAATAAGAGGGTGAGAAGTTATCATGAAATAATTTATTGTTAAGAAACAATTATTTTTATTGGTTAAATTTTTGTAGACTTTTTTCAAGTTTCTAATGAGTTATTTTTTTTTTAATTTTCTGAATATAAAAAGTATAAACCTTGCTGGACTGTGGATGGTTTGCGTGCGATGTTCCGCCGAGGATTCAGCACGAAGTGTCACGAATAATACCTTAGATTATACCAGTGGCTGCGAGAGACCGTCTGGCAAACGAGTCTTGGTGTCCGCAATGGAGGTATAAATCCTCGTCGATCCATCGGCCGATTTCGTATTTGCGTACGCGTACGACTTCGCGTTTTATATACTCTTTTTCTCTTATACGTCGCGCTTACCCACGAGCGCAGGTGTAAAGAAAGAATAAAATGCAGAGGTGTGAATTCGCATCACGTCTAGAGAATTCCTGTTTCATGATCACTAAATACAATTCCAAAATTGCGCCAAAAGCTCCTTGTCTTGACACTTAATTGGCTATAAAAAACACTCGTTTAAAATACTTCTTCAAATTAAATTGGTTTAAAGGCAATTGAAAATTATTGAATAATTATTAAACAAATTATTGATTAATTATTGAAATCGTGAACGCCCGAAAGGAAATGCTTTCCTTGGAAAAAGCATCCGAAGAATTCCAGGAACGAAGTACACGGAAAGTATTTCTTTTATTATTACAATAATAATTTAATTGTCTAAGTTTTAATAGTATAAGAATTTTAACGAGCATCTCACGCTCGATCGGTGCGTATCGTCGTGATTTCTGAACCATGATGCGAATCGGTTTCACAGACTTCCTGGAAGAGAGGACGATCTGAAAAAGCCAAGAGCTCGCCAGCCTGCTGTCGACAGAACCACGAGTATCCGCCGGGATACACGGTGTTCGAGTGTCGACTCGATGGGAACCAACCGATTGCCCAGGTGGTCCAGGTGCCATCGGATACCACCGACACTATCATCCAGAATAAAACCTGTATGCTTCTGGAGACGAAGCAATCGGAGTCAGGACCTTCGTCCAGGTATAAATTTAAATTCAAACAAATGATAATTTATTCATATTAACCCTGTTGAAACATGATCATCTGTTTTCGATAATAAATAAAAACGATAATTCTACATTTTCTCCATCTGAAATTTAGGGTAGTAGCATATCCAGCTGTAGGGACATCCCACAGAAGACGTCCAACAACAGAGCCATTGTCTTTTGCCTTGGAGACTCGAGATTGTCCAGGTGGAGCTGTAGCACGTGCTGAAAAAGTGGCAGAGCACGTGGATAAACGTTCAGAAATGTGTTGCAGTCAGCCAGTCACGATTCTCGAGACTACAAAGGGAGCCACATGTCCGAGCGGTCCTTCCTCTCGAATTGTGTATGGTCCAGTTACGCAAGAAACTGCTAAATCTTCGGAAACTCACGAAACGCCAGGATTTTACATTCAATGTACAACGACGAGTGAAGGTCCGATTGCTAGGGTAACGCAAGTACCTCGGAGATTTTCGTCGACCTCAGGAGATCCAGGCACGAGTTATGAAGCTTTTGTCAAGCACGATGGTACCCACCCAACCGCAGTGGTCACTCAGTGCAACAAGAAGGAGGAAAGTGTTCAACGAGCTTGTGAATTTCTTGAAACTCGAGTGGATGATTCAGGACCCCGGGCAAGAGCATTCACTCTGCCCGAAGGATCTTCGAGTTTCAGACATTTCACTCATCTTGACGTTTGCCCACAGGAAAATGGACCTTCTGCAAGGATAAATCAGTATCTTGGACAGCCGCAAGAAGTTATTTCTGGCCTGCGAACTAAAAAATTAAATCCACCTAATTGTTCCATTACTTGCAATTATCAGACACAACCAAGAGCTCATGCTTCAAATACTCTCAAGTCTGTTGGGACTTGCGGAATTAATCAATCTGATACTAAACAACCTATGTTAACTGGGGGAAGAAGAAATGGTCTCGGTCCTTGTGGTCCAGAGTTACGAGGTCATGTAGGACCTCTTAAGAATAGTAGCATGAAAAGAGGAAGGCCCGGCGACGTTTCTAAATTTTGTCTAGCTCAATGTTGTCGACCTGCTTCGTCTCCGTGTGCACCGTGTTCCTCAAAACCGTCACCAAAATCGGCTAGACGGAAGACAACGACTTTTCGCAAGTCTGGAATTTGCCTGTGTCCTGTGCAACAGCAGTGCAAAGTTACGGATCTTCCGTTTTCCGAAATGCGACCTCTACCTGGTGGAACAGTGGTGCCACAATGTCCTCCACCTTCCCTACCAGAAATCGCTCCAGTTCCACTTGGTTCTAATAATTTTCGAGCTTACAAGCCACGACCAAAGTCATCACGACCACGAAATGCAAACTCCGCATCGGTTTCGAGACCCAAACAGACACCAAAAGTTGACATCAAGTCTAAAAAAGCTTCTACGTCCGTAGCGAAGAAGAAAAAGACTAAGAACAAGAAAACTGGTTCATCAGGAAAGCACAGAAAACCACCGAAAACAGCGGATGAGTATCAGGGCGGGGTGGAGACACCAGTTTCTGAAGAAACTTATGTGGAGTGTCCAGCATTTGCATCTAAAGGTGTTCAATCTGTTCGTATTTGTGAGAAACCAACGTACGTCGAGTGTCCTGCTTTTGCATCCAAAGGGAATCAATCGGTTTGTGTTGACGAGAAACTATCGCACGTCGATTGTCCTGTTTTTGAATCCAAAGGAATTCAATCGGTGCGTGTTTGCGAGGAACAATCATACGTCGAGTGTCCTGCTTTTCAATCCAAAAGAAATCAAACGGATCTTGTCGCCGAGGAACCCTCTTGCGTGAAATACCTTGAAAGAAAGAAATCTATTCCTCAATACCAGGAACCAGAATGTGTCAAGTGTCCAGCTTTTACGTCGAGAAAATCGAGCGAAACGAGTTCAGTGTACGTGCCGAGAGAGGATTTGTTGACCGGCAAGTATTCCGAGTACTTTCGACCTGAGACACTGGAAACTGCTGTAGCTTGCTGTGCCAAGAGAAACAGACTTCAGAATGAGTGTCGTCTTCACATTCCCGAGACTGTGCTTCGAATGAGTTACGAGCGGCGACGGAATCGACACGCGAGGACCCTCATCTCAAGTGGCTTGAGACGTCGCGGTTTTGATGATGAAGTTTACGAAGTGGGGAAAACATACTGCGTTAGAGCATAAGTATCATGAGACTTTGAAGACGTCAGCCAATGTAGATTGTACATATTCTGTATTTTTTTTTATATGCCAAATAAAATTTAAAGAACAAATCTCAGGATACATTTTCAAATCTTATTGTAGTTTTTGTGACAAAAATCTCGCGGGATTGGTCTCTATGTTTTGTAACGATCCATGGTTCACAAGATTTGGGAATTGAATATTTTGCATTGTATGATGGTCTCTTAATGGCAATTTGTAGGAACCACCTTCGAAACATCAGAAACAAGATTATCACAAAGTACCTCATCAGCAACCCATTCCGTTGAAAGATAAGAAGAGGAACGTCGAGCAAAATGAGAAACCGAAGGATTCCGCGTTGCATGATTTACCTAAAAGGTGTAAACTCAATTTGAAGAGTGTTAAATCCCGTGAACTACGAGCTGGGGTAGTTTATTACGATTGTGATTGTTATCACCGCAATGGGCTTCAACACGACTGTCCCAGAGGTGGATGTGGTGGTAAAGAATTTAAATTGCGAATGCAATGGGTATTACATTATTAAACTGACTTTTTTACCTGATTACAGGCCAAAACCACTGCGTCGCGAAACCTTTGCCAAATTGCGATCTGTCCTGTTACTTTCGTAACAAATGGGGAAAGTATCATAGAGTTCTCGACTTAATACCACCTACGACATTTTGCGGATCAAAAGACGCCATCTATCGAGCAAAAATGGCGAAATCAAATCATCTGAAAGCCCAGATAAACGGTGAAAAGTTGAAAGAACCTCAAGAAAATCTATCCAAGATTGAAGGAAATCCAATAAAGCAAGAAGTGAAGAAAACTACTAAAGCCAAAGTAAAACCACAAATAAAAAAAGGCAATGAGTGTCACAAAGTTTATGAGAACATGGTTCAAAATTACGCAATAATTCCTGTAGCTTTTGACCATGCTATTTAGATAATAAAAGCTCGCAGAGCAATTAGATTTACGTATTTCCTTTTAATTGCTCACGTATAAATAAAACCCAAAAATCTTCCAGGTCGATGTACTGGATGTTGATGTCCTGGAGAATATTCATCGCCCCAACTGAGTCGCAGAAATAGTTTTAAGGTATACACATTCCGAGTTCTCCCTTTAAAAAATTGTCGAGACAGAAAATCTCGAGGGAGGGCTCTGGCACGTTGGATTTATCTGGGCGTCGGAGAGTGTCTATTTTCCGCGTTGCGACGGCGGCTCCGGAAACTTTCTTGAAACTCTGCGACTGAAAAGAAATAAACGATCTTGCCGAGATGAACTGGTGATGGGACCGGAACATAAAAGCAGTCGTTTCACCGCTGCCCTAAAAGTGTAACTATACTCGCGTGACGATAATGTCACATCGAACCAGCTTGGAATACGGACATTTTACTAAAGGCAAAAGTTGCAATCGTAAAAACAAATAACAGGCGATAAATGTGAAAAAAAAACGTACAACTGCAATAGGATTACATGATTGCGTCCTAATGAATTAATAACCTGTTCAATTAGTGGCTCATTTGATAATGACCAAATGATTGACCAATTTTCACAAAGATGTTATAATCCATTACAGCAAGCATTTAGATTTTATTTGTCGTAAATGTATTTTATGACTTGTTCGTATGTCGATGTTAAACTTTTTTTTTTTTTTTTTTTGATTACACAGTTTTATACCCAAGTAAGGGTATTATTAAAAAGTGCATAAATTGCATGCACTGAAAACCGTTTGCATTAATAATCGCGTGTTTCTCATCAATGTCCGCATGCTTTTGAAATGATACATCTCTATACCTGTTTCACCAGTTACCGTACCGTTAATGTTTTCATTAGTTTACACGTACGAGATTTCATAATGTAAAAGGGAAAGGAGTTCTTTAACGCACTAATGAAACTTTGTGCTCGTAAGAGGAATTAAACGTTCGTAGAAATCCACAGTAGAATATACCATAGGTCATGGTAGTAATATACCTGGACTGGCGAGGGTTCCGCCGCTTATCTCACTTGTTTTCCTTGAACCTTTCGCACCACAAAGCTATCGGATTTCTATCGCTTAGCCTCTTGGGTCAATTGTTGACTTTGACCAATCTGCTAGCTATATTTTTTTTTAAATCGTACACCTATTGTGCTCGCTAACAGTACTCGACTTTCGAGTTTAACAATAATTTTGCCACATTTATCTCCACCGGATAAACAAAAATAAACAGTTTGTAGAATTTAACGAAAGTTGATTTCATCATTTGTCAAAAAGTATCGAAGAAAACGTACATTTCCATGATATTTCCAGATAATATATTCGTTTATTTTATAGTTCTTTTGCCATTAGTTTAATGTCACCTATACCGGTTTTTCAAAGCTTAGCACAGATGGCTTATCGATGCATCTCTGAAAGGCGAACATTTCGCCGAAAGGACGAGAAAGAAAAAAGGAAAACAAGCGACGATCATCGATCAATCTATCACCGAACCTCAATGTTTGTTTATAAAATTTTCCTAATTGCTTATATGCCCCCAGTGCGCTTTAATCCTCATACGCGTCACTAATACTTAAAAGTTGACCGTTCCCACGCCTGGCGGATGATAAATGAGAAGACAGCTACCGGCTTCTCGTCACGGAAGATGCGCCAGAGAGAACGTGGTTTGTCGGTCCCTCATAGCCTTCTGCTGTTGGCTCTAAGTGTGTTTAGGTGCGTAGATGATGCGCGGCCTTACTGCCAGTAAACATTTTCAGTGGCGTGAAAACGTGCTCTTGGGTCGCATGAAGATAATCAAGCGACAGTGTGACGTCGTTCTGACGTAGTTCGGGCGAAAGATGAACTTGGGATAGAAGAGCAAAAGCTTACAAAAAAGAAACCTTTACGGTCAGATTGAGAGGAGCGATTGGGAAGGAAACGCTGAAAGCTACCTCTTCAAGAAGATACCAGTCCATTACTATGTATATTAGTTCGATAGCACCAAGCAGCTGCAAAGAGCTTTGCAGGTATCTGAAAATAAGAGCAATTAAGGAACATACATAAGTATATGAAAATTTATCCAAGCTTCTTTTTACTTTTCTTCTTTTAAATGTAATAAAAAGAGATAGCGAAGTCACTGAAGACCAACACTTCGATCATGTGTATACAGAGAAGAGAAACCTGCAAGAAAATATTATGCACGTGGGTCAAGCGAAGGGAATATTCTTGACGAAGGTCAACACGACGCAGCCACCACTTTCTCGTGTTGTTGATGCAGCGAGGTGGAAGTCACGAGGCTCAAATTGCAAATAGCGAGTGTGGAAGGCTTGTAAGGTTGACCGGGGCTAATTGCGCCACAGCCAAGTTGCGTAAAGCCTGTTTTAAAATAGGCAGGTCAACTGGTCTTGTCCTTATTAAAACTTTCATCGCTAATTTTATTAGTTTTAATGACATTATTGGCATTACCGACTGTGTCAACTTTGCCGAAGATTTCGACGTTATCGTTCTTCCTGTACAAGAAAATTTTGAACTGCATTTCGTATGTCATGAGAAAGTTAAATTGCGTTAAACCGATGTAATCGGCCAATTTTTTGTTGTCAAGTTTAAAAGCAAAAAGTGTCTCGAGCAGCCCCGGTTACCTCTGCAGAAGAAGCCAGAGTACAGCTAACAGCAAGAAACGAGTCGAACCGGCGAATGCAACGAGCACAATGAGTGTTGCTGGCCCTTGGCCGTAACCACGTGTGGGAAAGAGGTCTGCGCAATGCCTCGCGATTTGCACCAACACGAGAAGAAGAATCGACCAGATGAGCGCAATGCAGCACATGGTACCTCGGAACCTCGCGGTACTTAGGCTAACGTCTATGGCGCTCACTAATGTCTCTTCGAAATCGATTTGCACCGAGAGCGAATGAGCCACTGCTTGTAACGGTAGTTATAATCGTCCCTTTGCTGCAGTGAAACATAGTAAGCATGTATAATATATCAGGGTATTTCTTGTTTGGTCGATGGATTAAGAAGCAACTTTGTTTATTTTACTTCGGTCCACGCAATATGATTTATATTTTACTTTTAGTAGTTTTGGCCGAGCTAAATTTGAATGAGTATAATTTCGAAACGAAGAACCAAAATAAAGTGTTTAGATGAAGTATTAATTTTGATTACTTAAATAATAATCCGTTCTACTGGTTTTGCAACTTATTTCGAACATAAAAAAATGTATTAGAATTGAATAAACTACTTAATAATGCATGGCAATTACTCTCACATTGAAAATATTACAGATATAAAATATATCTAAATCAAGATTATCCTCAAACTTCTATTAGACGATAGTAAATTACAATCCCATACCCCATTTCCTGCTGATGAATCACAGCGAGTTAACTTTTGTTTTCTTTATCCGTGGACTACATCTCGTATTAATACACAGCAGCACCGAGTCATGGGTGGGATCGTTTCATCCTGCTGATCATGATCGTGATGGAACGTAATCGAGCGATACGAGATGCTGCTCGGTTTGCAATTGCAGTTCCAAAGAGGAGTGCGACGGAAAGATTCGCACGAGGATGTGATAAAGGAGTTAAAGGATATCGGCTCGATGCCAAAGGAATAAAGGATAAAAGATTACACTGCATCAACGTCGAGAAACCGAAAGACACGAGAGCCAACGAGAACGACCGAGACGTAGAAGAAGATGAAGAAGGTGGAAGGATGATGAGACGGGAAAAGGATACTATAGCCGATTTATTGGCTCGCGTAAGAATCACCGTGGAATCACCTTGCAACGGTCAATGATCCGCAAGTGTATATACACTACACTGTGTGTATATATATACGTGCACCGTACTACAAAATACATATATGCGAATGGAGAACAGGACGGTGAACGAAAGGAAGGCCTTATACGCCAAGTGACCGCGCGATCAACTCCACCTTGTAGGGGGTGTATTCCATTAATGGCCGGTTCATACGCCAACGGAATACTAGAAAACATTGACTTGTATATGGGGCATTCCATGGTAATTCACGCAGGATGAAAACCGAATCTCTTCAATTTCCCCAATTTTTAACTATTCTCGTCATCATTGAAAACAGCAACTGCACTTTTTATCAGATTTTTGTAAAGTACATTTCTCGAAGTACGCCCTCATTTGTCTTATTAGAACATGTCAGGAAAATTCTGCATTGAAAATCAGAAATATTAACCTTGTATCCACGATGGAAATATTAATATTTCATATTCATATCATATTCCATATTTTCTACTTTAGAGAAATGAATGTTTTTTTTTTTTTTTATAAATTACTATTTTCTTCAATTTGAATTTGAGAAATCTGGAATAATTTTACATTTTTAAAAATGTATTTAGGTCTTAGGTAAGGTGTAGCTTGAAAAGTGCAATTTTTGAAAGCTGTCTTTATTTTTAAAAAGTGTTTAGCAGTTGAGAAATCTTTTTAACCTGGACAAACGTATCTGTTACGTCAAGATATTAGTAAAATGAAGTATAAAATCTACAACGTTCCTTTCAGAGAGAAGCAAAAGTGTCGCCACTCGCAAGTGGAACTACTGTTGTTTCGATGAATCTTCGTTACCGACTGCCAAAACAGCTCGGGTAAGTAGTTCGCAATCGGTAAGGACTGTGAGCTACTTAACCGACAGTTGGCATTTTTTTTAACTGAACCAACAGCGGGTAATTCAACATTGCAATTCATTTAATGAATGCACATGCCACTTTTCTTGATTTTTCCTTCATTCCATTCTTTATTCTCTGTATCGTAAGTCATCGAAATAATTTATTTTCTAAGTAATATAATTTCAATATAACGTGGGATTCTTTATTATAATCTACGTGTCTATAACCGGGAAAGATCCATCACATCTAAATATAAATTCTGAGTAATTAAATCGCTTAGGCAACGCAGTGTAACCACAGGCTCTGTGTGAGACGAGAGAGGAAAACGCCTTCAGGGACAGCGAATATGAAAATTCTAATAAACCTCCATTCCTTCATAAATTTTGCTTTTCCGTCGGAAGTAGTAGTCAGGAATTTACGTTGAAGTGATGAATAATAAATGGTAAAGGATTTTTTTCAATGTCGCGTGATTTTAAAAGAATTATTTACCGTAGACTCTAAGCAAGCAAAACACATTTATATTTACAATTAACAAAAATGCAATTTCACCCTTTTTGCTTCCTCATAGACGAAGCTTTCTTTTTAAGGAAAAAAAAAAAAAGATTCGAGACTTTTATG
This sequence comes from Perithous albicinctus, assembly GCA_964016905.1. Classification (NCBI taxonomy): domain Eukaryota; kingdom Metazoa; phylum Arthropoda; class Insecta; order Hymenoptera; family Ichneumonidae; genus Perithous; species Perithous albicinctus. The sequence continues at coordinate 15,291,633 of OZ024699.1, forward strand.
TAAGCATACTCAGAATCATAAAAAAGAAATTGGGTTTTTCGTCTAGCTTCCGCAAAAGTTTAGGAATTAAGTAAAATTTTTTTAAACAATTATTTTCAGCCAATGTACAAAAGCCTAAATAATTTTTTTTTATTTCTACGAAAACGATACTTTAAAAGCTATCAAAAACCTGGAGAAAAATTCAACGACAAGCTTTTACTTTATTTTCTATTTTCTACAGTTGAATGCTCGATTGTATCGGCGATACTGCGATGACCGCGCCGTGTGGTTCAACTTTATCACAACTATATAACGTTCAACACAGAGCTCAAGCGCTTACGCCTACGGAATCTCACGATTGCCAACTAACGCTCTGAGATTAATTAATACAGCTCACGTGTAATAACGATCTGGGTTTTATAACAGAGTAGGATGGTAGGTAATGAGGCCATTGCATGCCCAACGAGAGGATAAATATACAGAAATATGACGTCAAGAAAAAAAAAAAAAAAAATAGAGTCACTAAGTTTGTTACTAATAAACCGAGTTAGAGATAACGAGAGCATTTTTCTCAACCGGATTTGGCAATACAAACGAGTTCAAAAGCCGTTTTACAGTTTGCACGCGGAAAATCTGGTAGAGCGAATTAAGTAATAAAGTTGTAGTAGCAAAAAAATTCATTGGTTTCCCATAAATTCTGAAAGTATTTCATGAGAACACGCCGCTTATTTAAAGGCGTGTATACACTTTTTTTTTTTTTTTTTTCGTCACCGGCACTAAAATGGTACTAAGCGGTGACCACTATTTTCCGAAGAATTTAAATCAGAGCTGTCAATCTACCGACGAATTCCGTCTATAGGTATAACTCAATATTACAACCGATGCAACAGAGTCATGCTGTGTAAGAAGCAAGTACATTAATTAATCGAGCGGCAATCGACAAATGCAGTAGTGAAAAATTTTGACTCAATTAAAAATTTGTACTCAATGATTATTTATTCGTACTTTAAAGCATTAAAATTACTTTAACAAAAAATTAATTAAAGCCAGAAATCAATTACGTTGAAAATTTAACGAAAAAATATCGAAACTAAATTCACTTTTTGTACTATGATTGCCTAGTTCAATCTCTGAAGAATCAAAAAATGTTGTCCATTATTCTTTGAATGAATGATATATACGGTAAAGTGCTCCAGGCTTTTACCGTTCAATCGGACGTATTGTTCTCCAGGGAGTGACTTTTTCCGATATTTCATTACGTCCGTTATAGCTTATGGAGTGGTATAGCTGTACGAGATCGCGTGGGCCATGTGGCAAGCTCCGAGTGCAAACGATAATATAGGACATGTAGGAGCTCAATGTTTCGAAACAATATTGTCATCGGAAATATAAGCGTAAAGTGTTTTCTAGTAATGAAGCTCGAAACTGAGACGATTGTGTATCGCAGCAGTCACGCCCTTTTTGTAATTGCATCATCATAACGGGGCGTTTGTAAACGCACACCCTGTATACACTGATAGTCAACTTCCGAAAATGAATAATTGAAATCCCACTCAATTAATTATTCAGATAAAACGGACATCAGTATAAAATACCAACTCTGCTACTATTATTAGCTCTTTGATATTACATGTGTCTATTTATTGCGTTCAAATATTTTCGTTTTAATTTAGAATTAAACGAACAATTGTTGAAAGTTGAAACAGCCGCCATTTGTGAAAAATAGAATGATAATTATAACTATATGTCGTCGAATTTTTATTCCAGAAACACTTCGTTTCGTCTAGATTGTTGAATTGAATTTGAACATTCGAACGATTGATCAGCAGTGATTGATTCCTTATCTTACCTCGAGAATCGCGCAAGCTTCTCTCGAATCTTGAATTACGTGGCAGAGATTTGACTCTGTTGGACTCACCTGTAACATAAAACAAAAATCAGTCAGCAGAGTCTAACTTGCAGTGTACAAAAATTAGTGGAATTACGAGAAACAGAGAGAAAGAGACTATCGATGTTTAATATTCAAGAGAGGCCAAAAGACGACGGACGAGGTACTTAAAAAAAAGCCTAGTCTACCTGTTAGTATCCACAAATCTGTGAATTTACGGTAAACAGAGACAAACCTAAAAATTGCAATGTGATGCTTATAACAATGAGGCCAAACAGTTGCAATTACGAGTTACCAATTACGTTTGTAGTTGCCAGTGTGCATATTGTGACACATGTGGGTATCTGCTGTGCCGAGACATTGGAAAGGACACGAAACGCTTCCCAATTAGAATGGAACTCGGGCAGGTCGAACACGACTGATTACACGACCTGGGACACTTATCTCTATAGCTCAACGTTTGTCCCTCAGAGTTCCGTCTCAGTCGACAGATGCGAGAACGACAAGGATAACTGCTTCGTACAGGTTTGTGGTGGTTGGCCGAGAGGACCTCAAACGACGACAACGACGATAAACAACTTGAGCGGAGGTGATGGCGATGAATCCCCTCGTCAATGGGGACGACAGAACGACGACAACGAGAAGGATGTAGAGGATGAAGAGGAGGCGACAGGCAGTTCAGTTACACAACCCCATTTCGTAAAGCAAGGGAGCTGCGCTCATGTGACGACTATGCTCATCTCTGATGTACTGCGCCTACGTGTGTCGTTGTGTGTTGTGTGCCTGACGATGCCCCGAGAGCCCGTGAGCCCAAGTTTTTCGCGAGGACAGCTTTTTTCCACGTCGTGGTGCACACGAGAGTTTAATGGACGGGCCGAGCGCCTACCATATCCGTGCGCGCTCCAATTCCTTCAACGTAGTAGCCACGTATACACATACACGTGAGCACACTAATATACGTAGACTCGTATGTTCGTTATTCCCAGCAACAGCTGAAGCAAGGGGGCAGTTGAAAAAAAAAGAAAAAAAAAAAAAACAGTCGAGGATGACGCTGAGGTCAGTAGCCACTGGCATTATAACTAGCTCGATCATTGCGGATCCATTGAATAAGATATGTATTAAGGTATATTGTTATCAATGTTTTTAAATGTTCCTCGCGTTTGTTCACAAAATTAACACATTAATAGAAAAGTCCACGATGCCAAAACAAGGAACGAACACGTCCACTTTATTTTCATTCTCGAGTTTTCGCTTTTGCTCTGCCAATGCGGCAACAAAAAATTCCCGTGGGTTTTATTGCACACGAGTGCATATCGCCCTGAAGGTATGAATCTCTCAAGTTCCAATTTCCATCTTGCGCTATATGGGAACATACTCGAACCACCGGCTAATGTACGCTAATCACAGCAACTTGAGAGAGAGAGAGAAAGAGTGAGAGCTCGTGTAAAAACCAAGCACCGACAGACAGACGGAGCAATCATTGATGCGCACTCTTTGGTGCGTTGTTTTGTGATCCATATGTGTTAAAGATTACGAGCACTTGGTGAACATTCCAGAAACAGAAATAGCCTGGTGTTACTTATTATACACGGTTTATTATAATACGGTGTACAATATGTAGCAAGTACGCAATTCCCGTCCAACAATTATTCTCAGTTATTTCTGACTAACCTGTGTCTCTGTTTTTCTTGCATTTCACGCGGCAGTAAAGACAGGGGCTAGATGAATCAATTTTATTTTCGCAATTTTTATACATAAACGCCTGAATTAATATTTCATACAATTGTTTTTTTTTTTGTATTAATTATGTATGTTTTTTTCAAACGCTCACAAATCAGTCAAGATCGGTGAAAATAAAATTATGCAATTTTTCAGCATACTTTCAGGAATGCAGTGTAAAAAAAATACGGAATATTACCATAAATAATTAAAAGATTTAATAACTTTTTAGAAGAAGAATATAAATTTTGAGTAAAATTATAAATAAAAAGAAAAACTCCATCTACCGTCGCTTTATTATGAATCTCAATATATTTTTTTCTTTTTCACCTATTTTGATCTAAGTTACCCCGGTCGCCGTTATGCGTGGCGAGTGTATAATAGCAATAGCAGAAAATCCATGGCATCGTATCGAGTCGACCCCGAAGGCAAATCCTTCGACGGAGTTAATTGCCATCCTCACATATCCTCAGCTCGATTCTTCTGGAATATGGTATAGTGTTGAGCTCAACGACTAGGCGTGTGGATCTTCGCGGTCTCGTCGCGAAGTACATAAGCAGCGGAAATGTTAAAAAAGTGTGCAGACTGTGCGAGAGGCCAAGAGAAAACGCAAGAAAAAAAAAAAAAAAAAAAAAGAGCTACGTAGGACCGATAAAATCGGTAAACTCGCTCATGCCTCTATGTATTTATCCTATTAGCCCCGTGGCTTCGTAACGCCCGCGAGTTTTATATATACGACTGGGTAGCTACAACATATCAAGGACTCGTATGAAGGACTCTGAATATCAGAAGATTCGAACCCTTACAATTCTCCAACAGTTGTACCTGATACACTCGGCTGGCATTAGAGGAAACGATATATTCACGAGGCTGTAGGGAGAATTTGAAAAAACGAAAAAATAAATAAATATAATATATATATGTGTGTGTGTGTGTGTGTGTGTGTGTGTAGAAATAAAGGTGCATGAATCTGCCGGGCGAGGCGCTTAAAAGGCTTTGACGTCAATGCACCCAGTACCTCCTTTCCCTCGTCCTTTCCTCTTCCAATGACGACGATAACTACATACGAAACGAGACCTGCACCGCGGGGTGCGATCTTCAGTAGTTCCTTTTGGTTAATTCATTGCTTTTTTTATTTTACTTGATCTCGTATCAATGTGCTATATCTAATTTAAGGACTAGATTTAGGAATACAAGTTTTCCATTTATCACTCTTAATTGCTTGTATGATTATCATTTTGTCTTTTTCTAGGAATCAATACTAAATAAGTATAACTTATTCACTACCGAAAAAATCGTGAAAATAAAATTGTGCTGCGACACTTATATACGTGCATTTTTGTAAGCAATTTTTCAGAGAAAACTTTTTTTTTCTTCTTTCATCGTGTGGAAGATGGGTTGCGCCGATGCATCGAATTAGCTTTGTAAGACTTGAATTTTTTTAATACAAAAACTCTGTCCGGCCCAAGTATGGAAATTTCTAGTTGAAGTTCTTGTAACTTCTCGACATCTCATTTTCTTAAGATCGACATTTTACACCTGTTGAGGTCATTTTTTTTTTAGGTCTCCAATTCAAAGCAAACTAGAACAAAAATTGTTAACATAATTTTGGTGTTTAGAACGACGTAGCTCTTATTACGGAAACTAAAAAAAAAAAAATAATCTTAAACATTTATGAGTATATGGGACCAGTTATTGAGAAAATCTTCACGAACGTTAGATTATAAAAAGTGAAATTTTTGATAATTCCAAGTAAACGTCGAAACATGCTGTTTCGACGTGTCGGAACGTAACCCGACGAGGTTGGTCAGGATTTTGGAACGTCTGAGAAGATTCGCCAAGTACGAGTAGAGTTCAGGAATGCAGGTACGGTCTCTATTTTTCAGAGGGTTCGACATGGTCCTCCCCCCTGCCTCCCGTCCCGACTGAGCCTTAGGGATCATACAAACAGACCAAAAGGCAAAATAATTTTTTCGACACGGGATCTTCAGCGTCATTAAACTGAACGAAGCACATGAGCTTCGTCGTTGGTCGAAAAGCGGTTAAAACTGCCGTGGAACGAAGTAACTGCCGCGATGAGTGGCACGTCGAGCAAAAAACGAGTACTGTGTATCCGAAATAACGGGGTCTTTTCTTTTTAGGGGGAGCATCACGCGCACGGTACCAGACGCTTTTGGGACGCTTCGCACAGTATTCGCGCGAGTACTCCATAGTCGACTCTTATTGCTTCTACAGTTGGTACACGCACGTACCAACGACCAAGTGGTAGCTTGTCGTCATACCAGACACTGAACGCCCTACAGACGTCACTGCTCGACGAGACAGACAAACAGCTTCGAGTGTTAGCGTAGTCTTCGGAGACTAATTGATCAGGATTGTACGGTTTGTTTCTTTTTTCAGCGACATTGACGCATCTTCTCGTACATATGAGTAGGGAAGCGGGTAATCCAGTTTTCTTTAACACATGTTAATACGATTTTTTGTATTGCAAAATTAAGAATGGCTCAATTAGAATTAGTCAAATTTATTCGCTGTATAAAATATGGGGTTGTTGTTGACTGCGCGACAAAAAAAAAGTATATCACAGCTGTAATCAAAACACAGGGTCTTTGATAGGACATAGACTGTTAAAAAAAAAATCGTTGTTTAAATTACCGTGAATGAAATTTTCTACTAACTCAAACTTCACCTCAAATTTGATTCTTTATTCGACCTGGTATTTAAGATCAAACTTAAAATTGAATTCGAGTTGAAGTAGCGCGTATATTTTGAAAGAAATTGAACTACGTTGACTAGAAGTCGACAAAATTCATTGTCATCTATTTAAATTAAAACGGACTTTATAGTTGGCTTAAAGATGAAGTCATTTTGGTATCCGGTTTAAAGTTCAACAGCCTTTAAAGATGGCTTCAAGGTTGGACCTAAAACGTGATATAAATTTAGACCTCTATGCAAATGTTGTAACTGTCAATAAAGAAGATGTCAAAAATTGTTGAACGATCTTTCAATATTCGATGTCATCTACAATAAATGTTACGCTACTGTTTCGGAGTCACTAACAATTACAATAACACAATGTCAGTGAACTTTCGTTTCATATATTTCATTTGCAAATTTCATTAAACTCTTCAAAGTTATCATATGATATCACAATATTTCTATTATTTTGAACTTAGTAAGACGACACTTTTTAACAGATATTATACCTTCATTTCATCCCCCTGCAGGACACTAGATACAGAAATGTACAAATGTTGACTCATGAATTTACTGAAAAATCAGTAAATGCATACAGAACAAAATTTGTATATTAAGCAATATATTTTAGTCTCCCATTCCCAAACGGTACGGTCTATACCAACGGTAACATATTCAACCCTTTTCACTCCTCGCGTCACCTAGCAATGATCAGTCTGACATATTTCGAAAAAAAAAAGTGAGACAACTTTCGCACACTGCCGACTGTCGTAATTTCATTAATAAACGTCTCGAGGGATTTGTAATAAGCGTTTTTCACATACGCATCCATTCGCATCCATTTCCTGAGGAATCCTGGGCAACGTATCTAATTCTCATGGCGGAGTCTTTCGCAGAATCCTCAATGTTACAATCCGCATTCGTACAGATATCTGAATTTGGATGTTTCTTGCTCAAAATAAAGTCGCTCACTTATCCACAAATCACATTTCACTTGAAAAAAAAGAAAAATATATATTTAAAACTAAAACAGCACTGTTGCACACAATTTTGTAAGAAAAAGCTTAAATACAGATAAAAGCGGCACTTTCATTTCACCAAAACTGTGCATCCACAATCACGCACGTTTTTTTTTTTTTTCATTAATATAAACACAACTTAAAACCAAAAAAAAGAAGAAAAAAAAAAACAACTACAATACCGTCATAAAACTTAACAGACCCGACAAATAGCGGAAGCAAGAAAGTGGGAATGTAAACTGCATCGATTGATCGGGAAGCACGCGGCACCGTGTCCCGGCAAAGTCTCTTGCGCGCGTGAAGCGTGTTCCTTCCTCTCGGTACGGTTAGATAGTGAACACCGTCAGCAGGGAATGGACTGAGACCGAGTCGTGGCTGTGTATGAGAGTAAATATTAAGCTCTCGTGGTCTCGTGCCGAGTTGGCTGTTGCCTCCGCACTGCTGCGGCTCGCGGTTCACGACAGTGTGTGTGTCTGTGTGTATTTCTCTGTGTGTGTGTGTTTGTGAGCACATATGCGTTGTATGCGTGTGGCGTCTTCGTCTCCATGTCTGCGTGTACACGACTCCGGAGCCTCGCGGCTTTAGCTCGCGGCTACGCACAAGATCCTCGCGGGAATCTGTGTCAAACTGGGATACGCGAGTATGAGTGTCATCGTCGCGCGATTCAATCGTTTCTCCAGTTTTAGGGTTCAGTTTCTCTGTATTATACCCACGCCCCTTTTATCCACTTGGTTTCATCGAACCACCATGGAATTCTACCAGACATTGGGTCCTGGTACCGTGGACTATCTTCCGCGAAATCGTCACGGTAAAGAGTGGAGAACGATGAGTCGTTTGTTACACGGATCTGCGATCTTTGGATAGGTATTTTGCACTCGCTTTGGGCTTGATTCATCCCAAATCTTGTTCAGGCTTTGCTCTGATCACCAGATTTTCGTTAGTCGACATTTGCTAGGATTTTCCTAAACGGATAGTCTCACTTGGAATCCGTCGATTACCGTCGAATATCCTATTCGGAATTAGAATGGATCCCGGAGTTCCAGTCATCGACCAGTGTATTACTAATTGCTCTAGATTTCCTTACAGTTCAAGTTGACACTGTCGATTGTTGGCAAAAACAACTGAATCCATTTTTTTGTCTGTTTCTCACAAAACAGATATTTTCTATTTTCTTAAATCTTCTTAACAAAATTTTCTTTGTGAACTTCGTAAGATTCTAAATAAAAGTAATATTCTAAATAAAATTAGCGCAGACAAAATGGCAATAATTGGATATGTGAAATCATTACATGAAGAGAAAAATTTGATTGTCACTTAATAGTTGCCCAGAACAAACGCGATTTCTCAGAAGCCAGAATTAACTATACCGAGCACTATTTTATGATATTTTCAAAACATTATTAACCGCTAGTTCCATTGGTATATTTAGCATACGCGTGGAAACGTTTTTTCCCCCCCTGGGTTTTGCGTGCATCGGCTGACAGGTATATATTATAGATATATAATATGTCTATATGCGTATATATATATATTGCGTATACCAATGCGTGTAAGCACCTACGCTCGCGTGTGGCCCTTGTAGGCGCGCAGCAACGGCGTCTCGGATCTCCATGCAGGGCGAAACGAGATGTGAACGCTATGCAACGCGCGACTCAGTGAAGAAGGTACCGCCTAATGAAATCCGCGGAAAAGTGGCTGCCACCCTTCGGTTCGTTCGTTCCCCTGAGTGCACGTTCGAAGAAACAGGTTGTCGACCGAGTATCCGATATATATTTCTCGCATTCGTCGACTCACACTGCTTATACGTGTAGTGTACTGAGGTTCTATATATAGTACATACTTAAGGAGGCTGAGACAGCCAGAAAACAAAGATTCTTTGTCTCTCTCTTTTTTTTTCTTCATAGTGTATGTTGATAAATGTGATTAATAGTCTATCATGAGAGGAATTAAATCATGAGTTTTTCATCCGTTCAGTGTCAAATGTGTAGAAATCTTTGTTTTTTTTTTATATTAAAAACTAATTTTTAAAAATCTCACTGACTTTTCAAACATTGAACGATGCTTAAAATATTGAAAAATATATCATTTTTACAGCGTTTACTTCTTTACCTGTTTCCAGCTCCTCGTTGTCGGCACCGCGAAGACAAGAATGAAAGCTCCGAGATAATCTTCGGCCACCCGGTGACGTACCTTCCATTGAGATTGATTGATTCATCCTGATTTTCGCACTTGTCAATTCTTCGTTCGAAAAAGTAAAACTCTTTTTTTTGTTTTTTTTTTTTATGGTGGTCCGGTGTCGAGTGACAAAATTGAAGACATTTCTTGTTAATCGGGTTACGAACGGATATTCTAAAAGCGTAATCCACTTTCTGAATTTCTCTGTCAGACTCGTTTCTTTGTTTGTCTTTCGAGAAAGTTGTATCGGCGAAATATCGTTCCGCTTCGAACAACTGTACGGACAAATGGATACCTGTGAAAAATAAATAACATATTCGTCGCAAACCTAAATGATTGTTATCTGTGACTCTATTTGACTTCTTCTTGGCGACACGGTTTAGCGTTGATGATAGTTGGGACATGATCGGAGTATGCACTTAATTGATTGACTATTTCTAATGACTTAGGCGGTTCAATCGGTGGACTGGTTACTTTGATGCAGGACAAGTCTGGTGTCGTTCTACGACAGGCCTAGAGGCAATAAGTAGTCCCAAGCGGACAGTGAGAGTTTTTTTTTTTTATAACGAGAGGTTGCGACCGCAAACTCACTCCCAGAATCCTAAGCAGAGTCTGGCAAGTCTAATGGCGACGTCACAGAAAACGTGACTAGGAAATAGCTGGAGTACGGTTAGTTACATTGGGACGAAATAAAAATTCAATTATGACAATCCTTAAGCTTTCGTTGAGGCATTAAATTGTAAGCTTCAAATCATTACTCACACGGAGAGTTAAATGTAGCAAAAGGTTACCGCGTAACCCAATAAAAATTGGTAATATATAGCAAGTCAATGAGATATTTTTAGCGTCGCCACCTATTTTAATATATTTATGAGAATTATTTCTCTATCAAAAATTGTTATTCTCTACGTGTTTTTTTTTTTAAATCTCAATAATGATTAAATCGTCTAGAAATTTAAGACTCAAATTTTTACCGCGTATCCTAAAGAGACACAATACACTTTATTATTTTCTTTTTTTATTTCTATAGATCATCGATACGCGAATACAGTGAATGCTGTCGGTTAGGAACAATTGGACGTGAACGATCGTAATGCCGATTTTGAGTTACGCGCTAAGAGAAACGAGCATATTCGTTCATGCTGAGCCAACCCAAGCAAAACACATACTTCTGTTAGATCATTCACTCTCTCTCTCTCTCCCATGTAGATTTACAAATCCCATAACGTAACTCACAATACTCGAAGATGCTAACGCAAAAAACCATTTTTATTTTTGCGCGCATGCGCAGCTTGTACGTACGATGAAGAAACGTTTGAGTCGTGCAGTTTCCATTTCTAACAACGAGCTGCATATATTTAAATAGCGGAAGTCAATATACTCGTAAGTATACGCAACTTCTAGTCATCATTGGAATTAATAAACTGAAACCCCCTTTTCTTTTGTTTTTAATTATTCACCAAGCAATAAAAACAAATCATTGTTTCACGCCTCTGAGCGCCGAAGTTTTGCAACCTAGAGTCTATATAGATATGCGATTTTTGTGAATAAGTTGGCGTTCTAATAAAATCGGAATTTAAACAATATCGGCATGTATTTTTCGAGATCAAGGGATTTCGAAACAGAGTTATGGTTTTGTTGGGCAATGCTGACGTGTTTGATAGTGGCAGCTATTCAGGGTAAAGAAACTAAAGCGCATCAGAAAACTTTTATTTCTTTCTCTTTTTCTTTTTTGTTTGTTATTTTCTTTTTTTTTTTTTTTTTTTTTTTTTTATCACACAAGCCCGTAAATGGTTTGTTCACGAGTTAGTGCGCGCCGTATGTGTTGCTGGAAAACGCCTTCTTCGCCGATCTACAGTCGTGCTAAGCGTTCAGTCCGCGCGTCTTGCGACTGCATAACCACCGTGCATAAATCACTTTACCAGGCTCTCCTCGCACGATCCCCGACAACGGGGTTTACCCGCTGACCGCACAATGAGTCCTCTTCGCTGTTTCCATTTCTATCCTTCTGTATATCTTTTTTGCTACACGCGTGCGCCTATGGTGCTCCACGATTCTATCGCTGGTAGTCTTCGACGGTGCAAAATGATTCAGTGATTAATATACAAAAAGAGATACAAACCAATTCTATTCCCCGACGCGAAAGGCAATCGAGATGGAATTTAAAATAAAGCAAAATTATTTAAGGCCAGAAAGCGTATTTCAAAAAAGATAATCGTGGTAAAAATTATATTCGATTAATTTTTCGTAACGGTGTTCTTAATACCGTTCAAAAATTACCAGCTCTAAATATTAAGAATTTAATATTTTAATCAAGAATACAAAAAAGGAAAATTTTTATATATAATTGATTACATTTTATCTGTGGATTTTTTTTTCATAATACATTGAACTGGTCAAGTTAAGTAATTAATTTTTTATTAAATATATATATTTTTTTAATCATGTATAATTTTTTAAATATTTAATTACGAATTACGAATACTTAATAATAAATGGTCCAAAATAATAATATTTATTTCCTCCGAGAGGAATCACAAATTGATTGACACAATTCCTCATATAGACGAGACTTGGTGCAAGATAAAAAATAATGAGGAAGCTATGTGCAATGTTCTACTTTGCAGCGTTCCTTCATTTTCCCTAATGTCGGTCAAGACTATATAAGTCAGCAATAAATGACAAAACAGAATAAAAAAAAATGTAAAAAAAACTAAATTATTCGAAGCAAAGTATTGCGCTTCACCATGTGTTTTATAATTTACTTCTGGTTCACCATTGCCGTTAAAATCCAGTAAAAGTACGGACAAGCAATCAAGTCAATTATCGCCATATATAAACGGCGCAGCAGGAAGCTGAAACTTCGAGAGTGGTGCGTTTAGTCGTTTTTTTTTTTTTTTTTTCCCGCCTCTTCGAGTTCCTTTGACAAACGGTCCTCTTCCTCTTCACTCATATGGACAGACGGCTCGCGCAGTCACATATAGATATACTGTACGCGAACGTGCGTTCGCATTGCATCGTGTTCACGCGACACGTCCCGATCGCGCCCGATGCATATATTTATGCTGCTAAACTTTGTGGAGAGAGAGAGAGAGAGAGAGAGAGAGAGAGAGAGAGAGAGAGAGAGAGAGAGAGAGAGAGAGAGCGAGAGGGGTTACGATTTGCGTAGGTGAGTGAATGTAGGTGTATGTGTGGGCGCCACGTAATTCCAGATGAGAGTAAGACACAGTGAATGAAGACTACCTACTTTGAATCGACGAGTGATATCAAGATCGTGAAACTGCACGTCGAACATTCCCAAGATAAAAACACAACAATAAAGATCGAAGGAATAATAAATTGCATGTTTCGATTTCACGATGCAATCTCTATTGCAATATTTCGATTTCAAATTTTATTTAGGAAAGTAACTTACGATTTTTTCTGCAGTAAACTATTTTTTTAATAAAATAAAATAATTTCTATTAAAAAAAAAAAATCGAAAGGGAGGGTTGATAAATTCAATTGACAGGATGATAAAATTTAATTATGATAATTAATTAATTAATTAATTAATGGATCAATTTAATAAACTTATACAAGATTTTTGGAGCTTAAAATTGTGGTAGAAGCAATTTTGAGAATTCTGATGTATTTATTAATATGATTATGATATTTGATCTTTGCTATTATTAGCAGTATGTGCATCCCACGATAGCTTCGAGGCACTAATTAATTTCACGTCCAAAAGCTTTTCAAATTATGCAAACAATGGTGGAACACGAGCACGAAATATAGTAATATGAGACTAGGATACGTATTGCGTTACAAATTGATCGACCGCATGCGTTAATTTCGTAGAACGAATTAACGCACGATGAATCGTTCATTAGTATATGGCCTATGCTAAAATCAAATCAGAGATGGCACAATCGCGGTTGAGTGCACCGATTTCATTCGTGGCAGTTCGAATTGTTTGAGCCAGGAAAAATAGATAATACTTATAATGACCTCCTGATTAATAATAGAGCAAATTATCGCTAAAAACCTCGATCGAAAAATCGATAAAAAAACATTAATCTAGGAATGAAAAATGTAATTCCTCTCGAATATTTTAAGAGTATAGAGCAGACGAAAGAGAGTCTTCAAGAGCATCTTCACACTCTGACACTCGTGAACGAAATCGCACATCCTCGAGCATGCGTGACGAGTCGGTTGATTGACACAGCCACTTAATATTTCGCGTACGTGGTACAAGCGTAAATGGCATGAAAGCGATGCGAATGAATGTTGATTCTCTGATCACGCAATATTATGCAAAATACGGGGAGTACATTACTTTCTCATTTTTCAGTAAATTCAATGAATCTGTCTTGCTCAATAAACTCTACAATAAACGTGTGCAAATAAAAACTAGTTGATTAGAAAAAATAAATCACCTGTTTGCACAAGGATAAAGCAAATTAATAAATAGTTTCATGTTATTGGAATAACAAAAAAAAAAAAAAAAAAAACAAATTCCAAACTTAATTTCAGCCAAAAATATGATTCTTGTTTTGTTTGCAGAAAATATGTTTTACTAAAATCATCGAAACAAATTCTCGGTTAAACTTTCTTGCGGGCGAATTCAAGTTTCCTTCAATGCGCAAAGTCGTAAAACTTGAACAAGCTGCGTAATGCCGACAAATTTGTCTGTCCGAGTATTTCAAAAATAGAAAATTATTTGGTTAAATGGAAATCCGAGCGCAAGTGGTAAAAAGCTAGCAACAAGAAATCGTCGGGACTGAGATTCTCACATATACCGCTTTCAATTTCTGGCAGCTCTTATCCCTCCGCCTCCTCCTCCTCTTCCTCCTTCTTCTCATCGTCTGCGGGTGTCTCTCTGCGGCGAAGTCGCAAATAAGACCGATAGGATCATCGGAGGGCGTGACGGTAAATTTCGCGGAGCTAATTAACGCGCCGATTCCGTCTCGTGACCGCACGAGCGTTTATATTCCTTCCATTCGCCTCTCTTTCGCTCTCTCTCTTTGTAATCGTTCGTTAGCGTCAGCGTTGCACGATTCGCGTTAATTCCGGGATAATCGCGCACGGATTTTCTTGGCCGACCTCGGTTTAGCTGTTGATTCCTTTTTTCTAGTAAATATAACCGTCAGCAAGTCTACAGCGTGCGAACATCCAAGGACTTTGCACTGGATCATACAAGAACGTAAGTGCGCTTCGAACGCTTGGGATGGAGTGCGACGTCTCGCGGTCATTGCGTGCATGCATGTACGGAATTTCATCAGACCCCCACAAACGCTTCTTTGTAAAAGAGCATCGCTCGCATCTACCCGACATTGCCTCTTCCATACATGGAAATCGCATTGTTTTGCGGTTATATGTGACGAAATTAAATGAATTCCGTTATTATGGAATAATAGTTTCTGTAACGCTTTTGATATTCGCGTAGAAAAAAAAAAAGGAACAAAGTCACCGATTGAGAAATTTCATACTTTTGACTATCATATCGTAATGCATAGGATTGAGTTTGGTTAAAAAATAAAGAATGATTATTTTCGAAAAATTTTAATAGTTGAACTATGCAATGAAAAATCTAAAAAAATTCCTACGTTTCTTCTTCAACCAGACTAACATTCTGAATAAATTTGAGATGATCTGCCTCAATTATGTTTGGCTGAAATGTTCTGCACAAATGGATTACCATTGAACCATGATTATTGTTGAATTTTGCAAAAATGCAAGTCATACAGATATAACAGTATACTCGAAATAAAGCTTTCTGATCGGTTTACGTACTTTTCCACCAATTTAGAATGACTTTCTAATCACCGGTGAGTGGAAAGCGAGTTGAATGCACCGCACAAATGCGTCAATAAAATTATCTCGTATATACACGAGATGCACAGACGGTTAAGCGGTTGTAAAAATGGCTGGTGTAATATAAGTCGAAGCAAACCGCTGCAACGCGAAACGAAATGTGACAAGATGTAAACGTGAGATTTTTACCTTCGCGCGAATGACAAAAGGCTATATATCACAAAAGATTTAAGAATGATGCTTGAACACGCGCTAAACTTTTGACATGACGGACAAATGATATTGTGCGCTATACAAGTCAAATAAAACTCTAGAAGTGGTTCAGACTTTTCAAGGACTGAAGGGAAAAAGCAATTTTAAAAAAACGTCCTTGTGGCTTTTTTTCTTTACATACCCAACTGCATTGAAAGTGCATCAGTTCCCGTGACGCGGTTTCACTTAAAATTAGGACTTTCTGCAATGCACGATATACAAAGTAATGGAAAAACTATTAGCTATAAATCTAATGCTCGTGTGGACACGCTTATCTCTTATCGGATGACCGAGTTACATACATTAAAAAGGACCTAAAACCATCGCAGTTTGATGCCTGTGTTCGCTTTCATTTGACCTGTAGCACATATATACACAAGTGTGCGAGTGAGTGAGTATTATCTTTGCCCTATATCCAAGTTGAGTGTGAAAGATCCGACGACTTTTTATTACGCAGCGTTACGAGAAAACACGCGATTGCCTAATCATCTGTGTGTGAGCCGTTCTCCACCAATTCGGCCACATTTCTTTTTGTACCCTCTTGGTTTTGTTCCATAATTGACCATGTAGTAGCGCTACTTAAAGGTAAAGTAAATTTTTTCAAATTTTTTAATTCACTCGTTTTGGAAATGGATTTTGTTCTCAAACCGACATTGTTATCAATATCTAACGACCCAACGAAAAAATCGATATTTAACTCTGGGCAAAGTATAGGATTTAAAAAGTTTGAAATAATTTGTATATGTTCTTAAAACTCAACTAAAAAATATACGAACCCTTTTTGAAAAAGAACTCCAAAGTGAGATGCCTCACTTTACTATGGAATATCTCCTACAATAAATCAATTAAAATTCATGTGTTTTTTAACTTCTTTACCCACTTCGACGTACTTTTTCTAGAGAATAGGTAATGCACAAAACGTAACGTAAAAAGCGTGTAAACTGCGGACAGTATCGCGTGGGAAGCGATCAGTGGTTCTCAGCCAAAAAGTATGGAATAAGAAAAGCGATGGAATCTCGTTGGAAGTGGCTTACAGAGAGTGGATCCGGTCCGAACAGTAGGGACTCCAGACCGGAAGTGACGAGTGGGCGTCTGGCCAAAAGCCCCGACAGTACATTGAGTACGGTGTGGGTTTGCTCGTTACATCGCATCCGCAATACCGAATGCACATTCACCTATTCACGTACGTGAAGCAGAATCATACCTACTATATGCTTCAATGGATCTACCAAAGTGAAGGATAAGATGAAAAAGAAGAATATGAAGACGAAGACGAAGAAGATGCAGTATGACGCAGGTATTCATGAAAGATATCTGTCGAAAGGAACGGAACAAGAACGAGAGAAACGTCTCGGAGAGACACGATGGTTCGCCTTCTGGCGAATTTCCAACAAGAATAAGAGTCGCGCGACTCTCGTGAAAATCTTCTTCTCCGCCATTCGACTCGAATAGCAGTTTGAATAATATTAACTATGAATCTTAGTGTGGGTTACACGTGATTCACAAAGTCGTGAAGAGCTTTAAGAAAACGAGAAAATACACACACGAAACGTCCGAAGACGAAACGTGTCCGGCGGAAATGAACGTATATAAATTCGCGTTCTGTATCCTACTGAAGTTATAATCCGCCTTTTCTCTATGTTTATATTCTCTTTATTTTTCATCTCTCTCTCTCCCTCTCACTCTCTCACTTTGGCTCTCTTTGAAAGAGTCACACTCGAGACCCCAGTCTAATTCCATTGCACTCCGCAGCAGCGACTCTCGCCTAGCTCTACGGTGACAAATTCAATTGAATTTCCTCGCGGTATACGTCAAAGGAATGTTTTAGTTTATACGAGCTCCCCTAGGCGGCGTTGAGGAATCGTGCGGTCAGGAGTCTCCATTGGACATCTCGATGATGCATATAGTATGGTCTCTATACTCGATTCTGTGTGTATTGTGCGCATACATGTATTTCTCTGTGGTACAAGTTCGACGACCTAGCCTTAGTTATTTGACGACAAGAGGTCGTCGTTGAAATCCCGATATTTGTTGCAGGCTCCTGGTCACGTAGCATCGAACAAGGAAAAATTGAAGAGCTTTAATGTAGTTACTTTGATACGTGCTATAGCCAAATCAGATACATTTTTTTGAAGCGTCTCTACAAATTTTGGTTGTTCTATTGACTATTCCGAAAAGTAAGGAGTAGCAGCTTGAGACGGCCTCTTTTTACGATTGCAAAAAGAATTTCTGGATGTTTATAAATAAAAAATGTATATTATTAAAAATCAAAGAGTGTCTGTTTTTCGTTTGGCGCAGGTTGGCACAGATATTGCTAAAGTGGCACTTTGTGGCAAGTACAAAGTACAACATTCCTCAAGTACCACGTATACAAGCTTCTCCATTGCTTGGGAAACCTAAGATAGAAGTGCCCTTGTTTTCAAGTTGGAATGGTCTTCGATAAAGAGGAAACCAGATTTGCCAAGTTCTGGCTCGCAGCTACAGTCCGTCTACGCCAAGCACACTGTATGCAGGGACACTGCTATATATAGCTCATCGAGGCTAGTAACGCGGTTTTGTCTAGGAAGGACCGTAGTCTGGACCACGCGAATTGTCGGTGACCACACGGGTGGCATTCGAATTAGCTCTCGGGAAATTCGTGAGGGGACGACATTCCCTGCGGTCCTTCTCGAATCAATTTAAGCCACTACGATAGAAGTTTTGATTGCGTCGTAATCCAATTAAATTGAAATTCATTAGTGTCTGATGTCACAGGTCACAGCTATGCACTCAAAATTTTAAAACGCTTGAAAAGTTTAATAAACTCATGTATCACAATTTTCTATCAAACGATACATCATTTTTTTTACGAATATACAATCATTGAAGTTTGAAAGTGATTATAACAGTTAATTCGACTTTTGACAGTGACGTCGATGAAATTGGAAGTCGATTTAAGGGAGAAAGAAGTATGGAAAGAAGAAAAATTGATGGAAGTGCCCGAAAAGTCGAGTGTTCGATCTTGTTGGATGTTAGTATTATCGACAAGCTTTCGTCTTGTAAAAACCGAACACTCACGTCCTATATGTGTCGAAGGCCAATGCTAGATATGTGGAGGACGTTCTCTTCAAGTATACGCTTGTTCTTCGTCTTCTTTCAACAACGTGCGAGCATTCAAGCGATCGGTTGCCAAGAAAAGAGAGCTCTAAAACCCGAGAGCAAGAGAAAAATATCAAAGGACAGAGACATAGGAAAACGTTGTGGCTGACGAGTGAGAGGCGCAGTGGTTGCGAAGTATAGCCGGGGTTGAAATAGGAAAAGGGGTCGGATCGAATTAGGTCGTTCGGAGGCGAAACTACGGGAGCACATCACGTGAACAACGGGTGGCATAGTGAAATCTTCTTCCACTCCTTTGTAGCACCGAAACGAATGATTCAAAAAACCAAGCCGAGAACTCCTGCCAACATTCTATCGAGTTTGCTAACTCGTTATTGAATGCCTTCATAAAATCGTAACGAAATGTATATGCATGAAATAATGGACAAATTCATGATGTTATTATTTGCTTAAAAAAAAAAAAAAGTTTACATTCGAAACTTACGCTTTTGGTAACTTTTAACAAAAAATTTTCTCCACAAATGGACACAAATAATTTTTTTTTGTTTCCTTAAGAAAAGAAAATATTTTCAAGTTACTTGTTTTAGAAAAAAATAATAATTTCACAATAATTTGTATTTTCATTTTATAAAATATTTCTGTCATAAAAAAAGAAATCGTTTATTAGCTTTTACATTGTATTTTTTTTTGTCGTAAACATTACAAAATAAAAATTGTAAATTCAACAATTTTTTCTTGTCACTTTAAGTGTAAAAAAGAGGGTCCGTAAAATACGCAAATAAATCTTGTCAAAGTAACAAACCAATTTTTTTTCAGCTTTTAATCATTGGGAATGTTGTAGAGTAGTTTTTTTTTTCGAGATATAAAACTGGAGTACTTTCTGTCAGCTTCGAAAAATATATATATATATGATGGTCATTAAAACTAGCCAAACGTGTTGAAAAAGGTGCCCTCATCAAAACTCAAAAAGACATCAGACGCTCGTTGCTGGCCCAGTTTGTGAGCGACATACGCGTGTTTCCATAAATACACAAGGAACGAGTTGTGTCAGCGACCTCGTGCGGCCCCATGGATCGTAAAGCTAAAATGTTAGGATCCAAAGAACACAAGGAAATCGAAAAGAAGCGAACTTTACCCCGAAGAATTGGGAAAAACTATCGATGAAATGTAAAAAAAAAAAAAAAAAAGAAAGTCCTTTAAAATGATTCCTCTTTCTCCCATCACTTTTCATTGCCTATATACTCAGCAGCATACTATAGTGCGATATGTATTTCGTGGACGCGTTCAACGAACGGAAGGATCTCCTTTTGTTCGGCGTTATCCACACCGGAAGTCGTGCTTGCTGGGCTCCCCGGCTACCTGCCTTCTGCCGTCCGCTATGCCACTTCCTGTCTGTATCCTCCTCATTCAATCCTACTTTTCTTCTCTTTCACTCGTGTGCCACTTACTTCATTTTTGCATTGTAAATATTTAATAGAAAATAATTTTTCTAATTCATCGTTGCAATTATTACAATCTATTGCTACGGAATTTTTCGATTTTTTCCTTTGATTCATTACTCGCTACCGAATGTCAATTGTTAACAATTGATAAAATGTGAATGTCACTGTATTCCTGAATTATTTTACGAAAATTTAATTTACCCAAAAATTAATTTTATCAATATTTAATTCACCAACAAAATTAATTTTACCAAAATTTAATTTACCTAAAAATTAATTTATCCAAAAATTGATTTACCCAAAAATTAATTTTACCAAAATTTAATTTACCTAAAAATTAATTTATCCAAAAATTGATTTACTCAAAAATTAATTTTACCCAAATTTAATTTACCCAAAAATTAATTTTATCAATATTTAATTTACCAACAAAATTAATCTTACCAAAAATTAATTAACCAAAAAAATTAATCTTACCAAAATTTAATTTACCAAAAAATTAATTTTACCAAAATTTAATTTACCAAAACAAAGATAAGCTCTAGTGTGTATTTATACGAGGTGTTAATGCAGTGGGTGCGATTTTTATGTGATGATAACATTCGCAGATAAAAGAATTAAGTCAGGGATCACTGACTGACTAAATTGAAAGTGCGTCGTATTTTCGTTGATATATACACTTGTGCCAGTGATATACGACGAATGTTTTGGTACGATATTCCCTTGCTGTGTGTCTGCCGATTATGATATCTCATAGAGCCTACTGCGGCACGCGTGCCAGCTTTTATACGTTGCATCCGAGTGAAATGATTTTCCCACACATTGGTACAAAATCTGATCTCTAATAAAAAAAAAAGGTTGCAACGTAGAACGTTGCACACTACTTCCTCATTTTTTTCAACCCACCATTTTTGCAAAAGCTCCTCGTATCTAAGAAAATACATTTGTCAATTTTGACTTCTTCATTGAGGAAGCTTTATGGACCATTTATCTTTCTAAATAATATCAAACATCTCATGATCTTGTTTGACCAACGTACAAAATGCCAGATTATTTATTTAAATCTGCGGGGAATTTTTTAATTAAAAAAAAAACTGAAAAATGTAAAATTCTCTAAAATGTGAAATGTACTGACTTGAAAATCCCAACAAAAAAAAAAAGTATTCATAAAAATAAAGCTTTCTGTATGAGCAAGCAAAATTGTAATACATTCGCATCTACTTTTTTTTCGGCAGTCAGATTCTTAATTTACTTATTCCATCAATTAATAAATCTAGAAACTCAATTTAATAATAATCATGAATATTGCAATATCTATTAAAAATATCTAATAATATATCATTAATGTAATAATAAGAATAAACAAACGAGTTGTTTGTTGTTGTTTGAAAAATAGAAGCTAAAATGTACTTTAAAATAAGAGCTCAGAGAAGGGATTTGCCTGAGAGAGGACGAGGCTGATGATAAGATTTTGTCGAACGAGAAAATGGTAAGCATCGTGGGAAAACTCATTCCGCAGTTATTACTAATGTACAAGCTCAAGACCGAGATATAGATGGTCCATACCAGAGTAAAGTGGGCTTTTCTCTTTTCATCTATTTCTATATCTATCCGTCTCACTCGGATGCTGGATCCCAATATTGTAAGCCGCTTACTCGGAAGCTTTTGCAGGAGTTACAAAGAGGCTTAGCTTTCATACCGCGAGAGCACGTTTTGCCATATCCCAGAGCCAATGTGCACAGAGAAATTCTACTCTATAAATGGACGGAGATAGGCTCGGACTACAATATGCAAATTAGGCTATATACATATATACATTTTCCATGCCGTTAACAGAACCACAGCGTTACTGCACTTTCCTTGGATAACCGTTATGTATTACGTGCAACGACGAGTGTGACATCTGCATACGCGGTATATATGACATAATGAAAAGGTACGAAACACCAGCACAGAAAAACTGCGAAATTAAAATTAGACTGCAATTTTTTTTTACACATAATTGTTTAACAAATGAAAAAATTTGAATACGTTTCTACTGTTTCGTTTTTTTCTGGCATTTTATGATAAACAGAATTTTTTTATGAAATTTTATTTTTTTTTTACTTTTTGTTGTTTTAATCTGAATATATGAGAATAATAATTTTAATCTAGTTTGTTTCTTTAGTTTTGTTTCTCATAGCAAGCGAAGAAATTAGAAGTTGTGTTTACAACAGTTTTTATTATTTTTATTAGAGCACTAGAATTATTTGATTCTAGTGAAAAATCATTTAGTTCTTTTTTTCCTTATTCCGCTAAACAAGCTCTGGTATGACTCGTCGCTCAACGAAGTTGCAGGTTTCGTGCAGCAAATTAGTCTCCGTTAGAGTTGCATGCAGCATTATCGCTTCTTAGAAGCTGTGTTTCTTATAAGCTACAGTTATTTTCCTATATATCGCAATGTCACTTCGTTTCTGTATTTTTGCGTAATTATACTTTATTTTTCTTTGCATTACTGTTAAAAAGCAATATAATTTTATCAGAGATTAAATAATTTTGCGATCCTCACAGAGTAAACATTGTTTCCATAAATTTTTCTTTTCCAGATTTTCCTGTCAGTATATTCAAATTGAAAAAACTTTATTAAATTCTGTTGAAGCATTTCGATTTTACGGGATTAATTTATTCTAAAATACTATTAAAAAAAAAGTTGTAAAATTAATTTGTATTTAATTAACCAACGTACTTTCTCATAAAGGTGGTATTTTTTTATGGCACCCGAAAAAAAAATGAGGAAGCAATGTTCAAGGTTCTATTTTGCAACAATTTTTTAATAATCTTCTTTATCAGGTAAGTCGCTTGATCAAAGGTCATAAATCTCGATATCTCTGTACTTTCTGTGACTTCTCCGTGGAGGACAGTAGCATAGCGTAAAATTCATCATAAGAGAGCGACTTGACTTTATTTCCGTAATCACACGGTGATAACTCTTTCTCGTTCCGCTCTACCGAAGAGATATCCAGTCCAAGGAATGACGTATAGTACGAGAAACGCCGTAAACCTTATCGAACGCTCCGTAACGGGACCGTTTGCAAACTTTGTGATATTACGCGCAGAGTGCAATTCCGAGTGGGGGCGCAGGGCTGGGATAACTTCTCTAAGCTTGCATCGAGACTATTAGTCAAAACCCGATCTTGTACGAAGATGATGAGATATCGTACGCGAATGGAAGAGAAGTATTAGTGTTACTGCTCCTTACGCTCGTAATTGGCAATGCCAGAGTCTCGACCACCGGCAGTAATGATGATGATAATGATGATGATGATGATGATGATGATGATGATGATAATATGTGAGGATTTAATGGGGTAAGTGGATCACTGAGACTGAGACGAGTATGGAGCATGAAGAGACATTAACGATTAACCGTGTCGCTCAGTAACGCATTTTCCCTTCAAGCCGATAACACAAATAATACGATTTATCAATTTATTATTTATGCCTTTTGCGATAACCCTTTTTATGACAAGTATGTACAGATTACATGATTGAAAAAAAAATGTACTTAGATTTTATTGTTTTACAAAATATCCGTCAATGTACTATCATTTTTTGTTGTGATTGGCAAATTTATTGACAGAAAATTCGTAATAAAAATAATCGACTACTCGGAGTAAAATAACTAGCAATAATTCGACAAAATCTTAAGTTCGTATTTATACGAGAATTTACGTTGATGATACACTCGAAGATGCAAGAACAGGATTTTTTTACTTCCACATTTGTGAATAAAAATTAATGGCACAGGATTTTTTTACTTCCACATTTGTGAATAAAAATTAATGGCACAGGATTTTTTACCTCCAGATTTGTGAATAAAAATTAATGGCACAAGAATTTTTATTTTCAGATTTGCGAATAAAAATTGATAGCACAAGAATTTTTATCTCCAAATGTGTGAATTAAAGATGATAGCACAAGAATTTTTTATTCCCAATGTGCGAATGAAAATTAATGGAGCAGGACTTTTTACTTACAAATTTGTGAATAAACATAAATACCACCGAAATTTTTATTTCAAAATATGCGAATAAAAATTAATAGCACCAACATTTTAAAGAACAAATTTGTGAATAAAAGTGTAAGACACCGAAATTGTTAAGGCCGAATACACGAAAGGTTGCTTAAGGGCCATGAGCAGACATTTATTGTCCAGCAATGTATTGTATTTATTGGCATTGATGTTCAATATTTTATTATCTTGTAAAAAGTAAATGTTTCTGTAGATCAGTTGTTTTTACACGTTTGTTGCCGAATTAACATTAATTTTTCTTTGGCACAATGTGAATTACAACTAATAATTTTTCTCCGAATATTAACCAACGTATTAAGATTCCAAAAAAATGCTACTTTTTAATTTGATATATTGTCGCAAAAAAAGGGTTTAAATCGTGTTCGATTAAAAGAAACATGCGTTAACTATCAGAAGTCTTGAGATATTTCATAAACAATTATTTAATCGTCGCAATAAATGTCATGCTTACCAAAACAAAGAAAAATCCAAGAAGTACGTAGATCGATGATGTATCAATTGATAAAAAACGAAATTTTACACTTGTTCACAATTCTCTTGTTTGTTGTGTAAACACAAGAGAACTTAAACCCGAATGCACTAATATTTTATGAACTCCAAAAACAATTGGTGATTCGGCGTGTGGGTGTGTACGATATATAAGCTCTCCAGCATCCCGTTCTCACGATTCGGTGGAATTAACGACGTCCGTTAATTAAACACGAGAACTCTCACTCTGTCTCACTCTGTCTGTGGATCATTTTACAGTCCAAGAAAGAACAAAAAGAAGATCCAAGTCGACACCTTGCATTACTATCACACTTCTCTGTAGTTCATCCTATGAAAAATCACATAATTAAAGTAGACACAAAAAAAAACGTAAAACATCGTTGCACAATACTTCGCACAAAAAGAAAAAGGTGTATAAATAAAAGCCACAGAGTCTTACGAAACGAGTTATATTTACGTAACAATCAAAGCCCAAAAGTCACTCTCATTCTCACGCTTTTCTAAACACAACTCGAAAATTGATCCTTCGAATTACATCGAAATTTCACAAATAAAAATGTATCCCGAAATTTTCCCAAAATTCACCAAAAATCTATTCTATCTAACTCCAATTTCATTGTCACGAAAATTTCATATCAGTATTTGCGTTAAACAACGAAATTTGACGAACGAAAAATTTACCAAAAATTCACAAATATTTGCCGATATTTAGAAAAAAAAATATTTCCGTTGCTTTCAAACCGATTCTCTGGAAGAATGGAAAAGGTTTGAGTCCGTGGTCTCGGCAGGTACCAGAGGGCACCTGCGGTTTCCCCTCTACCGGCTTTCCTGCGGTCGTAAGAAGAAAAAAAATCGCTCCGCGTCGACTCGAAAAGAAAGATGGCCAAGAAAAAAGTTTGCGTGTGAGAGAGAGACAGACAGAGAGAAAAAGAGAGAGAGAACAAGAAAAAAAAAAAAAGATCGACAAAATGTTGTGAGCACCCTCGGACACCACGTGCTAGAGTACGACTGACAGTTGGGCTGCACATTCCCCCTCTCTTCCCGGAGCGCCTGCATGAGGAGCGGAAATTCTCCCTCCACTTTGCCTTCGACAGGGGTATCGCCACCTCCACACACACTCGGTGCAAACAGGTGCGAGGTTGTTTGTTTCGCGTCATAGCGGGGGCAAAAGAGCGAGAAAAGAGGTAGGGGGCATTTCTACCCACAACGCAACTGATACATACACACACACACACACACACATACACTTCGCCTGATGTGTAAATGGTAAAGTAATTCCGAGTTCTACTATACTGCTACCCTTTTTATCTATTAGCCTCCCCGCGGACGCGGCGGCGGTGGCGCGCGATAAACTCGTCTCACTCTTCCGGAACTCGGTAACTCGGTTACGACGACACGACGACTCATCTGCGAGACCGTGTGGCGACTCCGTGTAAAGTACGTGATCGTTAACTGCTATACAACTCTGTTTAAAAATAAAAGAATCTTATTGAAACTGACTATTGAAGCTATTTTTTTTTTTTTTTTACAGAGATCACAAAATAAGTGGTGTATCGAAAGTGAAGTCATCTGTAAAATTATGGTTTGAAATATATTTTTATACATTAATTATGTAATTTTTGGTCATAATGTGTATTTATGATATATATCATTAATACATTTTTACGTGTTCGTAAAAATTCTATTGTTTTTAAATTTAATAACCAGACTCAAATTTCTTTGAAGTAAAATGAATATTTAATTAGAAATTTTGCAGCAGTGTATGTCAATGTATATCAATTAACAAAATGCATCTTGTACGTTTCAAACTCTTCGTAACTCCTTTCTTTGTGTAAGTCTCTTTTTGTTCTTGATTCGAGAACAGTAGAAATGCGTTCCGATCTACACAGTAAAATTTTATGACTTTTGTTTGCGTGATCGGTAACTATTACACCATTCTCTCTAAAAAAAAAAAAAAAAAAAAAAATTATAGAAATTCACTGTAGAAGCTTTTTCACAGAAACTCCTAAACAATTATTATATCGACAGAAACTAAGCCATCGAACAGTAAATCTACAGTTCGAAATTTATTTCTATAGACAAATTACGACGAGAAAAATGCTTCAACCATTTTTTTATTTAATAATCAGAGCCAAATATATTTAATTGTCTCCAAAGAGAGCTTAATAATTCTTTTGATTACTAATTAATAAAAATTGTCATATTTTCATTGAGACGAATTAATTTCAAATGAACTGCAAATATATTTTGCTTCCTGTGCAATATATTTGCAAATATTTGTTCATTTAAGTAGATAAGAATACATTTTTTTTTTTTTTTTTTCATACTTTGAACGTTACATTTTTTTTTTCCATCGTTCTGGTTTGTACGCAACGTGTTAATGCATCGCTGTACATACGTTTAATAGGTACGAACCATTTATGTATATATTGTACAAGACGATCAACCACAAGTGCCGGCTGAGTATATAATATATGTATATACGCGTCCTCGACGCGTGACTCACTCTCGTGCTTCGATGTGTCTTTAGCGCATCGACTCGCTCTCTCGAGCGATACGACAAAACGCATGCAACGATGTGTTAGGCATATTATATAGCAGTCTACCACGTATATGTATTATACGCTATACGATCCGACCGGTGACGTGATGTCACTCCCATCGATTCCACTGACCGATAGCCTGGATTATCTTTAGCCAACAGCACTGCACAACGCTTCGTTGACAGTGACAATGAGCGAGAAAAGATAGATAACTCTTTTCTGCAGGATATCTAATGCAGTCGTTATGATTTTCTGATTATAGTTTCGAGAAGAGGCATTTGTGTGTTATAGGTATAGATTTTTTTAAAAATATTTTCGACAAAAATCTATTTAAAAAAAATTATTTCAACTGGTTCTCTTAGATATCGAAGAAGTTTTTTTCCGCGATTCGTGGGTTTTATAAAAAAAAAATAGGTTTATTTCTAGTTTTTAAACAAAAGTACATAATTAATTCGTGGTAAATATTTATTATCACTTTACACCTTTTTTTTGGATAAAAAAATTAAACTCTACGTTTTTTGAAATTTTAGAAAAATCTAGGTCTTTGAAATTTTAGAAAAATCTAAGTTTATTGAAATTTTAAAAAAATCTACGTTTTTTGAAATTTTTAAGAAATCTACGTTTTTGAAATGTTTAAAAATCTACATTTTTGTAATTTTTAAAAAATCTACGTTTTTAAAAATTTTTTTAAATCTACATTTTTGTAATATTTAAAAAATCTACGTTTTTTTAAATCTTTAAAAATCTACTTTTTTTTTAATTTTTAAAAAATCTACGTTTTTTGAATTTTTAAAAAAATCTACATTTTTGAAATTTTTAAAAAATCTACGTGTTTTGAAATTTAAAAAAAATCCACTATTTTTGAAAAAATTCTGAAAAGTCGTATAAAATATAACAAAATTTTTGAGCCCTGCGCGAAGAAGCTTTAATAAAATTTTAACGAATGCTATTAAAATTGGCTCTAATCTGCTAAAATTCATCGAGTTTCTCCAAAAATCATTCTCAACATAGAGATTCAATTTCTTTAGCTCATATAACACTATTCCGAACGTTTCACACCATTTGGAGTATCTTATACACGAAAATCTCGAAAAATAGTCCGAAAGCAAAGCTTCCTTCTACGAAGAAGCAAAACGATGGAGATTCCGTCAGAGAGCCCTCCAAACAAAAACCCTCTCGACAATTGAATTGAACACTGTATGACATTTGTGAGGTGGAAAGCTTGTTCTGAACTTCTGAAAGCGTTGTATAACGCGTGAAACGGGTTGGAAGGACACACACTGGTACCAGGAGTGTGGATGATCTCGGCGAAGAATCTCGGTGAGCAACATCAATGGGAAAGCGAGAGATCGAGAGCAAAAACGAAAGGAAAGGGAACGAAGTACTTCAAGAGTACCTATATAACATATACCGCACACCTATATACATACTGCGTTGAAACGACCGCACCGCAAGAGCGGTTAAAACACGCCAAGGACATCAACGCCACGTATAAAGAATAACTTTTGCGCTGACAAAAAAAAAAAAAGAAAAAAAAAAAAAGATCTTTCCATCGCGAAAAAAATGATTTTTTTTTCTCCCTATTATTCCATTCCTCAAACATCGTCCTCTCTTTTCATTCACGTCTAATGTGTGTTTTTTTTTAAATTCTTATATACGAATGTAAAAAAAAAATCTTTCGTTCCAATGTACTTTATTCGCTCTCATTTCCTTCTCACTTCCTTCATCCTCCACTCGGATGAATGATATGCAGTGCTGAAAGCATCTCGTCGTAACTCCATCAACGATGCTATTGGACCGTGTAAACAAGAACCGCGATGTAATAACATCTCTCTCGTCAAGAGAAATTGAGCCAAACTTTCTGGCATACAATTTTCGAGTATAATATAATAACGTAAGGTTACTAATGAAATTTTTTAATTTTTTTTTTTTTTTAATTTCTTGATAATACTCTAGTCCTGATAATTTAACGACTGCACTGAAGCAGTTGACTCAACGATACTGTATTAAAATACAGGAGACCGTCACCCACAAAATCTAATCAATCTAATCTACCAAACGAATACTGCACGATGATTGTTATCACACTCTATTCATCCCGACCCTGTGGTGAATGCCAACCGGGCAACCCAAAAATAACGAGACTCGAGACAGACAAACAGAAAAATTGCGAGGGAACGCACAACGATGTTTCAACAAAAATATAATATAAAAAAAAATATATATATATATATTTTTTTAATTTTTTAAGACAATCTGGCATTTCTACACATTTTGGTGGGACAAAATTGATGTTACACAATACAGAGAATTGTGTAAGAAAATAAGTATGAAAAAAAAATCTTTGAAAATTCGTTGATCCAATG
Source organism: Perithous albicinctus (assembly GCA_964016905.1). Lineage (NCBI taxonomy): Eukaryota > Metazoa > Arthropoda > Insecta > Hymenoptera > Ichneumonidae > Perithous > Perithous albicinctus. Next base: position 15,321,166 of record OZ024699.1, read on the forward strand.
AAAAAACATCAATATCTATTTTTCAAACCCCAATTATTTGATTCTTTTTGTTAATTATTATAAATAAATAAATAATCTGCAGCTCGTCTATACCTTTAATGGTAATTGTTAATCCAAGCTGAAATTTTGATATTATTCCGTTTTGGGGATTACGAGGGGGGATGGGGTCGCAACTGCAGTGAAACGCGCGCGCGCACGCACTAAAACTGCCTCGGGACACACACGAGACGTTTGAGAGAGAGAGAGAGAAAAAAAAATTGGTAAAAAAAAAGGGACGCGTGAGCGTGAGGCCAACGTCGAGTAAAGCACGAGCGGCCGGTTGTTCGTCGTGCGAGTACCGTCGCGCGAGCACATCGGAACTGGACTGTCGGAGTTGCGGTTGTTGGAGGCGGTGGGTCGCCGCTGCTATGTCTGTCTCGAGCGAGCGAGTGCGCGGCGGCGATGCCGGCAACGACGAGCAAAACTCTCGGTTCGGAGCCAGCAGCAGCAGCAGCAGCAGCAGGCAACACGCATTGCCTGGCGCTGCTGATGTTTCGTTATACTGTATATGTATATATATATATATATATGTACAGCATGCATGCTACACTATAGTCTGCTTTTGTGTCTCGTGCATTATACTAAACGAGAGAGGCTCTCTTTCACATTTCTCACTATCAACAAGCTCAACCCTTTGTTGAGAAAAATTCATTTGATTTATATGATATAGAATGCTGAATGTAGTGAGATCTACTATATAAATAGTTGCTTGTGTCGTAATTCAGTTGCTGATTAGATTATAATATATATATATATATTTCTATATATTTTTGTAGTAACCGTATTTATAAAGTTGTCAAGGATATGTGTGTATAGCAAAGACCATATATTTATCTAAGTAAGGGTGGACATTTTTTAAAAATTTTCTTTAATAAAATTATTCCGATCCTTTATGTCTATGATCCTACATTTCTGGGTCTGTATGCCACTCATAGTTTCTTTGACAGTCTTAATGGATTTTAATTTTTCTTTTGTTAAAACATAATGCTGGTGGCAAAACCATTTTTTTATTTTTAAAAAATCATATTTTCATTATATAAAAAAATCAAAGTAAGTAATGTTTCGAAAAGAAGAAAAGATGAACTTCAAGATAATAATAAGTCGTGATCATTTGTGCCGAGAATTTCGTAAGAGTACTCCAATCGGCGATCAATTCTAATCTGTAGTCGATGAAGAAAGTTCCAACCTCTCTATTCAGAGCCAATGATGGTCAACTTGAACCCAATGTATTTCAGAGTCCAGATTATTAATCTAAATTTTAATTTCACGATGCAAAAATAATTGTTACGATTTTTTTCCAATTACAATTATATATTTTGTTTAAAAATCATTTATTTTCCAAATAATGCCAAATTAAATGTATTCAAATATGATATTTCTCAATATAATAATAATAATAATAAAATATAATCTAAAGCTTTTTCTTGTCACCGAACTTGTATGTTCTTTTTTTTTTTAAATAATGAATTCAAGCTGGTTCATGATATGCTTCAGTAACGCTCGGGGCAAGTTAGCTGACGCGTTGCATTATCGTAAGGAGTCACTGTGCGTAGCATCTGGAAGTGGACGTACGGCGTGCGCCAAGAGACTCGTCGCCGAGTACAGAGACACCAGACAGATATAGGTTTCTCTCGTATAGAGCCAGACGACAACGATATATATATATATATATATATATATGTGCATAAGTAAAACTGAGTGCAGAGGAAAGGAGCAGTAGAGGGTCTAAGCGATGCGCTGTTGCGTCAAACGGCTTGCAGCCACTCAGTTGGGGGTCTCTATAATCCCTCAAGAGCTTGGAGTGAAAACACGATTTTCTTCATATACAAACAAGAATAAATGCAATTTCTTTTCAATTTAAACCAGCATAGATACATTTTATTTCAGACATGAAATAAGAGTTAAATCTACACTCGAGTTTCCTTTTGTCATCAAATTACGGAGCATATAAATACATGGGTACACATAATCCGTTAGGTATTCTTCACATGGAAGAAAAGTACAAAACAAACATCAATCTCTCCTCTCGCAATCGTTCGGTATCTTTGCCGCGATTTTGCCAGCAATCCACAAACCCTCCACCGGCAAATAAGGCAGGGGATTAAAAAGATATGAAAACCCAACGATTCTCGTATTCGCCGAGTGAATAACAGCGGCCTATGCTCACCGTTGACGTATACACATGATACCTAACTGCGATATATATATATAAGTACTCTCGTATAGGGAGAATTTTATGTGTCTGTTTTTACTCTACACAAGTGTATGTCGCGAACGTGTATACGTTTCATTTTCATTATACTCCCGCAGCGCACGTGCATCCACCACTCTACTCGTGCAGAACGCCAGCTGCGATATTTACAATCGTGCACGGGTTACTTCCAAGGCGGTGGTTTTTTATTTTTTTATTTTTTTCTCTATTTTTCAGGTCTGGCGAACGAAAAGCATATCGTCGAAGAGTGAAAGATGGGTAGATAAAACACGAATCGAACGCGTAAGCTTCGTCAGGCTCGGTCTCGTTTATATATCCGTCTTCACGTATAACTCATTATCACTTATCGCTATTTCGTTTTCTTATCTTTATTTCTTTTCGCTTGAACCCTTCTGCCTCATAGTCTGGTTGAAACTTTACGAGTCTGCTCTGTGTGCCAATTTATCTATATCTATTCTTCGGGCTTCTCATTGCCTTTACATCGGCTGAAGGTGTTTTTTTTTCTTAATATTTGTCAAATTTTTATTGTCCGAAGTATTTCTAAATCATAATGTGTTCCTGGATAATTCAGTAAAACGTTCAACCTTGAACCCTTCCAATTCGCTCCATAATTTTTTTGTATTATTCTGTATGCACGAAAGAACACTTTTGATTTTTTTTAAATTTTTGTCGCTGAAACTTTTTGTCACTAATTTTTTAAATTTCAACTTTTAGCCCCAATTTAAAAATACGATTTTTTTTTTTTTTTTTTTTTCAAAAATCCTGAATTAGATATCAAGATTTTTGAGCTTTGACCCAGACGTGGAAGATGTTTACGTCGATTTTTTGAAGCCATTTTATCGAAAAAAAATCAACCATCAGAATTTGGCGCCCTGGAAATGGTAATACTGCCAAAATTTCGAAATTAAAAAAAAATAAAAACGCAGCTTCCTCTCTCAGGAAGCAAAAAAAAAAATTGTACTACACTTTCAGTGTCGAATTTTGAAACATAAGTTAGAGCTTAAGATTCATCTTAAGAAGTTTGATCTCCACAGCAATCTTAAGCTCGAAGATCGATCCTAAGTCCGAGCTTACGTCCAAAGATTCGACCTAAAGACTCAAGCGAAAAAATTCGACTAAAAACAAAAATTTAAACAATTTTTTATCGAGAGAAATTCCTTCTGAAATAAATGTAAGAAGCAATTTGTCTGTCGATGATAATAAATCTTTCGATAAACGAGCTAAAAGGATTGCTTTCCTCACTGATGTTTACACATATTTTACCTCAGACATTGTACTCAGTGTTCCTATAAGTTCCTTCCTCATCTGTCTATCGTTGCCTTAGGCTATAGTTTCTCTATAACCAGATGACTCGGAAAGAGCCAAAGCATCACACGTTAGTATTATGGTAGAGAACTGAAGTATATAGACTCGTCGTCGAGAGAGTATACGGTTATGGAACAAAGTATTTTTAGAGCATGCTTGTGCTCCATCGCACAGGGACGATACACCGTTGCGCTTTGCTCGCTGTGGCCATCGCGCACATACACATATATAGATTGGTATCATCGGATCCAAGCGAGAGAGCGTTGTTTGCGTTCAGCGAAATTTATATACTTCTCTCTTCGTAGAGGGAAAAGATTCTCGGGCAACACGTATGAAAGTGGTGCCCTGAACGAATTACACGAAGCGCGCTCATTCCGCCCTGGCCTCGACCGACAGAGATAAAGTATTATTTCACCTATAGAGTCATAAAACGAAAGTGCTTTCCTGGATGCACCGGATGCAAAAGCTGTCAGCGATGAAATACTAGCTGTTTGCGTCAACCCTCAAAGTAATACAAAAGAGTGTGAACGTTTAAAAGAAAAAGTAATGAAAAATAGAATGTTTCAATTTTTCATTGCTTCTTCATAGAGGAAGCTTTGTTTTCGTAACATTTTTTACATCAAAACTTTTTACCGTAAAATAAAATTATTTTATGTAAAAAAAAAAAAACAGAATGTCTTCCACGGAAAGCACATCTTAAATAATAAGATTTTCACGATAACCGACTTGTTATAAAAAGCAGAAGAAAAAATCGCGGTGCCAACACCGTCGCGACTTCACGACATTTTTTTCCTTCTCTTTTTCCTCCAACTCACTGTTTTTTTTTTCTTTCACGTTTCACTCTTCCTACTGAATAATTTCCTGACTTCCGCGCGCGAGAGCTATATAACTCGCTCAAGTAGGGTTTCCCATTTTGCGGCGACGAAGAGCGCGCGTCGGTCGTTGCTCGGGAAGCCACGTCGACGACATCAGCGTTGATGACGACAACTTCGAATAGAAAAGAATGAGAATCGAGACTGAGGATTTCGCGCTCATGGTACGATTTGCGGAAAATGTGGGTACCACGCGAAATTCGTTGCCTCGTTTCAGTCTGTGACTGCGTTTTATCTCGATCCGTGTCTCTATCTCTCTCTAATCTTTCTTCTTCTCTGAACCCTTGAGCAAGAAAAAACAATGACGAAAAGCACCGAAAAGTTTTCACAAACTTTTCTCATTCGCACACATGACTGGCAATTCGCGAGAAGCAACAGAGAAATCACTTGACTTTCGGTACAATTCGTAATAATATTTGCATTCAAAATAGCCTTCATCGTGATAGGCTAAATGCAAATGGAAAAATAAGTGACAATGTAAGTTTAATTGCAATAAGAACCAATAAAATTTCAAACCAATAAGAACCTCCAATAGAATTTCCAATCTACAACTACGAATCTACAAACTGTTGGATTCACTGACAGTCCGAGGCGTGTCTCGCGAGCGGGACCAGGAAGGAAGTGAAAAGACACGAAGAAAGGAAACCAAAAAAAAAAAAGAAAAGAAAAGAAATAATAGAACATAGATGCTGGATATTCTCTTGGGACACGTTGATACAGAAAGTTGGAGCATGCTCCCCTTATCGACGTCTTTCCGGCTTCAACCGTTTCTCACGTTTCATCTTCTTATTTTATCTTTTATCTCCGCATTGCTACATCCATGCTTTGACATTTCTCTGTGTGTCTTTGTGACTCTATATCTCAGTCTAAAACTTTTTCGATTTGCCAAACTTTCATAGTTCTTCATGCAGCTCTCAACAAAAAAAAAGTAACGACTGCTGATAACATGGTGTATGTCTGGTTGTTCGCTTCGATTTGGGTCTTAGACTGTTGAAACGATTTCGGATCATCGCGACAAGATGAATATATGCGGGCGACGATCGTACGGGTATTCTGTGTAGATCCATTTGTAGCTCTTAAAATGATATATAGAATGGAATAAAGTGTATGAGGCATTCCGCACAAAGTGGGCCATTCCTGTTTCGAAATATCACAAATCGAAAAGTTTATAATTTGATCGAGACTGATGCAGAATGTGTACAAATTATTTTTTATTTTTTATTCTTGTATTTTGTCCAAAATTAAATATCGATTTTTTATTTTTAGTGTTATTTTTTCGATTCGCTTTATGTAAAAAACATTCCATTGTGTAAATGAAATTGTGACTTCACGAAATGGGGGTGAACCACTTCGTGCGGAATGCCACATACACTGTATATTGCCGGTACCATAGTAAGTGCAGATATATATATATAGTGAGGCAAAATTTTGTAGTGGTACAAGAGGGTTGCTATAGAGTACATCAGTGTGCTATGAGATTCATGACCATGGCTATTTACTGTACATTGAAAAGCATTATCCAACCCCTCGTCGATATATGTATACGTCGGTATAGGTTGCACTGGTCGAGGATCGTCGAGACTACAGCATGGATACCAAGTTTATAATGCGGGCAACTTCACGCTGGGATGTACTGCACAAATACCTGCATAACTAGTTGCGTTGGTGCAGTATCCAATATAGAAAACTGTGATAAAACAGTTTTAACCAAAAAGAGAAATAGATTTGATCAAAAAAATCGACTGAATCGAATATTTAAAAACTGAAATATGTGTAGTGTTACATTTTTATTTATCAGTTTAATAAAATGACACTAAAATGTCGATTGCTATGATTCTATTCGTCAGTTTAAACATCATACATAATATGAATGAAACTAAATTTTTGGTTATTTCAATAAAAAGTCCTTAAACATCCACAAAGTTTGTAAGTTTTAAGTTTCACAAAAAAAAATAATCTTCTACTGTATATTCCTTTTTACTCATAAACAAAAAGTTTGATTTTGACATGATCTTGTCACTGGTAGTTTAGAAAAAAATGAAAAAAAAAATGATCTAACATTTTTCAAAGTAATAAATGGGTTTGTAAATAATAAAATTATTATTCTTTCACAGCGTAGTTAAATATAGTTGCAAACCCTGCTATGACATTAATAGCTATCAGAAAAAAATTCTATAATGCGGGCGTACGTCAGTCGTCTACGTATATACGGCTTTCAGAACAAGACAATAATAGCAATAATACGAAGAACTGTATCCAATTTGCTTTAGATTTTTTTTTTTGTATTCCCATTTTCCAATCGAAGTTTGACACTGGGACACTTTACATCGTTTTAGTGCAATTGATTAGGTCACTTTTTGCTCCCCATGAGGGAGAGACCAGCGTTTTAAAATGCACCAGTTCAACTCCCAAGTGAAATTAGGACTTGTCTACTCGTCGCTTGCGTTCAATGAAGCAAGAGTTGAATAACTTAAAAAGAGCGGAGTGAGAATGAGCTCGAAAGCAATAAAAATCGTGCTCGCACATTCGTGGGAACTTTCTCACAACGTCGTTTTTTTTTATTATCACTTTAGATTGTCTATTTTCTTTTATTCGCGTCATTTTTTGTGCTCATCGGTGTTGGCACTGGTAATCAGTGTATATAGGATGATCAAAATTGCAGTCGGTAAGTCGAGCCATTGCGCACGAATTCTATGCAGGGGGGGGGGGGGGGCGTTGCGGAAAACTGAGAAAGGTCAGGGTTCCACGGAGCGAAATACGTGCGGTCCATTTCCGAAATTACGATGCTGGCAATGTCCACATGAAAATAATTGTATGTAACGTACATGCAAAAAAAAAATCGTAATTTCAATAAAAACCACTCTGAGCAAGATAAATAAATAATGAACTTAAGTTATTTTTCATTAAAATACCGTAGCGACCTCCAAATATTTCTTTTCTTTAATTTTAATTTAATATTTTTTTTTAATTCAATAGGAATTTGCAGTAATTGACATTGATTTTTTACTTGGGTGATTGAAATTTAAAAATAAGAAAATGTTTTCTATTAAAATTTAAGATTTCGTAAAAGAATTGACAGCTAAGTGTTTGAATCACAATTTCACAGTAAAATGTACATAAATCTTTAGGATAGTATCTATCTATTTTTGTAACCAGGCCAATCCATGTGTCAAGGTAAACTATACTTAAATATTATCTATTGTGCAGTTACCAAACGTTGGATTAGAGAGAAGCATTATACAAAACGGAGATAACGCCTGTGACCGCATTTCCTGTTTCCGAAATCCCCGCTGAGAGTGCACAGTACAATCTTGAGCCTGAGGCGGATCGTACAGAGGCGACTCGTTTACGTTTGCGTCGACCTACATAAACGTCCAGGAAAACACAGTAGCGAGCCAGCGGGCCATCAGTAACATGTATATTAGTACAGCGAAACAACTGGCCACCTAGTCGCCATCTAACTCACGATGCAGTGAAAATCAGAGCACACACATTGTCCATAATCAGTGAAATAGCATCCAGAAACTACGCTTCTACAATTACCATAATTAGGTAGCAACGAATGCATATCTGCAATAGAGTGTTTTCCACGTTTTTCAAAATTCACGAATCATTTCGATAAGGAACAACGAAAACAAAAGCTTATTGATTTAGTTTAATAAAAAATTATTGGTTTGAAAATTGTTTTGGAATTTCTTATCTTATTTTCGAAAGATGGTTGATTGACAGTCACTAATTTGCAAGCGAACATTTTGAAAGAAAGAATTTTTGATCACTTATTCGAATGAAATTTATAGAAAAATATTGAAAGACTCTGAAATTTGTTCGTTAACACTGAGTCAACTTGTGTACGCCGGTGGTTCAAGATTTCGATGCGTGCGTACCTTGGCTGATTATTCTGGCTTGCAGCCTTCAACGCTGTGTCAGAAATATAGAGTGCGATATGTTTGCCCCATTTTTTTTGCCACGGATGTGGGAAGGCCTCATGCAAGCATCGAACCCTTACGGAAACGCGCAAAAAGGCTCAAGGTCTTTTCATAAAACGGTCCACGGGTGTCCAGAAACACGGAGAACCGCACGCTGCGTTGTACCACGGAAAAGCAACTCCCGCGTCCGTTTTCTCATTGACCGAGAGAGAAGCTACAAGCCTCGAGATTGGGCACCATGCCAAGAATCAATTTCCGCGTCTGCTTTCCTAGGGTTTTAGCTAACTTTACCACGGACACGATGAGTTTTCCTGGGATTTTATCCGCCCTCTGGATTTTATAGTGAACTTGTTCATGCTTCTCGCGTCTGCGGCAAAAGGAACCTAATAAGGCTGGTACGAAAAAAAAAACAAAAAAAAATGTTCAAAGTACACGTAATTACGTTAACCAAAAAATGTTAATCCTACCGAGATCAAAAATACATCGACAATCGAAATCGAAGTTCGAGATATTTGTGAAGCCTGTTGTTATTCGTGCTATGATTGATCATTTTTCAAGTTCATTTTGAATCCTAATTTTTTTGTCCTGATCCGATTCTTTTCGTATTTTTAGTATAAAAAAAATGGCACGCACTTTATTGCCAGTAAATAAAAGGTATACGCGAATGAATAGTAGCTTAAAGATGCATTTTTCTAGAAATTTAATTCACACTATTCACCACGCGGTATGTGTAAAAACTTCACACCAGGGTGAAAGCGGAAACGTAGGAGGTGGATACGTTGGTGGTGGAGACATTGCACTTTGACAACGCTGAAATCTGGGACGAGCTTAACGAGCCGCGCAAAAGGGCTTGGCACCCTCTCTGTGAAGTAAAGTCAGGTCGAGTGGCCGCGTATTAGAGCCTCCACTGTCGTTGCCTCTCTCACTCTTTCATTATCACTCCGTTCATTCGTGTACTCTTTCCCTTTCGTATACCAGCTCCCGCGGTCCTTCGTTCCGCCTCGAGCTCTCACTTACTACACTTACAACATTTTCTCTATGTAGTATCGCTTTACTTGTCCTCTGTGCTACCTACTACGATGCGCACCGACAAACGACTACGACGACGAGATCGACGTGCCTTTCCGGCACCCAAAGTGGCTAACGAATACTGCTTTGCCAAAGTCTCTTCTCTCCACCCTTTTAGCCTGTTCGGTATATGGTCTCTATCAGCATGTTGTGTTCCAGCTTTAACTGCTTATTAACCTCATAGCTTTTATGGGGACGCAAATATATGACCCAAATCTATTGAACTGTCTATATATAAACGCTTCGACGATTGGTGTCACACTTTTACAGCGATGGAATCAGCAGAAAATAATGTATATAAGATGGTATTTCAATGACAGATAAGAAATCTTCCTACTTAAGTTTTACAAATGCAATTTTTTTTTTTTCAGCTCGGTCCATAGTCACAAATAATTTCTTTAATGAGCATAATTGGGCTTTTCAGGGTCTCATTATGTTTGCGCAAATACTCTGTCACGTACACGTACAGGAAAATTTCACACGCTTACATTTTGCCGATAACGGTAAGGTAATTTAAGTGTTGAACCGCTCTACGACCTTGAAATTTTCTGCATCTGCAAAAAATGTACTTTAGCAAGGTGTAGCGCCTAAACTATTAACTTGAGGAAAAAAAACGTCATAACCACTCTTCTGATAGGATCTTAAAATGCCATACGTGATGCAATGTTTTCCGCAAGTAACGTAGACACGTAAAAAGTTGTTTTCTGGAGACTTGAAACCTTTTTAATATTCCCTCTTTAACAAGAACCACTTTTCCATAATTGTACCTAAGTCATCCCGCGTCATCTATAAGTGATATTAACCATTAATAACCGATCACTGGTCCCTATTATCAGGCCTACAAAAAATAAAGCTGTAGTAGCAATTATTTTTCATCTTGGAAACTCAATCGAAAATTCCTATACTAAGACCAAACAGAGTGTGATGAGAATTTTGAAAGAAATTTAAGCAAATTTCTCTCGAATCGACAGTGATCAAGAATCGCGATAGCGACTCGACGCAAAGTATAAAAATAAAATTAGTTTCATACCAAATTACTTCCAGAATTTACATAAATTCTCAAGACAATTGTTCAGCATTTTTGTCCTGTTTGCATTTCGAGTTATCTCTAACTGCGGTACAGCTTTCACTTCACCCACAGGAGAGTCGTAGCTCACTTCGACGTTGTAAGATTTTGCGGAAAAGCTAATTCTCAGCGAGCGCAGTGCAGACGATTACAATTAACGATTATATGCTAAGACGCAGTTCGCAGGTTGATCGGGAAGTCGACCGTTGTTACCCCATGTGGTACGTGAATTTATTTATTTGTGAATGCTGTACGATTCCCACAATTGTGCCTCGAAAGCATTGACTCTCTAGCGGAATATGCGCTTCTTTCAGCCTCAATGCACACAAGTATATGAGACTGTTATTGTTGGTTGCTTAAGTGCATTAATTTATTGCCACTGGAGAAACTTCTGTGTCGAATTGATACCTTCTTCATGCGCAACACTTCTTTAACTGTGTTTTATCTTTCAGACACCAAGCAATTTTTTCTTGCATGTGGAGGTTTTCTCATATTCCTATTTAAATAATACTGTTTTACGTTTACTTTGTATGATATTTTTTTGGCAGTTTATTTTTTTTTTAATATGAATACATTAATGACCGATATTTTCAGAACTTGTTTTCGTTATAAGAAAAAATTCAAGAAGTCATTTGGAAGCAATGGGACGCGCTTAAGATTCGTGGGACAGGTTACGAAGAAAGGACACAGGGACGAACTGGCGACCCAACGACCAACAATTTATTCTTTGCGTGTCCGTAGCGCGTGCGTGGCGAGCTCCGGCATCCCACCGGAAGCTCTACGTATGTATAGCTGGCCATTTGAAATATCCTACGGCATCATACTGCGCTACCAGTACGCGCCTACATCGTGTCATATATATTCATAACACATCAAGAGTGACTGGAGTAGGCAGTAGCAGCTGCAAGAGCGAATCCTCGCGCCAGTTTTTGTTGCGCGACTGCTGGTGTGTGCTAATTTAAATAATTAAGGGCTCGGCCAGCAGTGTCGAAGCCAAGCGCGGAAAAAAACAAAAAAAAAACAAGATAGCGAAGAAACGTGACTGAAGAAAAATGATTACATATCAGGCAATCCAGCTCAGTTTTTAGACCATCTGTCCTCACTTTATTTTCCATTCAATCGAAACATTGTTAAAATGCTTGCGTAGGCCCTGAAAGTCTCAAATTTAAGTGATCATTCGACGCTCGCTGAAGGAAAAAGAAAGTCGTTCATTTCCCCCTTTTTTTTTTACTAGATTTAGATAAAACCCATAACAATTATCGTGAAAGTATAAAAATCTCTGTTCATGCACAATAATAAGAAACAAGTATCAATTTCAACAAATATTTTAAATACTTTTTCACGAATTTTTCGCGTATATTTTCCGCCAATTCAACATGCGTTTCTTCAAAGTATCTCTTTCATTTTTTTTTTTCTATCGCACCACTGGGGCATTGTTGTTGTATTTTTTTTACGTCCGGAAAAATACCGGAAATGTAAATTGTCCACGAATGAGAGGCAAAGAGGGGGTCCACAGCTGGATTTCCGGCATTTCTAGCGACCGTGACGTTCCCTCGTGTCACGCCCTGCGCTTCGGCGCCTGATAGTTCTACAGCAGTGTTCCGCGAAAAGGAAACACCAGTGGAATTATCCAGGAGACTTAGGAAAAGAGATGATGAAAGGTTGAGTGTACGAGTGAGAAGAGTCCCAAGAGTTAGAAGGACCACCGGGACGAGACATTACCCGAGCGCGTAATTACTTAGCAAGGCTTTTACAAGCGTACTGGTACGTGAGCCTTGTTGAATTAAGTCTCTTTGCCTCATAGTGTTTTCGCCACTATATACTTATACCTACTATCCACGTATATAATTCACCTGACGAGTCGCGCGCACCTCTTTGGGTAATTGTCTTTGGTCATTACGGGTAAAAGGACAAAGGACAAACCCAACCAAAGAAGCATTGTAGCTTTGATGTACAAAAACATGGAGGAATGTCGGTAGGTTCGTGGGTTTTGATCTAAACATCGCCATACGATATGAAATATATTTTTAACTCTTGTTTGTTCATAAAACATAAAACTGAGTTTCGTTTAGTTGAAATATATCGGTTGAAATATGCCTCGTCAATTACGAGTTTGTTTAATTCGCTTCAATGATTCACTCGTATGGAGAAAAAGTGATACAAATTAAGCACACTAGGAACGATTCGTAACCTGGTAAAAATGATACCACGCTTGGAAATATGCCTGAAAAGAGGAACGAGTTCGCCACTCTCACCGGAGAACAATTGTATTTATAATTAACGCTTCCACGAAAACGCCATCTTTGTTCTCACTATAACGGATATGTATACGCAACGGAGAATTATATGTTTATAGGTAGAATCGTTATATGGCAGAGCCGAGGTATGAAGAAACTACCGAAGCTACCTAGCTTTGGAATCTTCTTTTCCTTACCTTCGTTGTCATTACCTTTCACCAAGGCCGGAGGAAAACCTCTCGGTAGAGACAGTGACTTGGACTCACCTGCAACAAATAAACATGTAAAACATAATATTAACATCGCACTTTTTTATAGCCACGTCAAGTTGTGAATAAAAAAAATAGAGCTTAAAAAATGTAAATTTCTGTATCAAAGGTTTCACGAATGACATAATACTGGTTAGTTTACACATTTTTTCATCCGCAACGTTCGTGTATTAGAAAATATGAGTAGTAATATTCAAAAGTGACTGAAAACCACAAAATTTCAATTGGAAATACTTGAAATATTTCTATCAAATTCTGTGCTATATGGCCAGTCAGAGCTTTTTTTTTTACAAAATTTTAATTTTTTTTTCTTGTACTATTTATTAACCAACATCAGGCGATATGACTGATTACGATTATGATTAATAGTACGGTTTAGTAGCATATCTAACGGAGAGGGGAAATGGTAAATATCCTTTCAAAAGCTATTAAGCGAACTTTGACATCACAGGCTTTACAATTTATACATAAGTATGCATTATACACACACACACACACAGAGAGACGCATACTTTTGCAGTGCCACTCCTATCATTCAATTAAACTTCACTAACGAGCCGAAACGATTTCGGGGAAACTGTCGGGTGTGTGTACGATAATTTTGTCCAATGATCATATCATCAGAAGAGCCGTTGTCAGTCAGCAGTGGCTCTCAATAATTGTTGAATACATTTGTTCCAGTGATTGACTACGTTTTCTGATACTTGTCTGTGTTTTTATTTATGTTTTTTCTATTTTAATTAATCTTTACGCGGCAAACGAACGGGAAGAAGTCGTCGCACACTCTTACGGGGCAGGCAATTTTCGATCCGTTAGAATCACGGGAAACCCTCCGTAAATGGTTGTGTGTAGGTACTCTTGTACACCCCACTTAACAAACGAGGCACGCGCGCGCCCACCGACCGACTCGTTGTGCCAGTCCGCCAATGCATATTAGAGCCATTGCAACGATGCAGCACTTATGCAACTGCTCCGCTCTACACACGCCAAGTCTACTTGTGCACGCACCATGCGTGCACTAGGCCACGAGAGATTCCCGCTGCGTGGAAATAACGTTGATCGGTGTATGTTGACGACGATATTACCGATTTCTTAAGCTTTTTCTTAACGACTCCCCTCCCATTACAACATCGCACCTCATTGGTCCAGCTATACTCACTGCACAAGATTTATATGGATTGCGAGATTGTGACGAATTTCCAAGTAGCATATTACGTATTGCAACTGGTGTGTACTGAGATTCTGAATTATTTTCTACTTTCGAATAAAATCTTTTTTATTATTTTATACAAAGTCATAAAAATACTAAAAAATTGCGGGGAGGGTCTCAGCAATTTCAGGCAAAATGCGTACCTAGTTTGTGTCTTTAATTGGTATATGAAAAATGCCATTCGACTAGTCATGTAAAAAAAAATAAATACCTGATTCAAAAATAACAAATCGTGGCAGTTGAATTTTTTTACGAAATCTTTGTAACGAAATAAATAAAACAGGCTTTTACTTTTTTTTTTTCATTAAAATTAAGAGTAAATATAATTTTCGTAGGATAAATAAAAACTTGATGTTTTTTAAACCAGTTCGTAAATTATTTTTGCCTTTATCAAAAAATAGTTTCGTGTCTCAGTAAAATCTACTATCTTCGATGGTACGAACCGATAGAACAAAGTTTCCCGAGCAAGCGTTGTGACCGAAAATGCAGCATATCGAACCCAGGTGCGTTTGCCGATTTTTCGTAATCTTTTTTTTTTTTTTTTTTTTTTTTTTTTTCGGTCACGCGATAACGAGTCAGAAAGGTTGTGTGGTGCAGCGAGAGACACAACGCTTGGAACAAACAGGGAACGTTCCTGGTGTGTACTGTGTACGCTGGACGGAACACCTACGGGGCGAGTGCGGGGGGTGGCGGCCAGTAGAGTGTGCGGCAGCTGCATCGCATCGCACAGAACGTTTATCTCTCTGGCAATGATCGCGCGAGCACGAAACTAACGCGAGGAGGGTTGCGGGTCGCCAGCAGTTTCGGAATAGCTATTTTCCCGCCATTTATTTCCGGGGGGGGGAAAAAAAAAGTACTCTCGCTTTGCAGTTGTTTCGGCCGACACGGAAATTGACCTGTGCAGCCAAAGCGACGTATGGTCGGAGTAAAAAAAAATAAAAGAAACGGGTTTAACGGTTGGGTACAAATTTTCCGTACTGTATTTAAAAAGTCATTGTCGATAAAAAAAAAAAAACATGGACACGGATTTGAAAAATTAATGTTCATCGATTGATTTTTCGACTCGTACGAAATTTGTTTTTCTAAACCACTTTTACCGACATTTTTATGAAAACAAAATTTCCTCTGTGAGGAAGCGAAAAATCATCGTCACCTTATGATTCCAATGCCATTTTTGAGCATAAACAATTACAAAGAAAAAATAGAATGAAATCTGGCAGCATTAAAAAAAAATTGCAGGCCCAGCGATTTCAGTACTCATGTATAATTTTGTCAAAAGAAAATTGTATGCTTTTCCAAAACAGCTATTATTTTTGCTTTAATAGGTAACAGAATTTCCAACGAGATTTTGGTGCACCTTTATCTCCACAGTTTACGGCCCGTTTACTGCAGATCGTATATTCGCACTGCAAAAACATATATATATATATAATACAGAATAGTTTATTATTATAGAGATGCAGAAGTTAATCTCTACTACGAGAACATCTCAACTTCCAAAGTTTCGGAGATACCTCCTGAGCTGGCGCAAAGTCGGATAGACCGCGAGATTAGCGAGTTTTCATCAGGTCTTCCCGTTGGCTGGTGTACTCTCTTCGCTCAGTGCACTCACCACCCGAACGAGTTACCTAATCGTCGACGTTAATTAACGCGCGGCCTGGCCGCGTAAATAAACTCGAAGACGTGCGGCGGTTACTCACCTTGCGTGTACCGGCAATTTCTTACCCGCGCGGAAAGAGACTATATATCGCAACGCACCTTTCCATTATGCAATGTTACGATAATCACGAGAAGTTTCACGATGAAATTTCGGAACTTTTCGCTCAAACCCCCCCCCCCCCCCGTTCCATACGCTTCGTCATATTACTTGTTACTTTCGACCGCTCGTTTCTCACTTTTTTTTTATTACAAAACTTCATCACTTTTATGAAACTAAATAAAAAGTGCAATTAAAAAGAACGAAACTGCGCGAGTGATTACAAAAAAAAAAAAAAAAAAGGAAAAGAAAAATTCAGAGATTTATATTTTTTATTCTATTCGCCGAAATAAATATATTATTTCAGGATTAGAATAAACGATTTTTCTGTCAGTATTAAAATCAATTTTTTTTAAATTAACATTATGCCCATTTTTTTTTTCTTTCTGTTGCGGAAAAATAAATGATAAGAAAACAGACGAAATTTAGTGTCTCGGGAAACGGTTATTGGGGTAGTCTCTGGTTGCGGATATTCCATACGTAACTGATGCTTACTCCATAAACTCGAACGACCTCCGATATATAATGTCTCGCTGTGTTCGAAGCTATCATGAATCTCATACAATGCTGAATTGCGGATTCGGTATATGTACCGGCTCGTTTTCCTGATGCTACGCGATCTTGTGCGCGGTGTCGTAGCAAGTTCTAGCAGTTACTGCTGCTGTCTTGCAATTGCAGAACACAGAAGAAGAAGAAGAAGAAGAAGAAGAAGAACGAAAATTCGGGTAGTCGGATGATATATAAAAATATCGCTGTTGGCTCGAATCCAAGGACCAGGATCTTCTACGTCGAGGTAAACATTGGAAAACAGTTTGGTCGGTTCAGCCAACGAATAACCCGGTGAAGGTTGAAGTCCAAAGAATTCTTATACAAAACTGTTAAAGAAGAAAACTTGAAAGAAAAAAAAATCTATAGAATTACACAAACGATTTTTAATGACGTTGAGTCTTCCATAAAATTGACAATTTGTGACAAAACAAATAAGTCAGATACGTCTTGAACGAAAAAAATTAACGAAAAAAAATCTGTAGTGTAGATTTGGAATTTTGCGAGGGACAGACTTTTAACGTAGTTAAAAAAATTCCCAATGCTACAACTAGATCTACGTAGATCAAAACTAGTCTGCATAGATCTATGTAGACGCCTATTTGATGTTTTATTATTCGACAAGTCTAAATTCAAGTCTGCGAATGTGCCAGTTGGTGGACTTTTCGTAGACTTCCTTCGTAGATCTACATAGACTACATATTTTTTTTTACACGGGAAAGGTTTAAAAATTTATACCAAATTCTGTCTGTTTATATGTAAGATTATTTCTGTCTTTAAGAACGAGATATTTTCGTTCACTCATATATTAAAGATTTTGTGCGACATCGCTTCCGACAGACATCACAAATATATTCACAGTTTGTTTTCTGCTAAAAAGATAATAATCGCTCGACTAATGCCGAGGCCAAGATTTTTAATAGCATTTCATTTTTCCTCTTCGTTTCTATCAAAAGCATAAGAAGAACTCACGCTGAATGTGCAAAACTTACTCGGCTCATGAACGCGAAGAAGATTGACGTCGATCTCGTGCAAACACAAACAATTGTTGTGATCGATGGTGTGTCTGTGATGCGTTTGAGACGACGACGATACTTTCATCATTGGCAGAGTTGATCCTCTTCTCAACAACGGTGCTGCTAACGAAAGACACGAATTTTTTCTTCTTCTCGATTGTCAATATTTCGCGGTTAATTCACATTAAAATGCTTAAGCGAAAGCTGCTTAATAGTGAGGAAAACAAAATAGAAGCTTTGATGCTGTGGCGTCAATGAAAGATGGTCGAAAGATGACGATATTTTTTTTTTTTTTGTAAGCTGAGAATGAATTGCCTGGAAATAAATGAATGAGGATGACATTGCAGTAGCCCTTTTCATTATCACACTTGGGCTATTGATAAGATTTAGCCCGCAGACGAATTACGGAAACGCGTCACTGAGCCCTACAAGCAGAGATACGATATTCAACTGCCAGAGAACGCGAGAGATGGTGTACCGGAGGTACGTGGGCGTTCATTCATTCTTCTCTCTAGCTATACTTCATTGGTGAGTTCAGCTAAGCTGCCAACCTTAGAACATTGCTTAAAATAGAGTCTATGAATTGAATGAAAAGTTTTGGAGTTTCCAACGAAAATTCTTTTAGTTTTATTATACGAAAGCAATCCATAAAATGTTCATTTTCAAATGCAACGTTGTTGCGACTGCGAATTTTCAGTCTGCGCAGTTATTGTATTATCGTTGTTCTAACTGACTTTACTTTGCTATAATAATAAATGCACTCGAATGTAAATCGTATCTTCCCACCTCTTATTCAATTTATTTCTTCCTACTCTTAACGCTGCCCACCAAGAGTCAGCGAATCCCGTCTTGACTTTCGTCTCTGCTCAGATGAGGTAAGGAAACGCAGCAACGGAAAGACGAGAGATACAGCACGTAACCGGAAACTGACATGTAACACGAACGCGCCTTCGCCGTTAAGCATCCCCTTAAGGAGAAATGATTTTTTTGTTTTTTTTTTTTTTTTTTTATCTCATTCACTGATAGCTCAGCTTGTCAGAAGCCTGGACAAGTGTAAGAACCTATATTGTAAAGTAAACGGTACTTTGGAAACGTGCTGCTGACGAAACAAAAAATTGTCTACAGCTATATACGCAATGTAAACGCATTGGGAAATGCTTTTTCAATGTAAGCTTTTGCAAACAGCATTGTAGGTGCACCACTTGGATGCTCAAAGAGTCGCGAGAGCGCAAGCAGACTGTGACTCATGCCTCATTGACGAGTGGGAGGAGTAACAAGACTGTTCTAACGGACGACCGATAACACACACTTGTTCGTATATATTATGTCGGTGGACTCACTTCCAGACAGTAAAAGTTATTACGCATTGTAATAGCGATGAAAATGATTTTTATAGTGCATTACACACTACAAAAAAAAACGCATGAAGCACGTAGTTCAATTTTCTTTTTTTGTAGTTTCCTGTAACTGCCTAAAAAAAAGTTTATTTTTGGTAATTTTTCAAGTATTTTACGGCAGCTTCATCTATTTTCACTGTTTTGACAGATCCGTCAAAAAAAAAAAGTGCATCCCATCCAATCGCAACTAAAAAAACGCAACTGTTTTTACAGAAGCAAAGTTCAGACGCAAAAAAAAAGGTAACCGATTGAAGAACCCGCGACGTTGAAAATAAGACAGACCAGAGAAAGGAAGAGACATAAAAAAAAAAAAAAAAAAAAAAAACGTGTCACGCTTCGTTTGACTTGAGAGACCTTGCAAATTTTCGCATGACAAGCAACCCGGTGCGTATACCATCATCACAAGAAATCGCCCGCGCACCATTCGTCCCTTTTGTCTCCGCGTAGTTATTTTTGCGTCGACATACCGATTGCCCCCTCGACTTATATGCTTGGCGAATTCTTTTGACGTTGAGAAAACATGCGAGAGTAATTGATTATATTTTTGGACCAACGTCTCTTGGGTTCAGTCTGCGTGTGTGTGTATGTGTGCATTGAATATTTTTATAAGACCCGAGTGAGATATTTGTTTCTCTGTTGTCTCAGCTTAGTTGACGTTGATTTTCTTATTTTTCGTTTCCTTTACTCTCATGTACGTGTATATATCTTTTCAGTAGTCCACACGATGTTTATGAAAAATGTTGAGGACTCAAATCATCAGGTTATTAAATCCGCACTGTTTCCTTGCTATCTCTCACATTTACTTTGTCGTAAAATCGTAATTTTGATTAGAAGCGTTACTTTGATTAGCCTGTAATTGAAATTGGTGATTCGCATTAAAAGCTATCTTTATGAAAACTTTGACAAAAAGAATAGTTACAACTAAGATTGGTTGATGTTCAATTTCCACAGAATTGACATAGTATCGTTGGCTTTTCATGAAATTCGTCTTCCGGATTAAATACATTAGCTAAATATAGAAAAGTAACGGGCAGGAAAAGCAAGTTATCGCATTCCTTCAAGTTTCCACCTCTCGGTTAAATAATACTATATCTCTACCTCGGGTAACCAAAGCTGGAGATCAAAGGATCGCGTTACTCAGTCCCGTATGCCAATCTGTCGAGCATTGTCTTCTTGTGTTACAGAGAGAGAGAGGAAAAGTGGTGGCAATAAAAAGGTAGTCGCGTCTCGCGCTGACGACACACCGCATATAAGCGCCTCTGACAATCAACGCCTTTTTAACCTCTCCAGTGTCGTTGTTGTCTATCTTGTCGTCACTGAATATTATGAAACCCGAGACGAACGAGTGTCGTTCCTATTAACGGCATTAATTAACTACAATTAAATGGACCTGAGGTTAAAAGTTGTTCCCCTTTTGTATGTAATAGTATGCCTATAGGATATGCAGTCGTGTGAAATATTCAAGGTCAGTAGGAGAATGACAATCATCACAGTGAAACGGGTTAAGCTTCTTGCTAACCTGACCTATCCGTGTTTCGAATCCGAATGCGAATTATGGCCTTCGTTGTCTTGACTTATTGTTATCGCTGTACTTTCGATACCTCTATATATATATATATATTGCCTTCGGTTAATTAACTGGATCTCTTAAATGAGTTACGATAATTGGGAACATTGAATGATTTATTTTTGGCTGAGAAAAATATATATATAAATGAACATTATACGCGACTGTGGCTTAGATATATTAAATGATAAATTGATAGGTAATTATCGAGCAGTTAAAGCATAAAACATTCTGCACAAAGCTTTCACGAGACAGTTTTAAAAGAACTCTCTCTCTCTCTCTCTCTGTTACAGCCAGACGGTTTATGTGCATTGTAATGTGTGTGCGGATGAAACTGGTACGGCATATTGCTTCTCGGATTCATTGCTCTCGGTGACTCCAGTATAGGAGAATCCAACGATCCTGATTGCATGACCTAGCTAGCGCTAATTACGACACACTACCAGTGCACACTTAATGACGCGGCATTCGAATTAAATATATTCCAAAGTGGCCAATTAAGTCTCGGGATTCACGAGAGTTTCCGTCTCTTGGTGGTTATGCACTCGGAGAAATGCATAATTTTAACGCATCTTCTACATGTTTACGGTTTTTCGATTACTGCAACTTCCTGCGTTGAGAGGATTATTCGGTCAATTAATCTACATTTCAATGATTCTATTCGAATGAAGGAATATTATCCTACGAAAAATGAAGAGAAGAGTTTTTTTTTTAATCTGAAAGAAATCTGAAAAACTTTTTTCAGATTCTTAAAATATTTAAGATTCTTAAAATGTGTCGTTCGATAATTCGTTTAAAAAGCTCGTTGATAATTAAAAGTGTT
Source organism: Perithous albicinctus (assembly GCA_964016905.1). Classification (NCBI taxonomy): domain Eukaryota; kingdom Metazoa; phylum Arthropoda; class Insecta; order Hymenoptera; family Ichneumonidae; genus Perithous; species Perithous albicinctus. The sequence goes on from OZ024699.1 coordinate 15,342,475, forward strand.
AGAACTTTTTTTTTTAAATTAGTGCTTTTTAGAGTTATGCAGTTTACGAAAAAAAAAAAAAACTTTGATTTCCTGCTCCTATTGCTGCGTATTTTTACTAAAACTTGATCAAAGCAATGTGAATTGATGAATAAATGCAGATAAGCGGTATTTGCTGTGGATGTCATTTGCAATTGGATTAAATGTCTCGATATAACTCGACATTGACAGATAATCGAGATAAAAGTATATCTTTGCAGGACGTAGGTGTGCGGCTTGCAGTTTAAGGCGTTACTGACATTACTCACAACCACAATCACTGTTCGCCGAGTCCTCGTCATCGTTGAAGTCAAATCGATTCTTCTTTCTCCGTCTCACTATGGAGCTCCACATGCTTCTTGGACTCAGCATTTTGATTCTTAAACTCGCACACGGTATTTAAATTACCTGCCGGTGGTTCAAATGGTAATTACGATGCTCAAAACGTCCCTCGTATCCGCGACTCAACAGTACAAACTTCTACTTTGTCCTTTTTATATTTTAAAAATTCTACGGCAAAAAAATCAATAAAAGAATATCCATACAAATTAACTAAGTCATTAATTTCTGTGAAATTTAAAGTAAAATTCACAATTCACAATTCACTTGCTTTCTCATATATTGTTTCCATTTATTTTACTTCATAATTATAATAATTATTCACAACAAAAATTCGCAAAATGAACCAAATTCTGTAACTATATACTGAAATTTCTATTTTAGCTGAAAGTAGGGCAACTGGTTTTTGCATTTACTGCTTTCTCATAGCAAATTTATTCAGAGGAGGCAATCTGCATTTAAAAAAAAAAAAAAAAGAAAAAAGAAAAAAAAGTTATTCAATGCATATTAATAGGTTCGAACGGTAAGATTTTAATAATTGACCCGTGCACGTCTAACCAGCACTGTGAAAACAAGGTGTTCCTGTGATTATGATTAAATAAGCCGATAAATCGTGTTTTCAGTCACGCAGATCATTTGCACACAGTAGGCCTCGTTGTTTATTTGCACTTTCGCGAAAACGTCGATTATGAAGCGAGAATATACTAACGACACGTCTATGAACACTGACACACTGTCATTAAAACGGTACATCAACCAACGATACTTCTTCCTTTTTCCTTTTCACATCAGGCTTATAAAACCGTACGATATAGCGTACATCATGTGAACTCTTATATACCAGAGGCAACACTAGATTGATTTTTATTTGCGGATCATTTACTTCGATCGCGTCCTAGTTACAACGGCATCGTATTTAATTGCAAACCAAGTTTGCTGTGTAGAACTGGACGAATATGTACTTTTTGTACCCGCGTCTTATCGTCTCACTGAAAATCACTGCGAATCGCACGCAGCAATGGCGAAATATTAACCGTTTCACACTCTCGCAATCTCCAATTCATCTAGGGAACTTCGGATTTTATCGAAAAATTAACATCTGACACGTTCACTTTAAATGGAATGGAAAGGCTTAACGTGTCGACAACTTGAATACACTTCTATGGTCGTTCTGATTCTCGTTTTACTTGTCGCGGTCGTCGTCGCCGTGGCACACCAGCAAAGCGACGGACGACGAGAGAGCTTATCGCATCCGGGGAGGCCGCGGATGACGCCGTCCACGAGAATCAAGAGGCATCATCGACTCGGATGGTTGGGAATTTACGCCAAATCGAAATAAAGAAAAATGAGTTTAACGAAATACGCAATGAGATTCGATCTATTTTGACAAAACAAACAAAAGCGGATAAGAAAATTTACACACCGATAAGAGCCCACGCGACTTTTTCTGAGCTACAGAAATACTAGATACGACTTATATTGGAATAGAAATGAAAATCCGAGGATTTAATCGAGCGAAACCATTTGTGACTTTGTGATAAAACGAACCGATGCTTCGAAACGAATTAAGCCGATGTACGCGTAATAAATGCGAAATAACGACGACCCGGAGGGAAGACGCTCTGTCTAATCATGTTGAAAAAACTGTTGATTCCAATATTAAAAGGAAAATATAGGAATTACTATTTAAGAGTACTGAATTATTATCGATAGTCGCGCAGATATGTTCGAGTGGTAGGAACGGTGTCGACGCCCAGACTAACAGTAAGGTAGTCCCGATGATTCTCAAAGCAAGTCATCGTGGTGCGCGTAACTGGCGGAATCGAGGATGCGGTCGTCGGTTCAGATAAGCAAACTCCCGTATTTTTTTTTTTTTCATTTACTTTGTATATAAACACACATGTTTAGTGGAATCTGTATTGAGATTCGTGCTGTTAGTGACGCACACATTTTAAATGTCTTTGCCTGGCGAATTTTTAACTTCATATCACTTCTTAATTTTCTTATTCCTCGGGAAAATAGAGTTACGATCAACGCGGCTAATTGTCACAGAGTATATTTATTTACAGATATACCTGGACCCCGAAAAATATGAAGATAACGACCTGGATATCGAAATATAATAATTCGGTGTTATACTATTCAGTGTTATTCAGTCCAATGGTCGTTTGTAGTTTGTAACGATTTTTTGTTCTCAAATTTTGTCAAACGTACGCTCTGAGAAAAGTACCTAAATTTGTATTTAGTTTATTTTTTGGACGGTTATTTAATTATTTAATATTTTGAAATGTATTATAAAATACATCAATGTGCGTTAGTCGGATTATTTTAAGCAGCGAAAAGACAAATTCGCATTGACGTAGATTTAGATAGAAATGTTCGTGGATGAAGAAGCAGCAAAGCAAATAATCGCTTTGCCGAGGTCGCTTATTCCCGTCACTATACAACAAGGTCCTTTGGTCGCTGTTACGTTGCACGTTCGCAGGTCTATCGCATTTAGCTGCACACAGTCAATCGCGCTCTTTCGTCGCCGATTGTAATTCCACCCGTTGATTCTATCAGAACCTCTTTGTACGGATGAAATCGATGACAGAGACACGCGAGGAAATAAATAAATGTATAGGTATTCCTTCTGTGACGAACGAATCACGTTGCCGTCGCCAAGAGAGAAGCAACCAGTGGCTGGTTGGAGAATCCGATAATAGTGACCTGCTGATGATTACGTAATGATCGTGATTTTAAATTGTACACATGGCTGAATGGTGTAAGCACAGGAAGTCTCGTACTGAGACTCGCTTCTGAGCTTGCTTTGCTTTACCTTGGAGCCATGTTTGCATGGGCTGAATTGAGCAATGCTTGCAAAACGAGTGTCTAAAAACAGACTACTGTCATTTGCAAATTAATTCGAGCAGCTATTCGTGAAACCCAAAAAATGAAGGACTAAAACGTAGCCAGGAAATTTTTTAATTGAACACTCGTAGCTCAAGTCTCTTTAATTCACTGCGTTTGCCAAATTGTTCTTACACGAAAGAAAAATGTGTAGAAAAAAAAATAAATATTTTTCTCATTTGCAGTTTAGTCGGACCACCTCGTAGTGAAACTTGGAAAAATAAAGAAGCAAAGCGTGCAACGTAGAGAAGAATGACCACAAAATGAGTGCCATAGTCACTGCGAGAAACAAGCATCGACTTCGTGTGGGTTCTTCGCTTCGCGTATCTCGCCAGACTGTAAAGAGTATCGACTTACACGAGAGCAGTGTGTTCAGGATCCGCCTCTTTTGACGCGGTCCATGCGTCTAGAAAGAGGCAAAGGAAATCTGACTTGCGACGCAGAGGTCTGATGTCCAACTTTTTTTTTCTTTCTCAAACGGGTGCACCACAACGTTGCAGCATTTGACCCGTTTGCTGCAGGAGGTCTGGAGCATCAGGTTCCTGCCATATGACAGATTCTCCGGTTGCTAATTTACTCAGGTCACACTTGATGCTAGTTGGAAGGTCGTGTGTATGTTATTTAAACCACAGACCCACTTAAAGACTACCAGATCGTCCGGATATTTTACAAATTGGACAATTGTAAAAAGTAGATTTTAAACATCCTTCAATTTGATTCAAGTTAATTTTTGTAATAGTCTGGAAAATTGATAGAAAAATATGAAATACCAATAGCGTCGTTGACCGTGATTAATATTTTCTCCTGCAATTTTCCTTGCCGCCTCTTCGACATTTCACCGGCGGGAAAATAGATCCAGGTCTTGCGGATCCGAGTGTTCTATAAAATGGAGGAGTGGCCGGATGCTCGAGATAATTGGCTTTGCGACACGAGGCGTCTCAGTATTTCACGAGAGATGGGCGCCGCGGTGACCTTTTTACTATCTATGTTGAAGTAGTGAAAGCGTTACATGTGAATTGGCTGCTAAAAGCCTACCAACGATATACTTAATGATTATTGCTAATTGATAGTCAAGCATGAATTTAGTTCAAGGAATGGTCGTTTTTTGATCTAGAAAAACGAAAAAATTGCTCTTGGGAAAACAAAAAAAATTCAAGAATTTTTGGCAGATTTGAAGAAAATTTGTTTCACATGTGAATTATCCGAGAACCAAGGCTTGCGTGTATCAATCGGACGCAAATCAGTCAAACGGTAAGAATTTCTATTCCAAGGTCTCTTTGTTAACTGGTATTAACAAAATTAATTCGAACGTTGATGAATCATTCATAGAGAACTGCCACAATTATCCACTCGATGAAACAAAGACGAGTCGAGTTCCATCCACAGTAAGAAGCGACAGGCGATCACTTGACAGGCGCACCGAGCACTTTGATTGTCCTGAACAATTACCCTCACTATATTCTGGTTATGTGCTCATCGACAATGAATTATGTTGATCGCGAGTAACGTTGCTCGGCGACGCAATCGAGAGAACAAAAAAAAAAAAAAGGTCAGCATTCAACTTGTAATAACATTCGCTTATAACACGAAGGACATTGAGATTGACCATGCGTTAACGACACTGTGACAAATTCTACATGAACTAGATAAAGTCTGCTCTCGTGAATCATTAGCAAATACAAAAAAAAGAAAAAAAAAACAAACTGAAATTATTAGCCTCAATATACGACTAAACTTTTTCTAATCAGTGTCTCAAGGCAAAAATCTTGTTGACTCAATTCAGCAGGAAGAGTCACCGCAAAACACATTGAGGACAATGTGTGGCTGCATATCGACGAAATAATCACACGTTATCGTAAAAAGAAAAATTGTGAAATTATTCAAGTTTTACGACACTTTCTTTCATTCATAATTACATACTTCGATGCTGGGACAGCCGGAATAATAGAAGTGTCGCGTCAGATGAAATTCAGAGAGGAAGTGAACCGTAGAGATTGCAAAAGAACCGTGGAAAGAGTCCCCTTGCGAGTTTTGATCGGTCGCAACGTCGAGCGCGCTGTAACGTCGAACTAAATTTTGTCAGGATAAAGAGAAGAAAAAAAAAAAAACGTGGATTTTGACAGAGGTGACGAGACCAAGCAAATAATATTTCGCTCACGTCTCACCAATCTTTCATAATGTCTTCTCAACAGCATGGAAAAAAAATGTATTCTACTAACGAAATTCCCATCTTTGTAAAGCCTGGAAAAAGGGAGAAGATGACTTCATTGGAGTGTCAGAATAATGGATAACAAGCGTTAAATAATAAAATAGTTTCGTCAGTGAACAAAAAAAAAAAGATGCAATGTTGTTACATTACGAAAATTAACGAATTAGAGCATTGCAATTACATGGGTATCATTAATGATAATAAGCCACAGAGGAAAGACGAGGACATGAATAAAATATGAGTTTCGTAAAGCATTTAAAAAAATAGAAAAAAAAAAGCCAGAGTTTCCGCGTCATATAATGTAATTAATTTGGTTCTAGAGTGTTACGAGAAATACAAATTAATACGAAGAATCATCAGCACAGTCTTGTGCCGATGAAGCCATCTATATTTTCCAGCAGTTACAGAATTTCTGTTCTGTGGTCGTTGGAAATGTAGGTGTCTTCTAAAAGTTGCCTTGCGTGGTCAAAGAGAAATCTTTTTGACCTGCACCTGGATGATGGTGCTGAAGATTTCTGCTGAATCGACGGAAAACCGCAACCTGGCGCATAAACCGTCAAACTTTTCGAAGAACTAATGCCGAAGTATGCTTTGCAGGTAAAAAGGATAAAGCAGGTAAAACAGATCCGCTGATAGATGGCAAATCTGTTTTACCAGGCTTTTGTACTGTAATTCAAATAACTGTAAAATGCAAACTGTTTAGCAATCGATAATTACAACTGAGAGGAATTTCTTTAAGTTCAATGACTGCCGAGGTTCTAATGACTAAAAATTGAAGTACCTGATGAAACAGGTTTCATTAATTTCTTTCCTAATTTTCAAGAATTATTATCATGCCATAATTATGACTAACAAATGCCATTTCTCAAAGCAAATTTCACTCTTTTTGTTTGTTTTTGAAATTTTCTCTGAGATTTATGTAAAATAAACGGCGTGTAATTATGCTTCTTTGATCTATTGTAGCAAGCTCGGAGTACTCAAGCTGTCGCTGGAAAACAATGAACTGCTCGTTAGGGTATACACACTGGACTCTGTTGACGTCAGCTGAAGCGACGCAACTGACAACCGAAACAAAGCGCAATTAATGTTTACTCGCTGGTCGTTGACTGTACAGTCGATCGCGAGAACTATATATAGGTAGATAGACGCCGGGCCATTACCGCCGGGATAATGTGCGAGGCAGTTAAAATGGCACCTGATAGTAGTACTGTTTTGAATAGAGTTGTGCGGCATCAGAGGAGGGCGACAACCTGCCGGTTTCAAGCGCGCAGACGTTCAATAACTATAAATGTGTGCTTACATTTTCACGTGTGGAATGCTTTGTAAATTATTGACAATTGACGTGAACGCAATGTTCCAATGTGATTTGTGGACATTATTGATAGGGCAATAATTGCTTGATATGGAAAGTAATAAAAAAAAAAAAAGTAAGTAAGCAGGAACTCATCACCTACTCACAATTAAAAAAGAAAAACACTTTTGAAGCCATTTTTTCTAGTGTAAAATTGTAAAAATTGAATTGTCCAAAAAAAAAAAAATCTCTAAACTGCTTCTTAAAAATACAAAAGCGCTAAATATAGAGAGAGAGAATATTTTCTCCACTTTTCTAAGGCAATTTGAAGTGTTCAACATTTTTCTCATTTGTATATTCACTTCTACAATATTTATTTAAACATAAAAACAAAAATTTAGATAATTTTATCATTTTTGTTACAGTAGTTGCAGTCATGCCAACCTTACTTATTTCGATATTGTTAATTATTTCCTCGATTATTCGCTAGAGTAAATGGTGCATACTCAATTTTTTTTTGTTACTTATGAATTTAAACGCTTTTTGTGGAAATCATTTTTTTTTTTTTTTTTTAATTATATGAAAAGGTAAAAAAAAATGAAGACACTACATTAAAGGGATCAGGTCTTAGGGCCGGGAAATTGGCATGAAATGCCTCATAGACACTTCTGATGGATTTAGCTACAGCACGGTAGAAGAGGTCATTGTATGAAACGTAAAAAAATAGATAAAAGTAAAAAAAGCACTTACCTATAGGCGATGCGGTGTTGGCTTCCCGTAGGCTGACGGTTTCCGGTTCGATGCCCGCTTCGTCCTCCTCCATGAGGGGTGGCGGTGGTACGAGAGGCCGGGACTCGTAACCCCAGTGCTGACGAAACGCTCGAGCGCCCCCATCCAGACGTACACGGGGTAACTCCACGAACATTGCATCTCCCAACTGAAAACGATCGACAAACTGCGTTATGGCATAACTATATTTCGTCATGCACTGCAATACAACCCGTCATACGCGTCTACTATAGATTGATTGACGTTGAACAACATTATACAATCATACATAGTGAACACGATAAAACAGTAAAAAAAAAAAGATATATGACTCTGAAGATTTCTGCATCTGCAAATTTTATACTTTGGCCAGCCGTGATTATGTAACCTGGCGGCCAAAAAATTTTCCCTTGGCAGACTTTTGCGTTTTGCAAAATTATCTCCAGGCACTTTTCTTATTTGGAAAAAAATGGTAAAAATGATTGCCAATTTTTAAATATTTAAAAAAAAATGAGAAGATAAAACGCAAAAATCTGGTTTAGGAAAAAATTAAATGCTCGAAAAGGTGAAACGGCAAAACTGGCCAACTGGAAGAAAATTACAAAAATGACTGCCAATTTTTAAAAATCATAAAAAAAGAAAAAAAACGAAAAAAAAGTGCCTGGAGATAATAGCAAAACGCAAAAGTCTGCCAAGGGACAATTTTTTTCGCCGCCGGGTTACATAATTACGACTGGAGAAAGTACAAAATTTGCAGATGCAGAAATCTTTAGAGTCATCAAAACAGTCACATACCAAACTATTATTTTTGACAAAAATTCCGAGAACAAATGTTATTCCCAAGTTAAAGTTCATGATATTACCACAAAAAAAAAAGAAAAAACTATATTGGCAGCTGCCATCTTAAAAATTCAACAAATTTGAAGCACTGATAACGATCCAAACACATAACTGCTCAAATATGTTCAAATTCCAAAAAGGTGATCAAGTTTTTCTTACATAATAAAGTCGATGCGGATCGCCATACATTTTTATACCCATTTTCGAAACAAGGAAATTCCTTAATGAGCAAAAAAAAAAAAGTGGAAATACTCACACAACCACGAATAACGTCCATTCTGGTAAAATACCCAAAACGATGAACCTCTTTAACAAACATCGACATAAGCTTGTTGCTTATCAAAGGTTCATACAAGATTTACATTATTTAAGAAACTTTTCGACAAGAAATTTGACAAATTATTATTACGATATCTGACGTATTGGGGACGAGTAACTGATTGAAATAACGGATTAATACTGTTCAATTTTTTTAAGCTATAATTTCCAATAAAAAAATCACGAAACTGTTTTTTTTTAAATAATCAATCCATCTGGTTTTTCAAAAGGAACGTGTTTTCAAGCATCGAAATAATGATCCGGAAGATCGACGATCAAGAAATTTATCGCAAGCTTTCGCGTGACACTGCGCTAACTGCTTTGTCTACCGCTAAACTGAACAAAAAACACGCGTGTATCGGGACGAACCGGCCGGACGCCGGCACGTAACGTAACGGCAAGAACGTCGTTGGCCGTGAGCCGAGCCAAGACTGAATAGTCTGAAAAGTTTATCTCAAAATATCGTTGATTGACCTGACGCGACTCGGTGACGTCACTAATTAAAGCTCGTTCAACGCCGTCACGTAGGGACACATTACGTACTGTCGTTGTCTTTGTCATTGTCCTACGAAGCGTAACGAAAAATGCAACAAGCGGAGATATATATACGAGAGAATAACGCGAGAGATATCTCTCCAACGACCCATTTATTCCGAATACTTAAGAACTCGAGCACGCAAACCAACCAATGTATATTAGTGCAATATAATTCATACGTTCTGTCTTCAATCTTGGATATAATCATACAATAAATCACACTTCCTAAAAGCTACGATTTAACCAGTGAATTGTATTTCCTAAAATACTCGAATAAAAAGTATAGAGAATAATTTTGAGATAGAGCGATTTACTTAATAATACTGTCAGTTCGAAAACGATCTCTGCAATTAAAAACTTGTCACCCATGTATCTAAAAAGAACGTATTAAAAACGAGAAAAAAAGAGTATTTAACGATCATTATTGTTTCACAGCTGACATTTTTCAAAACCTTAACCTACGGTTGAACAGTCTGATGGAAGATGAAGCCAGTCGAAATTAATACAAAAAACGTATATACCGATCGGTGACCAATTATCGATAGCGAAGGACGGGCGCTGCTATTAGTCCGTACAAATTTGATCGCGGTCGAACGAACGCATGAACCAACGAGGGAAATGAGCTAAAGAAAAAACGGAACGAGAGCTGTCAAGCTACAATTTAACAAGTGCGTTATGGTTCCAAAAAAAAAAAACGCGAATAAAAAAGATTTAAAAAAGAGGAAAAAGAAACAATAATTGGGAGAGTGATTTATTTCATAATACCATCAGGTCGGAAAACGATCTGTCGAATATAAAAAAATTGTCACTCACCGATACATCTAAAAAGAGTGTATTGAATGAGAGAAAAGAGTATTTCACGATCATTATTGTCTCACGGTTACCATTATTGCTTCACACGCCCTAAAGTACAGTTCGACAGTCTGATGGAAGCTCGAACGAGTCGGAATTAATACAAAAACGCGTAGCGATCGGTAGCCAATTATCGATAGCAAAGGGCGAGCGCCGCCATCGGTCCGTACAAATTTCATCGCGGTCGAATGAACGCATGAACAAACGAGGGAAACGATCTAAAGAAAGAAAAAAAAATAAAATAAAATAACAGCGAGAGTTAAGCTACGATTTACCGAGTGTATCATATTTCTTAATCCTACTCGATGAAAAAAAAACATTAATTTGGATGACCGATTTATACACTCTCAAGAGCAAAAACGAATTGTCAAATTTACAAACATGGTCACACGGAAATAAAAAAGAGTGTTCAATCATCATTATACTGTTTCACGCCTATCAATTTTTTAACGCTTTCACGTGTAACACGCTCGAATAGTCTGATGGATGCTGGAGGCAAGTATAAATTAATACAAAAACGAGTTGCAGCTCTACCGGGGTAGCCAATTATCGATACAGCGAAGGGCGTGCGTGGCAATCGGCCCGTACGAATTCGATCGCGGTCGAACGAACGCATAAACATACGAGGAAAACGGTCTAAAGGAAGATGGAACGAGGGCGCAGAGTGCATCGACTCTACCTAATAGTGTGCAGAAAATATATGTATATGTATGCGGCAGTGCATATATATATATAGGCGCCGAGGATCGAGTCACTGACTGCCGGTTACTGTTTTACCTATACGTCTGTGTATATATATATATGCGTGCCTGAGCGAGGAAAAGAGGGATACAAGCGCTTTGCAGTCATCGCGTTAACGCAATTATTACCATGGCGCGAACGAATGTGTCCAATTATGCAACGCACGCGCCGTTTGGGAGATCCAAGCGCAGCGGGAATTCGCTCGTGCCGAGTTAGTATAGTACACCGGGTTCGCTCACTCCATCGTGAAATGTGCTACCCTAGGAGCAGAATATAGTGGGAGGCATATCCAATTAGTATATTCGCATTCTTTTGGGTTTGCCGAAGCGCAGACCTGACCGCGTTTTCCCGCAAGTGTCCCATTAGTTTAATTAGTCCCTGATGGTTATTTGCTGTTGCTACGAATATGGCGGAGACCCCGTTCATCGAACCAACCGCGCAATTGTCAACTGGATTAAGAGTGATTCGATACGATATTAATTTATTGCATTGTCCAGAGGATTACAAGATGTCATGGCGGATAACGCCACTGTTATATGAGTTTATCACATTCGAATAAAACATTTATATCACGTTGATAATCTTATTCATGGGGAATTCCATACCGATTCGATCTGCGTCTGATACTCGATCGAATTTTCTTCATGATTTTTTGTATCACTGTCCCAATTCTAAAAATTGCGCAACATTTTTTACCGATTTTTTTTTAAATTTTGAATTAGTTACAATTTTTTTAAAATGAAAATATTGTTAGCCCGAATTTAAAAATCTGAAGAAATTCTCAAAAATCCTGTATTAGATACAAAAAAAAATGTAAGACTAGATCCAGAGTCGACTGACACTTGGTTGTATTTTTTTCATAATTTTTCCTTGAACAAAAAAAAAATCAAAAATCTTGTTTTAAACATGAAAAAAGCGTTCAAAAATATTCTGCTGTGGAATAAATTTTCCTTAGTTCTAAATAAAAGCCGAAAAAAATGTTTTCCCCTTGTTCGATATATAAATAGCTTACAGTTGCAGCTTCTATATTATTAGGAAAAAATTAATTATAATTATTTATAAGTAGCAGTCAAACCTATCTACGTATGGGAAATATCTGTGGGAATCAGAAAAAGTGTCTAAATCAACAGAAAATGGCTCATAAACGAAAATGTGAGTAGAAAAATAGTAAAATATTCACACGATAATTCACAAAACTCCAGGTCAACATATATAAATTGCAAAAATCGATAAACGTAGACAATACCTTTGTGTGAGATTTGAACATACATCCGGTCCCCGCGAATAGCTGCGTCCAAGAGAAGAAAAATAGTAGTAGAAAAACATGACGATTATAATGTATAACCAATAAACTATAACATCTTTTTCTTTCATGATTAACCATGTTTTTTTTTCATATTTATTTCAACATTTCGCTAGGACATGAAGAATTTTCCGTGCCCTAGAAAAATCAGTAAACAATTAATAATTTACTAATTTCTTTTTTTTTTTTTTGGAGAGAAAAGTCCTACATTCCTAACAACGAAACACCATTATCAAGGAAGAAATCAGGCATTTATGTTTATATATCCTGCTATAACTCGACAGCCAGGAAGGAGGAGAGATCTAGGCTGAGCACGGCTACAGTATGCAGCTTCTCCAATCTTGATCTCGAGAGGATACTGCAGCTGCTATACTCGCTGCTCTTCGCACGCGAGATCTGTCGAGGATGCGGCAGGAGAGCCGCCGCTTTGGCTCGAAATGTTGCTGTTGCGCTTCTCGAGAGATATCTTCACCTCGACCATCTGCCGTCAGTGGGTCGTTGAGCGATCAACATAAACAGACACTTCGGCATCGTGCAGACTACTCTCCAGAGTATATGCTCAATGCAAATATTCTTGAAACCATTTCCAAAATGAAGAAATATTTAGAAAATTCATAATACCGATAATGCTTGTAAGAACAATTAGTCGAAAAAACAATTCGTCTTTTTAGACGAATTCTCCGGAAATTTATATTCCTCAATTTCACCACAAGGCAATCTCAAGATTTCCCTCATTTGCGAAAGTAAACTAAACCTGTAAATCTTCGAGTGTAAAAGAGAGATTGCGGAGAACGCAAGGTGTGACCATCGAGCTTGCTATACTTCTATTTTAGAATAAAACTAGCAAGCTCAGATCTAGATCTTCGCTCTGTATTCCAGCCTCGGTAACTGTTTCACGATGGATATTTCAGTGAACGACTTACACACACCACCACTTATGTCGAAACAAGGTCAATCCAATTAAATCGCTCAAACTTGGTGATCTAAGGATCGGCGACGAGTGCCGATTGTAAATGCCATAGGTGGGAAGGCTCTTTAACATCACCTTAAGGCACCCTCAAATCTCTTGCATACACAATATATATCAAATGCGTTTAGAATTTAAATACTTTGCGAGAAGAGAAAAATCGAACAGAGCCAACCGTACTGAAGATACTAAAGATTTTTTTTTTGAGTTTCTAAGTAACCCAATTTTTTTGTAATTTCGAAATTTCAAGTTATTTTTTAAATGCCGTCATAGACTCACGTCCATTTTTGACGTAGTCACAAAAATTTCGTTTTTCACCAAAGAATTTACTGCAAAAATTGAGAAGTCAAAAATTTTCGAAATAAAATACTAGAGTGCTTTTTCATATTACCCTACAAAATCTCAAATTAAAAAAAAAACCGAGGCTGACAATCAGCCGTGGAAAGCCCCATATATAATACCAATGCATAATATATGAGGTATCTTATAAAACTATAATTCCCGTGATTCACCACACGAAGATCATGATTCGTAGCAGGCGTAGCAATGCGTGAAAAAAAAATTGAGAAACGTCAAGTAAAGAGAATACATGAACGCACATCCTTTTGCGTGGCACGCGTGTAAGCAGGAGAAACATTCTCTCCATATTATTCAACTCGTGTAAGCTAGGAGGGTATATAATGCCTGTATGTGTTGCGCGGTTATCCGCAAGGTTTCGCGGCCGACGAGACGAGAGCCAGAGAAGCACAAATAACGGCTACAGTCGTGTTCTCTCGTGTACCTCGTATTATCAGGTGTAGCTGCCAATGCACAATAAGTTTACAGTGTATATATATACGCGTCCGGTTGCAGGAGCACGCCCATTCTCCTCGATAACATGCTGTGACCACTCGATTACGCGACCGAGCACACGCACACGTGTCGACTGTCGATCCTTTCTTTTTCTCCTATCGATCCCGTTCTCGATGTCGATGACAAGACTAGTCTGGTTTACGCGTGAATGGAACCCTCTGTTTATTGTGGATCAAAGATATGCTATGTAATCGCTAGGATCGAAGATTATCGATCTGGCGACGATGAACGAGAAAGAGAGAGAGAGAGAGATCAAAAGGAGTGACCGGGGCTAGTTCGGTCCCACTGATGTTTGCTTTTCATTTATTTTCAATTTTACAACGGGTTAAAAGCAAAACTATTTTGCTGGTGTCTGTAAATGTTGCTTACTCGATCAGCGCTACCAACAGTCAACAGTCATTTGGACATTGATGAATTGCAAAAAAAAAACGGATTTATTTACAAAAGTTTTGTTCTTTTACTAGTTTGGGTGGATGTCGAAATTTCGAATTTTCAAAATAACGAATTTTTTAATGTAGACAGGCCAATCTTTCGAGAGTTTCTGAAATAGAGAAGAAAAATTGGGAATACAAAAACATGCGAATATTTAGGGCGTTAATAATTTTGAATTTATCAAAGCGAGAGATCGAAAACGACGAACGGTCAAATTAGCCATAGGCTAAAAAGAAGAACGATCAAAATAGGGCATCACGGTCGTAAATACTTAATTATTCATCGATTTTGCATATCTAAGTTTCATTTATTCGAAAATGATATTCTCGACAGGCTTCATTCAATTTGTCCCTGATTCAACTAACCCCGGTATCTTTCCTACCTCTGTCCCCGGAAGAGAACGGCGCTATATCAATTGTTGGGTATGTTAGGGTTTATTCTGTTTTCCTCTGTCAGGACTGCAATAACGTTAATAATGGACTCGTATACGTTGGAGTTGGAGATACCTAGCACAAAGAAGCGTCTGTATTGACTTGGAGAACCAGTATATTATACCTCAGGCATTTTAGACCAGTGCGAAATACAGAGTAAAAGGAATCAAAACTGGGTCATCCAATGTAGGAAATGTCGTGTATGATCGAATCAATGTTCAATTTAGTACCGGAATTTTTTTTTTTTTTTTTACTAACTCCCGTTTGACAAAGGGAAATGAACAAATTGGATAATCAAATAATTGTGAAATAATAAATAATCATTTGCACATTGCAGTCGAGAAGTTGATCATTGGTGTGAGCAAGTAAACATTGTCGAGAATTCATTCCAATAACCAATCTCCAAAGTGTAACAGGACAAAAGTGCTTTCAAGCTTTTGTCAAAAGATTCGGTGTATTATATTCGTATTTTATCAGAAGCTAGCTTCTCCTGTTAATCCTCGGTATATTATCCTGCATGAGATTCCGACAAAACGTTCGAAATCTTTCATTCAAGCGAATCTCCACAGTCACTTAAGGAGCATGGTTGAAAGAGATTTGTCGTGTTTGACAGATCCTCGAGGATTTTCACAAGAGTATTTTGCGTTTGCGTGACGTGAAGGACGACTTGGCAAATCCGGATTTTCGTCGGTAAATTCAGAGACCGGGAGGACGATATTTACGAGGAATAGTTTTCCTATGGTTTCCTTCCCTCCGCGCACATTTATAACCACTCTTCCGTGAGCGACGGTTTTACGAAAGAAAAAAGTAGAAGTTGAAGAAGAACCGAGCCGAAGATAGCTGCGCTCGCGGTTACATCTGGAACGCGTCACACAGGCTCTCTTTTCGGCTCAAGTGCCGCGTGAATTTATAACGAGGGAATTTATAACGAGGACGCGAGCCACTTTCGAAGCCTCTGCCCCCGAAGAAAAGCTATACCGCCCCGTCGTCACAACCGCCCCCCCCCCCCCCCCCCCCCCCACACCCGAGAGATGCAACCCCGTCGCGTATATATTCTGTCGTCTTGAAGGCTCTGCACGACCTTTCAGGGAAACTACGAGTCTCCGAGGGATATTCCGACCTCCTTCACTTGATATATACACTATGCAAGAGATATATACATATACACATAACGTTGCATGGGCTTTCACTGTAATAAGGCCAATGAAGGCTTCCGGCACTTTGGCAAAGTGTAGATATTTGTGCAAGGCAAGCATTTACCCTTTGCAATTGAGAGCGTACATTTTTCAACGTTTCTTTGCATCCGCACACAAAAATCGTGTTTCTATCAAAACATTTCACATCGATGTCTAATGTCGATGAAACTTTTTCTTGTCACCAATGATAATAGATAATAATCGACAGAACCTATAATTTTTTATGCTTTATTACGTTTAGACTCAGAAATGTTGTTTCTATCAGAAAACATTGAATACGATTTGTCATCAGCAAGGAATGTTCGGTCGACATTTGTCTCATCTTCATATATTTTTTTTCTTTTGTCCATCAAAAATACAATTATCGTGGTATAACGAATGCACCATTTTAAAGCTCGAATAATTATAAAAAGTGAACTTATTACATTTCAAGTGCCTCAGACTTGTCACGACGATTTATTCAGATTTGAATAAAAATTCAGTGAATTTTTTCTGGATACAACGTAACACGGTTGATCGCATAAAATACTAATAAAAAATCGTCTTTCATGCGGGTCAAAAAAAAGAAGCTGTAAAATGATTATAGAGACATGCAACCACGTAGGAAGACATTCCTAACGCATCGAACTGTGAAATCAATTTTATGAAAACCCACCATGCCCGCCAATTTGTCATTCCCAAGAGAAGAAACAGGAATATAGGTGGAGATATAAAAGAAGCCCAGAATCCCGTTCCAAGGGAATCGTAACGATATTATGAAAATGTGTTCTTGCGGAGGGTGAGGAAAGGTCGGGTCCGGAAGCCTTCTCTGAATACGTCGATGGAAAAGGACCAAGGAAAAGTGATAAGGAGAGCTGTTTTATTTCCCTTCGACTAACAATGGAGTTCCGCTGAACTCACTGGCGATTGATAGAATTGGGAATGCCCGCGGCGTGTGTTTATCTGAGCCGCCCTCTATTGCAAGGGTAGACTTTATATCGGACAGAGGGAGGACTGAAAAAAAAAAAAAAAAAAACGAACCGAAGCCAGACAGAAAGTCCACAACTATAAAAGGCTGTATCTTTCCCGGATCAGTGAATATATTTGCATTTCTTGTGGACTTGATGTCCCTCCAATTGAAGTCAGATAAAATGGCAACACAAGGAACGTGCAAAAAATCTATTAAACATATAGAAGAAATATCCACAAGTTGACATCACTTGAGCCTGAAATGTGAAAAAAGAAAAGTTGAATCGGTAGAAATATATTTGTGTATGAAATCGAAATGATGTACGATCATTTTTTATTGGGACATGATCGTTACCGTTCATTCAATGAAATTTAGGAATCATTGCTAATCGCAGCATGAGAAAATGGCAAATAAAACAAACGGTGAATAAGATTGTCTCTGTAAGCTCTAGAATGAATAATTATTCTGGAGAAAACAACGCTAGGAGAAGAATCAACGTGACTTTGACATGTTGATACAGCTACAACCGTTACTCTATGGTATGGTAATACGGAGTCTAGGGAAGGTTGATATAAATGCACCCTTCATTCTCCAATGCCCATTCCAACGAGATCTCCAACCCAGCCAACATGGCTTCTTTATGGGGAGAAAACGCGAGAGATATATAGTGCGTCGAGCTAGACCTTCGACCCTCTTCTCTTCGTCGCCCGGTACACGTTTCGGGGGGAGGGTTCCCTCGGGTCAGAGTTAAGCCGGAACCTGATGCTGAGGAGCCTTTGCATTGGCGCTCTTGCCAGCCCCGTCGTTCCGCTTCGCGTTTCTATCTCATCTCTACCCAACGTAGAAGGAAATTAAGCCGTACACTCTGCGTGCTTAATCTATTTCTCTGTGCTGGGTGTACTTAGTCGACGGGAGACTACTCACACACCGCGAACCGACGATGAAACGTAGCAAGCATAGAGGCACGTTAATTCCCGTACGTTTGCGGAACGCATTACCCAAGCGTGATACCATATTTGAATACTGTGCACGTCGATGTGCGCAAGTGTAACATCGAGGTGTATGGTGGAGGACAGTCGGAAGGCTAACTGAAGTGTGAATAGGGCGAGTGGTCTAAACCACCTCATTATACAAACTTCTGGAAGATATAGCATCAGCTTTATCTACTGTCAATGCAACCACAATTTTTTTTTTTTTTACGGAACCCTCTTGGTTACCTAAGTAGAAAGCAAGAGGGTTCAAAGAGCAAGAGAAAGCAAAATCGTGTTGCATTTTTTTTTAGAACAAACTAAAGTTTTATTAAGTTTTTATGACATTATATATTTTGATTAATTTTAATACTGTATTCGAGCAGTGATTGCTCCCCTTATGAGTTCAATTTTATTCAGTCAATTTTGAAATTGGCATAAAGCACCGATCGATAAATTGAGGGGTTCTTTTTATTTTCAAAATTAAAGTATTTCGACCTCGCAATCAAGAGCCAAGACCTTTACTTTCAACAGTAAGAAAAATTATTGCTCTGCCAACGAATTACTATCGAAAAAGCAATGGACGCAATCATTTTATCTTCGCCATAAAAAATTAAATTACGGCACCAGACGTAGATACAGCGAAGAAATTGAGAGACGTCGCTTACAAATTACTCTCGAGGATAAAGAAGCTATTGAATCTGAGGAAAGTATACCTCTCTGGGTGCTCGTGGAGCTTCTGGATAGCTTGAGAAAGTAGTCAACCTTGGCAAGGGACCGAAAGCTTATCGTGAAAGGCTCATGGCGCACCAGCATAAATCCATCCCTCGTTTCATTGGATACGCGAGGACGAGTCATTCCAGGAGTTTCCTTTTTATTCGTCCAGTTAAGACCACCTACTGAATAACGTGGTGTATCGCGTAACGAGAAAGGTACATATCTTTAAAAACTTTCAACGGTAAGTTATACACACACTACGTTCTACCATCTCATTCATCCTTGTCAACATCCCTTTCTCAATACTCACACTTTTTATTTCTGCCCTCTGATCATTTCTATCTCTTCTACTTGCTTTCAAGTCGGTTTTCAGAAGCAAATAATTCGATGGGATATCTATATAGAAGGGTTTCGCGAACATGCAGTTCCCCGGAGGATTGAACCCTCAAAAAAAGAGATGTATGTCTAGTACATGCCAAATATAGGATCAAAGCTTTATTTGAAACAGTATTTCTAGTATATATTCTATGCATATATGTCTATTAACATATTTCTTTTGATTTTTCTCGAAATTTGACAGAAATTTTGGTTTTACGTTTGTATCACATTTTTAAATTGTAGACAAATTATGAAAAAATTGGCAGGATGTAATGAATTGAAAAAATGCTCGTTACTTTTCTTCACAGGGTTAAGACTCTGATGATATAATATCTGAACCACGCTTTACATTATTCTAAATTCAAAGATATTATGTCACATGTACATTGTTGAAGAAAAAAAAAAGGAAAAAAAAATAGTCTAAGGAACAAAAATAGAATTTAAGGCATGCATAACGAATGACATTGAAAAAATATAAAACAACTTGTAAATTTTCTTGACACTCCAAGCAAATAAAAAAATAATATATGAATTCTTTTTGAGACAACCCGAAACGACATTGTCCCAATTTCTATGTCTTCCATAGTGATGAAAGCTGCGGTCAAAGGCGTTTCTGTCCGATTTTCTTTTCTATATCTTTTTCTCAGCCTATGCCTGCACTTGTATCTGTACAATCCGACGAGGAAGACTCCTCATGGCGGAAAGATTGCGCGCTGCGCAGAAAATAGACGGCCTATCGTAACACAGCAGCTGACGATCCCTCTCGAAGAGAACGTCCTGTGAATGAAGGGAAGAAAAACGTAGGGACGAAGGAATAAGAAAAATTGTAACTCTCTCTGGCGAGATGGTGGATGGGTTGATAGGTTGATGGCGAAGGTAAAGGTGAAGGTGGGTTGTATAGTGGTGGATGCCTTTCACCTTCCCGATTACCTTTTTCCACCCTCGTATATCCTCTCCCTTCGTGCCTTTTCCATGCTCTCATCCCTTTCTTCTTTTCCTCCCTGACGCAGCTTCCTCACACCGCGTCTCCCTATTGCTCGTTTCCTTCCTTCCTTCATTCTCATCCCCCACTTCCTGGAGCACGTACGTGCCGGGAAAAGCGTTACGAGAACGTATATATTCAAGGCAAGGCAAGTCTGGAAAGCTCGTGAGTGGAGGGAAAGACGGTGTATCATCGTACCTCTATTTCACTCTCTCGCAGTACGAAGCACGTGAGGACAAGGTAAGAAAAGGAAGAAAAAAACGATGTTGCGTGGGAGAATGGATTTTATGAAACGAGAAAACGTTTTTATAGACAAAGTGAGACGTACAGGAAGAATGATGAAGATGAAAAGCAAGATGATTTTTTTAAATAATTTTTTTAAGAAGTACATTTGAAAAACAGTTTGGTAAAATAACAACTACACTTAGAAATGTGTAATCTATACTGTTTTTGCATTTAAATCTATTTTCTTTATAATCCAGTAGAAAAGAAAATTACGCGACGATTATCCGAAGATTTAATTATCCGAACTAAGCCCGATCTCAATTGATTCGGATAATCGTGCAATTGAATCAAACAATTTTCTTTTTTTCTTTTTTGGCTACACAAAACTGTTTTCTGAATGTATATTTGAATGTAATAAATATATTTTAAGTGCCGTTGCCTCTTGTTTTTATCTTCGGAATAATAGAAACACTGAAGCTAATAGAAGAGCTTGAGCAAAACTAAATTACAACGTAAATACGGCACTAATTTCAAATAGGTAGACTTCCTTGGTTAGAGATAAGAGCGAGCGAAAAGAAAGGGTGGAAGAGAGCTTACAGCATCCAACATTTTTTCTCTACTGTCTATCGCGATCGGACTTTCGTGGAGGAGTCTGAGTAGAAAAAGGGATTTAAGAAGCTTAGAACACTCGCTTTTATGGCCTTCTATACTTTCCATTTTGCCGAGTATGTTCTATTTCTAGCTGCTTTCGTACAGGGCTTTTCGCATGAGACTTCATCCTCTTATCTCACCTATACCTAAACTTTCACTCAACCCATCCCTCCCAACACGGTGGCTTTTTCACTTTTCCTTTTTCGCACACACGTCGATTTTCACACTTTTCATCTCAGCTATACAAGAAAAAGGTGGCACGGCTCTGGTGCTTACGACATCGAGGAGATTAAATTCTCGCGAGAAAAGAGAGCTGACAGTGGATGAGATTGAGATAGGCGTATATGCCGTGTGATTTATACGTAAATGTGGCAATGTCGTAATTTCACGAAGCTGATTTTATACAGAAAGCATCGTCGAATTTGCGGACGTAATATTTAGAACTCAGGATCTTTAGTTGAAATTTGATATTACATCCTGAAATTCATCCCTAAGTATAATTAAGGAGGCCGAGCGACCTAAAAAAGATTTAAGAACACGACATCAAAAATTCTCATACATCCGTCGATTCTTCTTTTCAATTCACAGCCGTGAATGCATTTATATATTAGGAACTAATAGTGTTGCGTTGGTAACCCGTCGTACCACTTGATTAAACCAACAGAATTTATAATAAAGCATTTTCGAATTTAGCATTTATTTGACTGGTGTGAAGCGTTTTAATCTCCTGTTAAACATACAGGTGACAAGGAATTTAAAAAATGTACAACAACAATTTTCATGTCTCCTAATCGTCGCAGTTTCACGCTAAAGTATTTGCGCCATAGGGCGATGCACATTCACACATTCTTGCTTCGCAAATACACACGAAGACGCGAGATATAAGACAAGAGAGCTGGATGGGGAGGGTGGGTATGCGACCCCTCACGGGGGAGCAATAGCCGTGTGTATCGTGAGGGAGTGGAGTGCCAGTGGAATACCGTAGTATAGTATATACCAAGGTAACGGATGAGCACGAGACGAGAATAGGGGTTGGCAGACTTAATCGTGCCGGTACTATTCCTCTCGCGTCTATCCAAACCTAAGGAGGATGGGTACAAGAGCAGTGGAAAGGAATAGAAGGGGATGAAGAGAAAGAGGAAACACGAAGGGCCTGGGAGACGCGTCTACGATTTAATCCACACCCCTATCCATCCTCGGGGCAACTCTCCCACCACAGGCCGAGCGAATCCACAGAAAGAGAAGGGTGACGGAGGACGGGTGATTTCTTTCCAACGAAAGAGTAGTTCACTATCTCCCTTCTCGTGGCTCTCGGCTATCCGTTTGTTGTTTCTAACACCAACCAGAGACCACGACGTCGCCAAGACAAAAGAAGAGGGGAAGAAAAAGAAAGGGGGCAAAGGGATTTGACGGGAAAGGGTGAAAGATATAAGTAATACTAAACAGGACTTTGTTGGTTGGTGGATAAAAGTGCTTTTGAAAAGCAAAAGACATATATTATTATTTCGGAATACATCTGCGGCTGTATGACAGAATGTTAGGTCATAAATATTAAATTAAAGGAATGTAAAACTCTAAAAGCCGTCCGATAGCCTTCGTTTTAAAGTAGCGGAAAAATCGGAAGGAGGGAAGAGTTCGAACTTGGCCATGAACTTTAACTGTCGCTCTCGTTCAACAAGACCTCAAATGTGTAGACCCGGCTGCATCACGAGGGGAGACATCTTTGAGAGCTTCAAGCTCCGTGATACAAGCGTAAGGGATGACCTACTGGAATTTTTTGTGATAAAACGATACGGCGCGCATACCTTTTTTTAAAAGCTTGTGGGAGTTGGATCAAGCTTTCATGGAAGATGGGAAGTATTAATGTTGCTGCTTTTCTTTATTAGTTTAGCTTCCTCGTATAAGATGTTATTTTATTTTGATGCAGTGTTTTCACGAAGTTATACGGATAAATTATTCATGATCACTTTGATATTTCGTGGATGAAATTGGTTGGAGACCCTTAAAACCACCAATTTATTCATTAAAGCAAAACAGCCAATCACCATCCGTCAGGAATTGTAATTTCTTATGGAATCTCATCAAAGAACGATTCATCAACATATTACTTACAATTATGTGGTTTTAATGATTTATTGACATATTGTATCGATTCGTAAAATGTAATTCTACCGTTAGAGCCGCACAAAACAGTTTCGTCAAATGAGCACATATTCGCTTAAGCCGTATGAGTCGTCTTCGTGTCATCAAGCAATCGATTGGAATGTACGGCAATCAAGTGAAGACTTTTTGCACTCCGGCTATCAGTGTGATAGTAGTGGAAAAACTCGTGAGTATACCTACGACGGTCAATACTGCCATGAATAAAAGAGAATGAGAGACGGAAAGACTGATAAGATTCGATAGACCAAGCAATGAATAGCCGGAGGTCTACGGTACAGCATTGCGTGTGAAAGGAAAAAGCCAAAGGCGAAGTAGCATTGCGAAGAGTGAACGACGAAAAGGACTAATTGCGTTTAAAGGGTCGACCTTTGGATGGTCGAATCCGACGAGTTGGAGAAAGAAAGAACGAGTAAAACTGTGCAAACGCGTCGCCGGTCCGCTGTTTCATCTACGGAAGTGAGCCAGAGAAACGAGACACAAAGGAAATACCACCGACCTCCTTCCCCCCCCCCCCCTCCTTTTTGTCGCGAAGTGTCTATCGAGCTTTTGTGGATTCGTTCACTAGACTTCGATTAAATGTCATTTGAAATAAAACAACGCATTTCAAACCTGTTTGTAACATACAGTTTTGGAGTAAAATCTGATAAACCACTTTTTTTTTTTTTTTTTTTTAAATTAATAAAGCTGTCTTGAGGTTTTATATTTTATTTAATCTTCTTCACGAGCTTTAAATTGACATATACTTACAGCCATATCCTCGCTTCTGTAGGCGGTGAGAGTCTGCTCGTCTTGAAGAAGGACGCAGTAACAAGGTTCCCAACATGCTTCGCCGGTTGATTCGCCAACGCAGCAGTCTGCCTCTGTGGGGAAAAGAAAACGAAAAAGAAAAAGGAAATTAGTTCCAGTTCGTTGGTATCAATTGCGGTGAATGTCTATAACTACGCAACAAGACGGTTATTTACGAAATTCTTTAAAAATTGACAATGCACTTTGCACTGCTTTTGGTATACCTGCTAATGTCATTAATTATTGGATTACACAGGTTAAAAAAAATGCTTCATTTTTTTTCATTGCGTTGCTCATCCAAATTCTTGTTCTTTAACAACAAAAAAGATCACCATATTTTTTTTGTTCGATCGGAATAAAGCACCTCCGGAACACTAACAGAATCGTTGAGACCTAAATTTAAAAAATCTCATTAAGAAGATTAACGTGTGACATCAGAATAGGTGAAATCCTTCGTTAAATTGAATGAATCGCCTGTTAATTGGAAAAACCGAATAACGATATATGGAGAAACAGTCGACCACAAAGTCGGAGGCAACGCGAGTAAAGATTTCAAGAGCGGAGTCGGTATAGTAGCCAGCAATCGTGGTAGAGACACCTGACCACGAGATAGTATAATCCGTTGAATCTCTCGTCGTTTCAATAGCTTATAAGCCCAGTGTTGGCTACTGCGGTCTGACCACTCCAAGCTTCATATATATCTTTTACATTCATTTTATTATATCCCTTTGGTAACTTTTATTTCTCCTTCTATATTCTCATTTATTCGTTCTTATATGGAGTTTGTTGTAATTGACCATTCACTTGATTGTCCTGTCGCGTTTGCCTGTTTCCTTTCCACACTACGGTACGCGTGGACAATTTCTTTTTATACGTTTTTGCCACTTAATGTTTGCTGATTATGTTTCTCATTCGGTGGGAGCTTTGGTTTTGCCACGATTGCCTTCACAGCTCTAGTGATTGTGCCGGAGAGACTATTGTGCCCGCAAGATTATATACGTTAGAGCTTTGCTCTATCAAGATACAGAGAAGGGGAGAAGGGCGAAACCGCTCGCGGCTCATCCGTTGTATCTCAATGCATATGTATGCCTTGCTCTCGAGCACCAAGACGCTACAGGGCGCTACGGGCCTTCGGAACACGGCAGACAATGAACAATGCACATTGATATCCAGTGCACCGAGAGGCAGATACAGGCGCCTCTTGGATTATATGGGAGTTCGAAACACAGGACAGATCTAGTGAGACAACTGGAGACGACACACCAGGCCAGCTCTGGTGGTATATGGAGTTAGGAACTTAGCGCAGGACGGTGCGGTAATCAACTGCTCGGAAATTATCAGAGATACTTGGCACAGTTACATGGTAGTCGATATACTGCCATCAGCCTTGTGTGAGGAAGGAAATACGTCAATTTGATGGGACCTAATATTGTCAATCAACGGCAGTTGGATCATTAATCCAACATGTGGGTTTATTATTATTAGGAGTAACGAAGGAAAAATGTCAGTTTTATGAGACATATATTATGTTGGCTTATTATTAACCCGACGTGTTCGATTGGTAAGAAAGTTTTTCAATATTGTTTATCATTGTTTATGGCTTACCGCTTTTCTAACGAAAATAAATAATGATTGTCATCGCCTAACATTTGGCTTGTTTGCTTTTTGACGCTCTAGGCAGAAAGTAGATCTTAAACAATCCTGAATACGAAAAAAGTGTCTGTAGATAAAATAATTGAATTTTCAAAAAATGAACAAACAATTAAAATAAGAGTATCAACGCGTCTCTGAGCCAAGCAAAGATCTTGTTTTCGGGGTGCCAGTGAAGAAGGAAAAAGACGAAGGCAGAAGAAGAGTGAAATTTATGTAGTCTCGCGAGAGTAGAAGTAGTGAATTTCTCCCTCGGCGCAGGACCTGACGCCGGAGGAAACGTTAACTTCGTCGACAAAACGGTGCCTCTTGACGTCGTTACGAAGAACAAAAATACAGGAAAGAGGACGCCAAAAGTAGGCCCTCAAGTCGCTGGAAAATCCTATTACTAATTAGTTTGGTAGTTTAATTACTTAAAGTAGAACAATGGCAATGAATTTATGGAGCTTTAGAGTTAATTTTATCACGGAAATTCACAAAAAGAGAGAACATAACGATACAAAAAAAAGTGTCCTTGTATTAAAAAAGTATTAAAAAAAAAACAGCAATTAATCCCCACCAGCTATTTGTTAATATTTTATTATTACAAGCTTATTTGTTTTTCTTTTCTTCGTATTTCTTCTATACAATGTCCGTTGATTAAAAATCATTTTGAGTGGTCCTGTTAAATTCATCCACAATCACATTGTTATTTCCTTTTTTATTTTCGTTCACCGAGGACAATGAATCCTCTGGAGCTTTCGAAGAGAGTGCACTTGAAGTGCTAGAAAGCCCTACTCGTGAGAAAGCCCCCGAAGGGGTCACAGTCGATCTACACACCAGGTCCGCTCTCTCGACTGGCGCTATCGTACGATACTCCACGGTCAAGTGCGCGTAGGTATCGTCCAATCTGATTGGAGCACGAAGCCGTCGGGACCTCTGCCGATGCTGTATAATATATATTATGTGCTTTAGCATACCTTGGCAAAGCCCCCGACACTCGAGAATATTGGAAAAGCCCCAGGACATAGTATAAGGGATAACGATAATGAGAATATGCAAACT
Organism: Perithous albicinctus; assembly: GCA_964016905.1. NCBI lineage: Eukaryota > Metazoa > Arthropoda > Insecta > Hymenoptera > Ichneumonidae > Perithous > Perithous albicinctus. The sequence goes on from OZ024699.1 coordinate 15,368,971, forward strand.
GGCAACACTCTCAACCCCCTCTCTCTCTCTCTCTCGCTCTCTCCATACTCGCCTTTCCTCATCGCCCTTTGTAATATCCATCAGCATACGAAATTTGCTACGCGCCGAATTAATGCATGTACAAACTGCCTAATAAATAATGCTCATGCATTAAATTATTTCTACGTGCAATTTGCCATTTTTCCAAGGGAACCTCACCGGTGAATAATTCTATTTCGAATCTAATAAAAAAATGTCCAGTTTATTCGTTCCCCTAGACATAACAGTAGTGAAGTTTATCATCTACCGAATATTTTCCTTCTATAAAAAGACGTTTCTCATATTTATTACGTGTATTTTATGTCGTACGACTAGAACTTTTTCCGAAGGTATTGCTATTTATTCAGATTTTAGCATATCTTCGTTGCTCCTTTTTCCATATTTACACCAATCGTAAATATATTCTCGCAGACACCATTCGCGTAGTTATATGCTGATATATTGCAGAACACGTAAAAGCACCCTTGGGATCACCTGCTCGTGACTGCTTTGCACTTACAATTCACCATTTATCGGATATTCTTCGACTTTACGTCTCAATTTTCTATTTATACGAATGTTAAAGATTTTGTTGTATTTCAGGATGCGTTGAAGTTGAAACACGAACGAAACGCGCAACATATTCAAGGATTGAGTGACGTATTTATCGTGTAAAATTAAAGATTATTGATCCTTCACTACTTCACATCGCTGCTGCAATTCTTCCATTTCAATCACTGACATCATTCTTAGCATAACATATTACTAATAAAGTATTTCTCATCGTAACAATATTATTACTGTCATAGTTAGAATAGTGTCGAGTGACAACTGAAGTTTTGACCGTTTCCCCGGTTCCCTCTCGACATCATCATTGCGCCAGGTATTGTCTAATCTCCTAGACAAAATCTCATTTCATCCATCAAGTCAGAGAATAAAGAAGGAGCATGCCGCGACAAGAATAACTCGTAGCAGAAATATAGAGATAGTGTTGAAAAAAAAAAAAAAAAAAAAAAATAAAGGGAATAAGATATGAAGATAGTATCCAGCAAAGGTCATCCTGAAATGTCACGGATCTCTATCTTTGAGACCACAGAAATACAAAGAATAAAGAAATCCCCAAGTTTGGTCCAAGGTCTTCTAAATTCATCTCGCCTTCGCCACTTCTTCTCAGAGTCCTCTCTGCCAGTTCTGATCTTTCTCTGACTTAGTTTACGAGCTTTTTCCTGAGAAAATTCAAATTCAGATCATCAGATATAAGACAATAGTACTCCGTTGTCCAATTACAGCGAGACATCCAGAACTAGAGAAACAAAAATGCAGGGTGTCGTGCGATAGAATGAAGACTCTACTTCTGCACTCATTCAAGTGGAGAGGTGTTTCTGACTGTGGTCCGGATGATGGACAGTTCAACACCGGTCCTTGAATTAACACGCTTCCGAGTCTCGAGCTTGGAGTGTGTTTCAACGCTCAACCCCAGAGATGTAATTCCTGGATTGTGTACGAAGCGCGGCAAAGGAGAAGCTGTGACTGCAAATGCATCCCTGAATCCCCGCGTCTCGTTGGCGTCGTCCTCATTAGACGCCCTGGACCTGAAGCTAGTTCATTACCGGCGATCTTATCTCGAACTCGTTCTTTAACCAGCCCTCCTCCTCGTCGTCGTCGTCGTCGTCGTCGTCGTCGGTGTTTCCGCGTGCCACGATTGCATGTACACTTAGGTATGTATTATACAGTGCAGCGGTAAGCTCTCCGGTGCCTCTTTGACACCCTGGTTTGTTTACTTTTCGTTGTTCTCCATCGGACTAATTAATGCAATGAACACGGGAGATTTTTTGCCTTTCCCTCACTTTCCACCTTCTTTTACCTTGTTTTTTTTTTGGTGCGTGTAAATAAACCGTACTTGGAATTATAATATATGCAGTGCATGTTTCAAGTGAATATTCGGGGATCAGAATCTTTTCCTTGCGGTAATTTAGGAATAACCATATGTCCTTGGCTTACATTCGATATTTTATATCAAAAAGCTGAAAATTAATCGAGGAGGGATTTTGCTTTGTGGCAAAAATACTATAGTGCATGATATATAACTACAGTTCGTAGGTATAGATAGATATGCTGTTGAGAAGCTGTCAACAAAAAACGAAAAAGAGAAATCGAGACGACCGGTTAGTTGCTCTGACGGTGGGACAAATTGCTTTTCCGATAGGCCATCGAGAAATTGGTTCGAGGGTCGACTCGTTACCCAGAAACGTGCCAACTCGCACTTTACCAATTTCAACAAGACACAACCCGTCCACACGAACCCGTCGTCTCCGTCGTGTGTCCCTTACCGGAATTTATAAGTAGATACTCACAGCTATATATATATATACATATATATATATATATATATTTAACACTTTGACGATATCACGATACCGCAACAACTTTCGATACGGTATACGAGCAAACTTTCGTTAACAGATTCGATATAACAGGTGTTCCTTATCGACTGGACTACTTTTTTTCTAATTATATATATATATTTATTTCTATTAATTTTCACAATTTTTTCTTTTTAACTGTACAAACGACAAGCAGTTCATTCACCGGGACGATGATAGTATAACTGCACTCTAAAGTATCAATGATTTCAACATGAATTCCTGAATTTTTCAATAACAACTACACATCTCACAGCTATTTCCACAACTTATTCCATCACCAATGTTAGAAATCTATTCAATAGTAATGGCGAAGGATAGCTACTTTATTGTGACTCATTCCTACATCAGTAATATCGATTACTCTTCTTCAGCGAGCTGTAGCTAACATTGCTTGATTCATCTTTACAAATCTCCTTTCATACATGAAGTCCGAAATTCGATTTTTCGTATTTAGTTGTTCAATCAGGATGTTCTCTGTCATTCTGATCGAACGCTACGTTGCTGAAATTGATTTTATTCAAGTCCTGCACTTATATCTTCACTTAAATTCATTTTTACACTCAAACTAAGCTTTATGGTCAAGCATTCGAGCCTAAGGTGCATCAACCAATATCCACGTTCTCGATTCTGCTTTTCAAGAGCCTGTAACGTCTCACGACGACAGACGTATCCGGGTATGCAAGCGAGTCAACCGTCAAAGGGATAGAGGAAGAGGAATGCGAATCAAAGGAAGATCCCTTTGGGATTCCGATTCCTGTATAGCTTAACAGATATATACATCTGCAGCTCCAAGAGGCTGAACCAGAGAAAAGCCCCCCTATTATGCTTCTCGTTCACAGACCGACTTGACTTTATCGACAACAATATCAAGAACGTGCAATCTGTAGCTATTCTATACCTTCTTATATTCGTCCAATGTGTACATGTGCGTTATCAACGATACTTCTTATAAGAGACTCCAAAGAGCCAGTAGATCTCGATTTGGAATCACTTATCTTCCTACCACACCCCTCAAGGCAATCGGTAAATTGCCGCGCGCCAACACGCGACCGTAAATATAATATATATATATATATATCTGGGAGGAGAATGTTGTGTAACCATATAACGATAAAAAACATATATTTGTTGTATTCTTTGACATTAAACTACTTATTATTTTGATCGCAGTGAAATCGAAAATTTAGTCGTTTGCGAACAAATTGTTTTTTTTTTTTTCACAAACGACTACCATTTTTTTTTTGTTACTAAAATACGTTTCTTATTATAAACATTATTTTACAATGACTAAAAAAATTACACTGTACAAAAAAAAAAGGATAATTTTCACCAAAAAAAAAAATGTTTCGTGCATATGTTCGTTCATTTACTTTTATTTACTCCGAGTCTTTGTGAATGTTGCAATATTTTTCTCGTTAACATTATAATCTCCGATTGTCAAAATGACAAGTATTTTATTTTCAAATTACATGAAAAATATGTAAATTTGACAAAATAACTTTATTTTTTTAAGCTGACTATGATCTGCTTGGGTTTCACGAACGGGTGTCTGCATAAAAAGGTTTCCATACTTTGACATTAATTTTATGGAAGATTCTTTTTATTTTTTTTTCTTTTTTAACCTGAATGCGAGTAATGTGTAGTACTTAGGGGAGGTTGAGCAATTGCAGTAGGTAGTGAATTCAGACAAGTGGCGATAGGGGATGAGACGCAGCGGCGTTGAGCCTGACAATTTCCGGGTGCTAATGGTCCCCCGCGACATCGTCGGGGCAACGTTCATTTCGAATAATTAATTCCGGGCGAGCTCTGCTTCATTTTGTCGGTCTAGCTGGTACCTCCGTTGCTTCTCCAGCTAGTGCTGTTTCTCGTATCCACTAACTCCACAGCTTTACCATATCCCCATGCTCATTCTCACTCTGCTACCTATCCTCATTCTCCGGTTGATCTAGAGTCTAGCAAAACCAAAAGTACACACACTCGACCTTAATAGTGTACACTCCCTGTTGTTATTCCAAAGTAATTATAAAATCACGTACAAGGATAATTAACAAGGCCAAGAGGCAACAGTAGACTGATTGGACGGTTAAATAAGTGTATTTTTTTTTTTTTAGATTCTGCTCTTCTTTGAGATTACCATTGCTACAAATTGATCATGACTTATGAAATTAGGAGCCAACAGCTCTCTATGTTCACCTTAGCAATTACACCAGAGACAGAAACGCGTTTATTCTTTGAACAATTTAAACTTAGGACCAGCAACTGCAGTTGACTTGTTAATTAAGAACTACGAGCAGGTGTGCTTGTCTCTCCGATTTTCCATTCTCTAATACCCGAATCATCCAAAATGCCCAGTGTTGTGTATATGCTTGAAACGCTAAACTCGGAGAAACATTGGAATCTCCCCCCCCCCCCCCCCCCCCCCCCCAACAGACAAAAGCCTCGAGGCGAGAAGGGTTTTGTGTTCGCTCAGTACTGAGCTGGAAACTCGAGATCTGCTATGAACTTAGGAGATTAAATGTTCTCTCTCATTCTTGACAACGGTTACTCTACCAACGTCAGGTTATAATGGTGAAATTATTGCAGTATTTAATTGCCAATAAAACGTAACAAGTATATATATATATAATGTGTATGAAGACTTTATGCAAGCCACGAGAAATAGATCATGGATATGAGAAGAATTTGCAAAGCTGTAAATCAAAAGCGATGCCTGACTAACAATTATAATTATAACTGAGTCAGCAAAGTATTTCTGCCAAGAATAACTTGTTCGAGGATATTACTTAAACAAATAAAAAAATGTTGTATAAACTTTTGTGCCAAGTATGCTCAAAACATTGATAATAGAAAAATTGATCCAGAACATATCGATGTAAAAATCCAAGAAAAACTGGAGCACTGCAGATGCTAGTTGAGTAGCGGAGAAAAGCTCGGGAAATCGAAGTGGCAATTATTGATGACAACCCCACAATGCTAAAATACACTTGTTATTTCGAACGTCTCGGTGAACTGGGTCAAATGGTTCATCGTCCGCTGATTTATTCAGTGAATATCGAGCCGCCAACTTTCCAATATATATATATATATACGTATACATATACGAAGCCAAAGCTAATATTACTGAGACAGAAAAAGATATACTTCAAGCCCGGTCGTTGTCATACTCACCTAATGTTCTCGCTTATAAAATTGATTTACGATGTGCCATTTATTTTTTTCCACTCCGATTGTAATTCATTGTGACACTTTGTCTCCTGTACAAAATGTGTTTGAGAGATAGAGGAACTGAATCCGAATAATCATAAAAATAATATTTATAAAGCTTGACTTGTTTCATCCTTTGTTGAAATATTTAGCTCAATTCTTTGTTTCAATTTTTATTATCGACAAGCTCAAAGATTGGAACTAAATTTTATTGAACTCATATTAATTATGCAATAACGTTCATACTTCTTTCAAAATAAAATTTTTCGCTGAATCCCAATGCGATAAGTATAATCCAAAGACTCCAGGATGTGCTTTAGCGAAATTCGCGGAAACGTGCTTTCTCGTATTTCTCCATTTTTCTGGTTGGATCAGAGATGAACAGGATCTGTGGACTCCTCTGACAGTCCATGCCGGGGTCTCCATAAGTGGGTAATGCTAGTGGCACGAGAAAGCAGGACGAGACACACGTGAAAAGAAGTCAGAAGGAAAAGGAGTTCTCGAGGACATAAACGACGGGCTCATTTACCTACATCGATTTATAGCACCGGGGAGTCACGGCTGTGCTGCTCTGCCTGTTCATCCTCGTCGACGCTCTCGTTTATTCTTTTTATTTCCTGCTGCGCTCGTTCCTGTCGCCATCGCCTCGGACGACATCTCGCAATTTTATCGCAAGTAGCTAAGGTATATTATGTGACTCCGGCACCAACTGATGCATACAACTGCTGCTGCACAGCTCAATGCATATACATATGTCCACTATACGTAGACTAGAATTGATAGACTGTCGCTACGAAAGTCTTCACCTGTGCAATGATCTGACGATCTTTGTGTCAAACACCTTATTCTCCACTAGACGGTAATTTAGTTCCAAGGCGAAAAAGGCAAAATGTAATTTAAAAAATATTTTTTTCGAACTTAACGCCCACCTTGTCAGTTCAGCAAAATTCTCCTAGCTTCATTTCCTATCCGTTTCCAAGGCGAAAAAGACAAAATGTAATTTTAAAAATATTTATTTTCGAACTTAACGCCCACCTTATCAGGTCAGCAAAATTCTCCTGGCTCCATTTCCTATCCATAGGAACCTATTCAAAGCTCCATATTCTAACCGCTCTCTCCCTCACTGAGCGCCACATTAAAATAAAAATATATTGACAAAAGAGTGTAACGAGTGTTCGGTTTCCCGACCTCGTATCGTCGCATTCATTCAGCAATAAGTATGCTGGCTAGTGTTCGCTTGACAAGCGGGATGCGACGATGGTGTTTTATTTGGATAGGTGCGTCTTGAACGCACAAGCCATTGCGTACATGCATATTTCTCACAGAAATACATTCGCGACGATAAATCATAAGTACGCGCACACATTTCTCCTTTCCCTGCGCCTCTCTTGTATATTACTTTTATTTCTGCCTATAGTATATATATATATATATATATCACGTGATCCTATTGTATGTTAATGACAATTGGCCATCCACGTGGGTGCAAAAAGCTCTTACAAATAATAATACTGCAACAATATGCAAGTGTACGTTGCACACCTTTACTTTCGTTTGCTCTGCAGCAAACAAAAATGACTCAGGTGTGCGTGTATATATACGGCGGGGATATAAGTGTGACTGAAAAATAATGATACGCTTGAATGCTCTCGGGTCGCTTAATTAACAACCTGCGTTAGTGATATCGAGGTACGTATAGTGTATATCAACATACGTTGTAGCATAATGAATGTAGTCGGTTGTACCTGCGGCCAGACCGAGAGAGCGTGGTCGATTCCAACTGATATCTCTAGTGGTCCTGTTATTATACTGGTGTATTCCACTACACGTAGCATAGTTGAGGCACACGTTCGTTAATACGCAATCGTTTATGGTGGCGCCTCCAGTATTGCTACTCTATCTCTCTCTCTCTCTTTATATTCGTGTATTTGTTCGGTTGCGAGCTCCAACTTTACAGTCGAATGGGCCCATGTCAAATTTACTACCACGTGCACGAATTCGTAACAACAACCGTGAGGCAAGTGCGCCGAGTCATGCAACACGTGTGTATCAAAACCGCAAATACAAGAGTATAGATCCACTATTTTTATATTTGTTTCATTTTAACTGTAGACAGTAAAAAAAAAAAAAATAAAAAAACAAAAAATTTGTTTCCTCGCACGAAGTACAAAAAAATGACAAATGTATAAATAACGAAAATAAGTTTTCTCTTTTTGTTTTTTTTTAATTCAATAGTGACCTCTGAATACTTATTTTACGTGCTGATGATTTAGGAGATTATTTATTTATTTTTTTTTTTTCGTTGGAAGATGAAAAAGAAAATATAACTTTGCATCCTTTTTTTCTATCGTTAATTGACGTATTTTTCTTACCGCAGTAGTTCACCAGGATATATAGAGTCCCAGCGTGAATTCGCGAGTCACACCACGAATTGCCATCGCCATGAGGCTCGAAGAGCGATAGATCGAGACCCTCCATGTCGCTCTCGCCACAGGAATCGCTTAGAGGCTCGAAGTTGTTGCTAACAGCTACCGAGGTCCCGCTTTCCGGCGGAGCCTCGGAATCCTCAATCATCGTCACTTCTTCGGCTAATGTTTCACCACTGCCAGATACCGAACCGTTGCCACCACGACAACGCGAAGTCAGAGCCATTTTTTTTGTTTTTTTTTTTTTTTTTTTTTTTTTTTAATTGCAACACTCACTGGCACGATTCCACGATAAATCGGTTGCAACGAGTTCTTTCCTGTAATTGTCTCACTTTACATCCACTTAATATTCTTTTGCTTGTTTGTCACTTCAATTTTATTTTTTCCAATTTCAATCTTTCCCCACTTCTTTCCAATCAGTTGGGTTTTAGGATGTTAAGTACTTTCAATTTTATATCTGATGTTTTTTTTTTTTTTTCTCAGCAATCATTCTATTTAAGTCATTTCTTTTATCGTCCGAAAATTCGTATGTTTCCTTATATGGCCCAGATTTATATTCACTCAGTAAGCAATATGTCAGGCTTTAGTTTATTTTAGTTTTTAGTTTCTGTTTCGTATTACCTGTGGAAAGAGCGAATGAACATTTTTTCAAACATACACCAACAACATTTCACGTCATTAGCCACGTGTGTAGCACTGAAAGCTAACTGTATGAAATATAAGTATAATTTCGAAGTGCCGGGGCAGAACGCTTCCCAACGTATTCGACGATATAGCTAATAACTTTTATAAATCAACCTTACGTCCGAGTGCACCTTTGGTAATAACTCACGACCGAGCAAAAAACTCCCTCTTTTCTTTCCCTCTCTCGACGTGCTACTCAAATTAATATACTGAACGAACACAGTCAACTTTTTAATTACGTTTTTAGCCCATCTTCCTGGTTATTCTTTCTCCCTTCACTCTGCGCCTTTATTCACCTTTGTCGCTCTCAACTTTCGTGTGATTCTAATTACGCGGTTCAGTGAACTTGAAATTAACACAAAAGTTTTCTATGAACGTGATAATTATCAAAAACTGAGTAAGGTGGATGTTCCAGTCAACGACCACTGTACCAGTAATCGACAGTTGTGTTACACGATACAATAGATTTTACAACAGTCAAAAAAAATGCGCTGTCGATGACTTGTACGCCGTAAAAACGGATGAAAATGCGTATACATTTAATACAAATATTTGTTCACAAAGATGAACTATTTTTTTTTTTCTTATTTAAACAAAAAAATAGGTCTGAATTTCTACATTTTTAAAAAAAATTGCAAAACTAAACTTAAAATGGTGTTCCAATCTTACACTCTGATTTTGCAATATATTTATTGTTATATTTGAAGAAAGAATTCTTATTTACGCTTTACAATTTATTTTTTCCCTTTTTTTAGTTTAACGAAAAGATCGTGAATAGCAAAAACGACGTTTATTATTATTTTTTTATTAAATAAGTAACCAGAGAATTTGTGTGAAATTTTTTTTTTTTAATTTTATGACTGAAACACCTTGTATACGATTGTGAACATTTTTATACATTTGCATAATGTATGCGACATTTTTGTAGGTGGTATGTAACAGTTCTCAAGGAATAAGTCGATAAAAGTGGCCTGTAAGTTGTTTTCTTTTCTTTTTTTTTTTCTTAGACATAATCCGTGAGGGCTGAGGGTTATTTTTCATCAGATTTTATTATTTCTTGACGAGACAGCACAATACGACAAAAAAGAATTTATACACACGCGGTACGACGTTCCACGTACATTATGATTTACGGTATTGCTATCACGCGAGATTATTGCAACGATGAGTGTGCCGGAGGTTTCGTAGACGGAACACTGCAGCACGCGTTGTCTCTTTACTTTAATGGCCACCAGACGCCGGGCGTTTATAAATGACGAAGATAATAATCCCGCGTTGAAACGTCGTTTTGGCAGAGAGTACACGTACTCTGCGCATACGAATCGTCCCTCGCGTGGGAGACCAAAATTATAGTAATGCATTTCGGCCCTCGTATAGCCGATGGCCAGTTTGAAGATTTTTTTTTCTTCTTTCCATCGCTAAACCTCCCGTCTCACACGGCGATGGCGATCACAGTATCAGATAGCATATCTATACTTGGCCCTTCAAGAAACATGAGGGCAGATATCGAATTTTTCATTGCGAGTAAATAAAAACAAGTATACAAAGTAGAACTTTGCATATTGCTTCCTCGGTTTAAAATTTTTTTTTACGAAACTCTATGAGGAAGTATTTTAACCTATTTTAGCTTTCTCATAGAATCCCTGTGAAAAGAATTTCAATGTCTGCTCTGTTTTCAGCTGATGTGCTTTTGCGTGGAATTGTGTCGAATCGTTAGACAAATACTGGAGTGGATATATTGAAATTGGCATTACAGAAATGAGTAATGAAATGAAATAAGATGTAAATGGCCGAACCTAAATAAAAATTTCAGTATTTATTTGTACGGGGCAGGTATGCGGTCTGGAATATTTCAATATTCTTCAGTAAAAACACGAGCTCAATTTAGATACCACGAATTCCAAAGAGTTTGCGAGGAAAGGCAAGCACGTGTGGCGAGAGAGAGAGAGAGAGTCTCTACTATGTGTGCGTGATCACGCGGAGATTTCCTGAATGTGAAGATCAGGATCACTCGCACAGTCGCCGGAGTCGAACGTTCTCGGATATCTTTTGGTGAGCGCGTGAACTGGTTTCGCGAATGCGGGGAGTAAATGGGCGGCGTGAAATGCACGATGAGGAAAGGTGGACGTGGCCCAACGTGAATTCGAACGAAACGGCGAAAAGGGAATGAGACGAGAAGTAAAAAGAAGAAAAAAAAAAAAAAAAAAAGAAAGAAAGAAGACGCCAGATTTACAATCGGGAGACTTGGCGAAGTTTGTCACAAGCGAAACAGAGACCAAGTTGAATCGCATCGCGACGCGCCGAGTGTAGAATTTCGTCATTGAGTTCACTTTTTATACGCCACCGAGTCAGCCGGTAGCGAAAAAAAAAAGTGAGAGGAGTCGCAGTGCGAACGGCCGCGGCACATGGAGAGAGGAACGACTTAGGGCGATTGCCTCTCTTCCTCCGAAAGTTCTTCGTTCCCCCAATTAAATGGTACATTAAATTAGAACGACACGAGATGGTGAATAGATTAGTATTTCCATGAATTACAAAAAAAAGAATAATGCGTACACTGAAAAATGAGATTGGTTGGTTCAACTAAATCCGACGGACACGGGCTGTCAGATAAATGTTCAGTCAGCGCAACATTTTTTGCTGAGCGTGTTGAAAAAACGAAGAAATTTCTTGGTCTGACTGAACATTTCTTCGACCAACCGCAGTAATTACTTAAGGCAAACCAAATTCAAAAACGTTTCGAACGTTCAAAAGCACGATTTTGTTTGTTTCATTCTTAAACGTAATTCATCACTAAGGCGGATTTGTGACGAGCCGAAATTTTGTTAAAAATATTTTTTAAATTTCTTCCTGTAACTAAAAAGTGAAAGATAAAAAAAAAACCATGTCACCCTTTTCGATGAGCATGATAACTCGACGCAAACGATAGAAGCTGTTAAAGACTTTTACCATCCAGCCGTATTACATCAAGAACTACTGGGCTTGTAATTTTACGGGGCTCCGACTCTTCAATTTAAAATATATATTACGAGAAAGAACGAGAGGGAGGTAGTTAGAAACCAATGTATATAGAATGTACACTTTACGGTGTCCCGTTAATGCCCGGCCGCTAACGTCCAGAGTTGCAGGTGCCGGGCTCTTCGTTATACCCCATCGACATTCGCGTTTCACTGCCTCACACTCCGCGCTATAACTATCCTCCCTCGAAAGTATTCCGTGTATGCGACCATTTTATAGTCAGAACCCGACATATAAAAATGTCAGTACGTGCAGGTGATCCCCCCATTGGTACCACTGGACCCTAGTGGCCACTACACCCTCACTACACCCGCACGAAATTGAGTTACTATCGGTCATTCTCGGATACCGCATCCTAGTCATTAAACTTCGCGGTACATCGAAGCCCACTAAAAAAAAAAAAAAAATAGAAGAAAAAAAAGAAGGTTTCACGATTCTGCCAAAAGGATCAATCCGACAGCAATTAATAGGAAACATGCCAAATTCGAATATATGTGTAGTGAACTGAAAATTAGTCGAATGAAATACAGGGAGAAAAAAATAACAGTTGCAGCTTTAACCATTCAGCAATTTATCGAGAAGCATATTCTAGCCGGATAGTGTGAAAAGAATAGTCGACACGGTTCGTTGTGGCTGAGTGAATCCTAAGTGGTAAAACTTAAGTGAACCGACGAAACGAGTATCTCTCTAATTAATTTGGGTCATTCTTTTTATTTCGTTTCTTCTAACCTTTTTGCCATTTAGCCCCCTTGGAATTCTCCAAATATCCAACAAAGAAACTTTCTAAAAAATTAACGAAGCCAGAAACGAAGACAATTACTCAAAGAATCCGATTCTGCTGTTTCAGTGTGGAATTCGGTGAGTAGAGGAAATTGAAAGAATTGTCATTTATTATAAAAGTGACAAAGGCATTTTCGATTTATCGACTTTTAAGTCAGACAGACTGCATCACGAAGCATTAAAATATAGAGTTTAAAAGTTTCATTCAAACTTTCGACTATTCAAGATGAATTGGCTTTGCGGTACCAGAAAGAACAAAAGTTCCAATTGAGCAAAACTCTACGAAAATATCTTTCACTCGATCTTAGCACACACACACACACACACGCACGTGGTCTCTGAAAGAATTTTTCACAGTCTGTCGGTTTACGCCGGTATGGTGGGGCTGCTAAACGTCGAGTGGAGTCTCGCGTCGTCGGCGTCGTCATCGTCGACGGGTCGGACGGAAGAGATGAGAAGCCGCTGGTACGACCGCTGAAAGCTTGAACTCTGGCATTTCGAGGCTGCAGGGAGTAAATGGGGAGGCCGCTAGTTGCGGCAAAGCTTCAAATGAAACATTGAAGCATCTCTCTATATACATATACCATACTCGTAACGAAGCCCGCAGCCGTGGGAGAGCATCCAGTAAGGATGTTCCGGCTACCGAGAGATAGAAGCTAGCCACAGACAAATGCAAATTTGTTGCCTCAGACGTCGATACTTGCTGGCGACTTGCAGTTGTAAATTGATACTACACCGAACTCCTCTGCTACCAATACAGTTTCTCCGTAGTAATAGTGTCTTAACTAACCACTCGTACACTCTATCAATGAAACTAATGGCGAATTTCAGCTGCGCTTCTTAACGCAGAAAATCCTGAGCCAAATATATACGTATGGAATTTTCCTTGGAAACTACCTCTTTCTGTTGATATTTATTTAAGAAAGGGCTCCACTGATTCTAGACAATTGCTTCTTTTGATTACATTCAGCAAAAAGAAAATCGTACCAAAAAATCCCACACACTTAATTCAATGAATATTAACAATTCTTGTCAAGGATGTTAGTATTACTTTGGCTTAAACTAAACAATTTTGGAGAAAAAAAAAAAAAAAATACGTCGTTGAATTCCTACAAGTTATGGGACTTGAAAGTTGCAAGGTTTCTTTTACACGTCCTATGAAAACAATGCCAATCTTGTAAACCATATCGTTTCGATTCTCAAGGAAACAGAAGCCGCCCTTAACATCACCTACTGCACCATGAACCCATAGCACAACGATTACAACTATTTGCAGAAGTAGTTGATAGATGAGAAACCGCTGGATATACCGGTAGTAAATATATATATATATATATATATGTAGTAATGAATAGACGGAGCAGTTGGGAGAAACTGCGAACAGTCGAGAGACGAGAGAAACGACACAAGAGTTCGGTCAGAACCGCGGAGCAGTGGTTTACGGTTTCCCGATTCCGATAGACCAAGCTCTATATATATATATATATAGTGCCTTTCCCCGGGGCCTACAGAAGACTCGTTAGAGCTAGAATTCTCGCCAGGAATGAATGGAACAACCGATTATCTATAGTACCTGCATTCGTGTGCACCACACTATAATACATAGTGAGTCTGTAGATATATATAGAGAGAGTTCTTTCATATATAATATGTGTATGTACTATCGATCGAAAAAATGATGATTGAGGTGAACATAAAAGAAAAAATAATACCAAGGTTTAATTATTACTCGATCTTCCTCATTAGCAATAAATACAATCATATTCCGTACATCCTGGTGTTGATTGCTTTTTCAAAATTGGAAATGTTTCATTTGTTTTTTTTTTTTTTTGTAATTTCAGCACTTGTTTTACCAAAATGTACTTGAACCTCGTTAAGAAAACTTTCTAGTCATTTCTTTTTATTCCACAAAAATGTATCTTCCAACAAGAAACATAAAAATATAAATGCGATTTTTTACTTCATAGTTAAATATTTAAGCAAATGATCAATATAACATGCTTAAACATTTTCAGAGATTCTATCTAAGAAAAAAAAAAAAAATCTTAAAAAATGTGCAGGTTTGGTAGAGAAAATGCTTTGTTCAAACGTCACTGCAGTCTCCATTTAATTGGCAGCAAACTCCACAATTCATAAAATTAATATTTTACTCGAGTTCTTTAATTTGTTTGTTTTGCTCCATTATGACAATTAGCTATTTTTTTCCGTTTTTCCTTTTTCTTCCTTTTGCCTCTTCAATTTCCTCATTGTATACTGCACTGTTATGCACTGTAATTAAACCTAGTTACAAACGAGACGTAATGTCCTTACGTGCAACCGTTTCCCCAAGACGAATTTAATAGCATGTTTATCATGACGATTTACGTAGCCCTGAGACTTTCCAGGGGCCTCGTAAAGCCTGTGATCGTTACTCGTTTGCGCTGCAACTGCGAGGAAAGAGAGAGATAGAAAGAGAGAGAAAGAGAAAGAGAGAGCGAAAAAGAAAAAGAAAGATACAGATAACCGAGGAAAGCAAAAAGGAACGAAGGATATAGAGATTTAGTATTCGATTTGGCAGACGCAAATGCTGCAAGCTTTTAACAACAACTACTACCAATCTTTTGAGTCCTACGCACGTACTAACATTCTCTTCAACGCATATACGAATAAATTTGAACCTCCCACCCCCATTGCTATGCAGTAGCGTTATCTGTATATATATATATATATATAAATTGTATTCAAGACGTCTGGGAGGTCCTTTTTAATCCGATTTCATAGCCCCGCGACAGTACGACGAGATTCCGCGGCAAGCTACTATGTATAGGACACGATGAAGCCGCCGGTTGATCGATACCTTCGATAAAAGTCAAAGTCAATCGAGTCGCGTGGGCGGGCACTCTCTCGTGACATATGCAACGCTTCCGTGTGGGTTACAACTGATATATTAAAGATGTGCCTCGGTGTGTATTATCTATCCGCGGCCTGACATGTTCGAGTCCTTGATCGCTTATGCACACATCAATTTATTGATCAGCATTAAGGGGCTGCTGCGATTTCAAGCAAAATATCTTGGTTTAATTATTTTTTATTGGCAACAAAAAAATCCTATAAAGAATTTTTTTTTTTTTTCAACGTTACCTTTTTTTAATTACTTTGTAAATAAGTAAGTAATTTTTTATATCTGTAACCGGCATTTTTTTTTTTTTACGTAACCAAAATACGAATAATCAAACGCATGGAATATATTTTTATACAATTTTTTCTTGTTTCATTCAATTTTACAAATAAATTGCAACTTCGCAGTTTGTGAATTCAAGCGTGCCGGTGAGGTAATGCAGCAGCTTGAGCAAAGATGTGGTAGTCATCCTGTGGGCGGTCGTGTTACTCCTTTCGGAGGAAAAATAGAATAATGAAAAGAGAAGAAAGAAGACAAAGACAGAGAGGTGGCTCGGAGCACAGCAGAAACAGCTTCAACTCGACGATGGGCATATAGTCGAGCTCTCTCTCTCTCGCTCTCTCTCTCTCTGGTGTCTAACAGTAAAAGTCCTGCTAGACGGTGATAAAACCGGCCGACATTGGTAGGTGTACCTGGTCAGTATAGGCGCGAGCACACGATCTCTCTCATGTGGCACTGCGGACTCCGGCTCTCGACTAAGGGACCGAGAAATCTGACCAGGAACACACGCGACACTTGGAAATCAACGAAGAACCCTTTCGCTTACCTACAAGTGCCTTATATCTTATAGCTGAGGCATACACCGCGTGGAATCATTACTGCGCAGATACTATATGGGGCATTTCATACCAACGAGATCGACATTTACCGCCAAGCATTTTTTTTTTTAATTTCAATGCATTTTTTTGTAAAAAATTAACCACTCAAAGTGACTTCTAAAATGTATGGAATATAAAAATGATCAGAGGCTTTGACACATAAACATAAATGCCTTCAAGCGAAGCTGTTAACGTAAAGTTTATCATTTTTTTATCAGTCAAGTAAAAAAATTGATAAATTCATACAATAATGGAAATAAAAAAATAAAAAAATAAATTGATACAATAATGGAAATAAAAAAATAAAAAAATAAATTGATACAATAATGTAAATAAAAGAATAAAAAAATAAATTGATACAGTGATGGAAATTAAAAAAAAAAAACAGATTAAATGGAATCAGATATTCTAGGCTTGAATTTTTGGGTCGGCAGGAACGATACTGATATGGTGCAGTACGAATGGGACCTGCAGGCTGATATTGTCGATCCTCGGGAAGATCGGAAGAGAAGGGTTAATAACCGTACTTTACTGTAGTAATATACAAAACGAATGACCGTGTAGCGCCGGTTAATTAACGGCGCTCGGCTGTTACGTCTTTTAGTACAGCGACATGTAACCCACGTGTTATATTGCGTACTTCAAGTTCGTATACGAAAGGCAACGCATAGCGAGCAACGTGACTGAAATCACAAAAACGCTTTAGGGGCCCTCGTTCAACATTTTTGCTGTTTTTTTTTTTTTTTTTTTTTTTTTTTTGCTATCTGCTGCTCTTGCTGATGTCTTTTTGCCGCTGAGCAACAGCCGAGAGGCATCTTTTAGACGTTTTTTGTCTCCTTTCCATAGGAAGCTTTGAGAAATCAAGAGTTATTGCCAACTAGGTAAGAGGGGAGCTGAGACTGGCTTAAAGCTGTACTTACATACGGGGCTTTTCATCTCAACAGCCAAAAAGTCATCCAAATCAGTATAATTTATTTATTTCTTAATAAATAATATTTTATTAATCAAGTGATCCGACTAAGTTTCTTAGTTTCCGCGAGGAGATTCTCGTGATAGAAAAATGAATCAATGAGAATTAAAAAATATCATTAATTTTCATCAGTATTTTTAAAGAAAATTTCTGTAAAAGCAGAAACTTTCTTTTCGCAAAAATTCAAAAACGAAAAATTTGTAAATTTCTTGTTTTGCAAACGATAAAAAAAGAAAATAAAATTATTCTTATTTTGTAATGTCTCTAAAATTGTAATTTTACACAAAAATCAACATTATTTTCTGTTACTATTTTTGTTTATTTCTTTTCTTTTTTTCAATTTGCCACTTAAAAAATTCTAATTCTAATAATATTTAACATCCTTTAATTGTTTCTGAATAAAATTGTAACGTAATTATTTGTTGTTAAAGTACAAAACGAATCTGTTACGTTGTTTTTAACACACAATTATTTGTGACAATACCGATTTTCATAAAAATATTCTTAGCGAGAGATATAAAGTGGAAATGCTTGAAAGATACGACGATAAGTAAACGGTAGAATGGGAGAACGTAATGGCTTGGAGTAAAAGCCCCATATACCGAGATTGAATGGATTTCGGGAAAAACTCGTGTTTCCCGGGGGCGCTACTCCTCTCAACGCGGATGAACCTAAAAAAAGTTCACAGTCGAGAATTATATTCGTACGGCCGCGCGGACCGTCATGCATTGGCGCGTACCCGCCGCTTCGCCGACGATATTTAATTATGCAGAATCTCGCAGGGATTCCATTTTCACGGTTGCTACCGCGACGCGTATTGCGCCAGTGTGGTACTTCGTTCAGATTTTACGCTGGTTTTCTATATATCTACAGTACGACTATTTGCTTTGTTCCGTTTCGTCCAAATGAACATTTGCGCTATATATAGTTTAATTCGGAGTATGTGTTTTATACCGTTGCTTTCTCTCTATGTAGAATACAGTCTCCATTCCCTTTGCTTCGTTATATTTGCACGATATTTTATTCAATTCCTCTCGTGATAGCCCATCCACCCCCGTGATATGGTAAATAAATGAAATTCGCTTCAACGATTTTACACGAGAGATAAATATTTGATTATTGAATATATCGAGAACGATAAGGATATATATATTTTTCAAAAAATAATTTTTAAAAATTCATGAAAAATAATTTGTACGATAAATTGCGATTTGATTCAATAATATAGTATATCGATTATCGCACCTTAGTCATTGTTGAGAAACAAGGCGACTGCAAAAATGTTTTTTTTTTTGAGAGACAAACAGCATCTGTTGATATTTTCTTATTGTCATTTTATCTGCATTAATTTTTTTTTTTTTATACGACCAAATGAAAATTTGCTTCAATGTGTGGCACAGCAAATACAGAGCAAGTAAATAAATGCAATTCGCTTCAACGATTTTGCACGAGAGATAAATATTTGATTATTGAATATATCGAGAACGATAAGGATATATATTTTTCAAAAAATAATTTTTAAAATTCATGAAAAATAATTTGTACGATAAATTGTGATTTGATTGATTAATATATATATATATTGATTATCGCACCTTAATCATTGTTGAGAAACAAGGCGACTGCAAAAATGTTTTTTTCTTGAGAGACAAACAGCATCTGTTGATATTTTCTTATTGACATTTTATCTGCATTAATTTTTTTTTTATACGACCAAATGAAAACTTGCTTCAACGTGTGGCACAGCAAGTACAAAGCAAGTGTATTTATCATTCGAGTTTTATGCTGCAATAAGTATGTATATAGCATATGTAGCGACACATTCTCTTTGCGACATATTTAAACAATATTGAACTAAATCACATTTGAGAGTACTTTCCAATAAAAATGTATTCAAACTACTTTTCGGTCCAAATGAATGTGAGTAATTAAACGAAAACACTAAAATGATTAATATTTTCTTAAGTCAAGAAAAAAAAAATGTAAGATTTTGAAGAAATACAATTTCACAAAGAATCTTGACCATCAATGTTCCAAAGTTCGAACTCATGTCCAAAAATTCGAATCTTAGCACTCAGTTTGGGTTTAGAATCCAATAGTAACAATTTATCATTTACAAGCTCGAAGCAACCTCCAAAAAAATCGTAGATTTATTAGCCATAAAAAAAAAAACAATAGCTCACGATAGTCGAGAGGTAGGAAATTCAACGTGTCTAGGATGTTTTAGCGCAACGAAGAAATATAGTATAGAAAAAGAGAGAGAGAGAGAGAGAGAGAGAGAGAGAGAGAGAGAGAGAGAGAGAAGTCGCGGTGAAGGCGAGAAGGGGAGTCTTGGCGAAATAACTACAGTTCGTGCACGGAGTTACTATTTCCGCCTGACATGACTATCGATCGATAGTTTCGCGAAGCTCTATCTCCGTCCGTCCGGACAGTGCACTCGGGTAACTACACGATGTACGCTCTGTGTACTCGCGGTAGTATAACACAGAGCGTGTAGCGTAGGTGAAGGCCTCCCCGACTGTATAGTTACGATCCGGAGAATTTCTCGAACGTGAGTTATGCACCGCTCGGCGTCAAACTTATTATTCCATCTCTCGTTTTCTGGTTTATATGGATCGTGTTACACGCTCGGTAACACTCGGCTTCCCACGAGCATTTAAACAGCGTTAAAAAAAAACACACACAGACACATTTCAACGCGCTTACTGTCACTCTCCGTAAAGCCCAACGCGCTGATGACAAGCGTTTCAATACAAATTCCATGTGATACGAATCTATGTATTTTTTAAATTGAAAATATCATTCACACAACAATTGTAATTAATTTTTATTGTAATTTCAACTTATTTGAATAATTATTTTAATTGTAATAATTCAAAGTTGAGTTGACAAGACAAGATATTTTTTTTTTAAAGATGCATATTTTAATTCATATTGTTACATTTTTTTTGGAAAATTATATTAACAATTTTGGAAGTTTTTTTTTTTTTTTCGAAACCGACATATTAAATACAATATGTATATACGTTTTTTTTTTAAAGAAATTTCGAAATTTTCGTGTAAACGAAAATCAGATTTTTGATATATTTTATTTTGCCTAATCTAAAAAATTGACAATGCTCGAAAAACGTTTTTTTTCTTTTTCTTTTTTTGGTCCAAAATATTTTATTTACAAATGTAGGTGAATTTTTGTAGATTTTTTTGAATCATTATTTCCAGCAGCCCCCCCCCCCCCCCTCCCCCCGCCCCTTAAATTTAATATACCAGTTTATGACTAAAAAATGTCAAGTTTGTACTGTAAATTTCCAGTAGATAGTTCTCACTATATTTTAACAGTTTGACACGATTTTTCTTCAACTGTTTGAATTAAAAATGTATACCACTTTAAAAAGCATTTTTGTAAAAAATATTTTTAAGTAATTGTTGACTCGAAATTAGATTATCTCGCAGAAATTTGTTATGTTAATAAACACTTGAATCAATACCACTTTCAAGAATTTTTTTCTCTTTTTTTCTTCACAAGAAACTCACTAAACATTGATTTTTTGGTAAAAACTCGTTCACAATATTCACTTAAAAATTCAGCACAAAACCTTAATTACTGAAATAACTGAATATTCCACGATAATTTTTATCTCGTCACAGCAACACGTCGTCGAACTGTCACATTTTACCGGGTCTCAGTCGCGCGTACGACACACGAGGTGCACGCGGTGTAGGTTTGTCGCGAACTGAGGACGCGGGACAAACGCTCGAGTAGCCGAGCGCCAACGAGTTGGACCGAAGTTAACCGAGCCACCAAAGTTGTAGCCAGAGAGCAGTTGTCAGTGAAGGCGCAAAGACCCCTGCGGGCTTTACAGTGTGTCCGTCTCCCTCTTACTCGAAGAGATAATTTAATTTGAATACAAGAATACGCTATTTCTGCATTCATAAAAGTATTAAACTATAAAGAATTAAATGAAACAAGACTCGGAGACGGAGGAGTGGATAAAAAGATTATAGATAGTTGCGTCGGTGAAAGAGAAGCGCGACGAAAGGAAACGAATTGTTGCATTTTTTTTTCTATAAGGTGAACTTTGAACTTGGTTTAATTTAATATTCAGAAGCAGTTTTATAAAAAAAGGAAAATGTTTTAAAATTGACAGTGATGAAAGATTCATTGTCGAACGAAGAGTTTCTATAAATTATGAGACTTCAAATTTCTCACGAATTATTGAGAAATTTAAGTCTAGCAAAGAAGACTTTTAAAAATATGAGCGAGGATAATAAGAGTTTATTAAAATTTATTTTTAGGTTAAACTTTGAACTAGGTTTAGTTAAATATTCAAAAGCAGTTTCATTTTTTAAAAAAAATTTAAATTGAGAACTGCAGCTAATATGTGAATTAATATAACATAATTCTGAGACTTCAGATTTCTCACATATTATTGAGAAATTTGAGATCAACAAAAAAGACTTTCAACAAGATGAGTGAGGATAATAGGGTTTATTAAAAGTTATTTTTGCCTGGTTATAGAAAGTGTATATATAGAAAGCCACAATGATAATCGTTCGGGCGCTCCATTAGACATTACAACTATGCGGCTTAATGCTGCCGTAGAATCAACGGTGGTCAACCGGATTCACTGGTACACTGTCTGTGTGTGTGTGTGCGCGCTATAATGGAAAGATGGAGAGATGCAGCGAGGACGATGAGCTTCGATGGACACGAGTTAATGACGAACTTTCCACGGGAGAGATTGTGGCATAGCCAGTCCGTGCATATATGCACAACTTCATGGTGATATGTCGAGAAGTTGGCCATGTGTATAATACATTTGGGCGTTTCAATTTTAATAAACGCTTCATTTTTTCGGCGGTACAGCGGCAATATCGAAATATCGAGTTATCGAAATATCGAATTATCGAAATATCGAATTATCGAAATATCGAATTATCGAATTATCGAATTATCGAAATATCGAAGTATCGAAATATCGAAGTATCGAAATATCGAAGTATCGAAATATCGAAGTATCGAAATATCGAAGTATCGAAATATCGAAGTATCGAAATATCGAAGTATCGAAATATCGAAGTATCGAAATATCGAAGTATCGAAATATCGAAGTATCGAAGTATCGAAATATCGAAATATCGAAGTATCGAAATATCGAAATATCGAAATATCGAAATATCGAAGTATCGAAGTATCGAAATATCGAATTGTCGAAGTATCGAAATATCGAAGTATCGGAATATCGAAGTATCGAAATATCGAAATATCGAAATATCGAATTATCGAAATATAGAAATGTCGAAATATCGCTAATAAATAAGTATAAAACATATTAGCATAACACGATACACTAATCCACCGTATTACTGGCATGATAGAGATAATAAACGAATATATCCCCATCAAATGGAAATTTTGCAGTGGCGAGGCATTACAGCGTACATGTCCCCAGTGCGGATAAACAATATAGGTAGCAGGACTAGAAGGGCCCCCAACTCCAACGAGAGGTAGATAGCATCTGCGAACTCGAACCATTCGAAACGCTATCTGGTTGATTGGTGACCCGAGCACATATCCGGTCCGCCAGTTCGGCAAACCCGCGCCCGCTACTAATAGTCGGTGTGCGTGGATGCTGCCGCGAAAATAAAGCATACCGAAATTGGCCAGACGTGCGTGCGTGTGTTGCGTGCGCTCCTCTCCCGCCGCTGGAGAGAAACGAAGTGAGACTGGAGAGACCAAGGGAGACCATTTGAAGTCGAAAATAACCGAAAATATAGCGTGAACGAACTGGCGCCGTTAAAGAAGGGTTCCTAGAGATTCTCTTCTTTTTTTTCTTCTCTTTTTCTTGTCGTTCTCTGAGTTAGAGGTCGCAGTACACGATGGTCCGTATTAAACTGTTGGAGTGTCTGGTAGGAACTACGAAAGAAGTCGTGAATGCAGACTCTGGAGGAAAATCTCTAGCAATTGTAATAAACCGGATGAATTGCCTATTTTCAAAAGTCTCAAAGTAAGCAATTAATATAATACAACGCTTTGTATTCAACAGTTAAACATTCGTTCCATCTCTATTTGCAGATGACGAGAATATATATATATATATATATACGTAACGCGCTAAAGTGCGAACTTGGCGCTTCGAGCAAATTGCCAAGATTGAAACATCTCTCCAGTTCTCTCGGCACTGGTGGATTTAATGAAATTTCGTCTGGTGCTTGGCCAAGTGGAATTTATCGTACGCATATATAGTTAAACGAATTTCTCTGGAGGTATATGCCACATATACTTCTCCATTATACACGCCTTTATGTTTGAAAATTAGCAGACATCGCTGGGGAAATCATGCTTTCCTTTTTCTGGCGACTGGTCTGCATCTTTTTTTTTTTTGCTAGTTCAACGTTCGCCCATTTTTGTCAGCGCGTATAGGACACTTGCAATTTTCAATGGGACGATTGAAACAGATTTTCAATGAGACATGGAAGGGGGCAATAGGAAGAGGAAAACAGGAGCAGACAACGAGGAAAATCCGATACGGTACACGTCGAGTTTCACTGTTTGTCCTTTTTTTTTTTTTTTTTTTTCTTTTGGCCCGCGCTTCGTAGTTCTCTCTTTATCGCGAATTCGACGCTCATCTGCTGTTGGGAACTCTGTACGAGGGTCTATTCCTATGGGCGCCACAATTCATTCAACTCTGGCGAACGTGCTGGACACTGGCCTAGAGCTATATTCACTTCTCTCTTTCTCTGCGACTCATTTCGCTTTATATCTCTTTATCTCTCGTTCGCGCGTATTTCATCGTTGAGCCAAACAATTGCTAATGGCGGGCTACTGTGGATCAGTAGTGCGGTGAGTTTCAGACTCTCAAGGTAATGTAAAAGTCATGTTGTATTGCGTTTTTCTTCTTAAACTTCAACGTTTTTTTTTTTAATAATGATATCTGATAACATTGATCAGTAGTTGGAACATCCAAATCCATAGAAGAATAAGCTTACAATGACATTTAGAATAATCTGAAGAACCACCTCAGGGATCTCTGTTTCGTTTTTCGATCACGAAAGATGAGATATTTTAATGTTCTTTCGTGTGTGTGTTTCGTTCTAATTTTACTCCAGCTTTAAAAAAAAAGTGGATCTCGATAAAAGTGACGGACAATTGGAAAATCTTTGAATCCGCAGATGGTTAAAAATTGCATGTGTAGTCTTCTGAAGAAGCACTTAAGAGTATTCCAGATAGCTCTTCAATGTGACACGAGATCTTTTAATGTTTTTTCAAGTAATTAAAAACTGGAGTCTAAAGCTCCTGAATAAGCTAAAGTGAAAGTCCTGTAGTATTTCATTTTTATTTGACTTGAACTATTCTGATAATGAATCTCGATGAAATTGATCAACAATTGGAGAATCCAAATCCACAGAATCCTACGATAACATTTAGAGTCTTCTAAAGAAGCACTTGAGGGAGCTTCTCTTCACTTTTCAATCGGAAAAGTTGAGATCGTTTAATCAGTCTAAAATCAAAGGAAACTGAGCGAAGTAAAAGAAAAAAGAAAAAAGGAATCGAGCAAGAAAAAGAAAGTGCAATAAAAGTAGTAGCGAAAGGTGCAAGTATCGGGAAAATAAATCGCTAGTTCATTGCACCTTGAAGTATCTTAGGTATATAGCACGCCACCAGCTTTTTGTATTCGTCGCAGCCTCAGTGACTTTCGAAGAATAGCTACACTGACGTATAATGGCTTTGAATTTCGGAATTGAGTCTCAAGACTGACTAAGTCTTACAAGTCTCAGTCTTTCCAATTTTCTGTCTCATTCCAGACCGTCGTCGAGCATTCTATTACAGTCAATCAAGCGCCTCGAAGCGTTGTGAAACGATGTGAATGACCGCGATGAAGAGATCAGGCACAATTTCGAGGATTGAAGCACACTTTAGCATCTGATAATTCGGTAATAACCGAACCATTGCTGAGAGACAAAGTCGTTGCACAAGTATTTTACCCAAACGAAAAGGCTAACTCGAAAATGTAATTAACCATAAGATCAATCAATAAAATTTGTACGAGAGAGAGAGTGAGCTTGTAAAAGCTTATTCTGGTCTCAATAACCGTCCAGAAGAGAAAAGAACAAGTTACGCTTCGAATGCCTGGAGCCAAAATGAATTTTCGGATATTATCTTATTATTCCGGCTGTCTTCGGAATTCCAGTTATCGCGACATTTAATAATCGATAGATCACCTGTAATTCTTAGTCGATATCTTATGTATGCGCGAGTGTACCTCGAAATTTGAATTTATGATTTCTGCAACTGGTATATAGAAAGAGTTGACGCATAAGGTTGTACAGTAAATTGAATATAGAATTATACAGAATAATTAATAACTTTTTTTTTATTAACACATTTGGTACGTCAATCATAAATTTCACATTATACTTGTATATTAATTTTAATAGACTGGTTTAGCCATAAATGCTTCCGGTACAAATATATATTTATTTTCCTAAAAAAAAACGTTTTTAGTGATAAATCAATATGACGATAAATTGCTGTTATTTTTAGACGTTGACTTTAAAAAAAATATATGTGATCATTTCGTAGAGCAGATTTCGAAAAAAAAAGAATGAGCAGTGGTGGATTAATATCAGTGAAATATTACAAATTATTATTTTGTAAGACATCCATAAAAATGTACATTTATCAATGAATGTTTTTGCATATCCATAACTATTTATATTTCTCTAGGTTAAAAACATGCTGAGTAAAACAAATCGCCTTTCACTACCGGTACAAATTAATGAGTTTTACTTTACATAAGGCCACTAATCAATAATAAAAAAAGGTAGTACTCATTTTACCAGTTTGAAGTGCAGTTGTTATCTCAATAACTATGATTTTAATAGAAAATTCATGAGTGAACAGAAAGACATATTATGAAAGTAGATTTAGCCCTCAAATCCAGGAATCTTATTGGAAAAGGTTGCTCCCTGGTGTCTGCGAGCGTTTTCCACAGTCTGTGCAGGATGAGCTTTGGGTTGGCAGTAAAAAAAATTTCAATATCAGGAAAAACAAGATTGAGGCGTACGAGAGAGAGAGTGAGAAAAATGAAGATCGTAAAAGTAGGAACGGTATAAAAGTATGTAGCTCTGCCTACGAGCTTTTTAGAATATCCATTTCCAGAGTAAGTATATTTGTACCTTGCAAGATATATTATAGAGGCAGATTTCAAGCTTCTGAATCAGTTTTTCTGATCATAAAAGATACTGGTACAGATGCACTCCAGGCTGAGTCAATTGACTAGAAAATGTATTTGTTTTCGTATTTCAGAACTCTTTTAATTTCACAGGCTGATTAGAATGTTGTTGTTTCTAAAAAAAAAGAAAAAAGAAAAAAAAACAGAAGTGAGTATAGACTGAAAATGTGAATTATCTATGATTTCCTCTCAAACGTATATTTTCCTAAATATTAATCAGCGTTGATGTTTTGGCTGTCGATATTTTTATAGCTCCTGCTGATAAAAATTCAAGAAACAGATGTTGGAATACAGTATTAACTGTCCACTAGAATTTACCGATTTTATAGTAAGATTGCGAGGCAACAGGAACTGTAAGCGCAAGAATCGCGACTAGAATAAAGCAACCGTTGACTCGTTCCATCCAAAGAGTTGGATGCGCTATGCATTGGACATCTCTCTTACGGTTCTGCCATTAACCGCGTTTACACGCACGACGAAGCGCGTAAGTTGCGATCCAGTTACACCAGTATATTCTTCTTCCTCTTTATCCTCTCCGCTATAGTTCTTCCGGCTTTGCGTTCCGTATCGACATCTTTTTTCCATTCGCTATTACATTTATTTTATATACTTTTATTCTTTCGTTATGCTTCTTCATAGAAAAAATCTTGTTTTCCATGAATTTATTTTTTTCTTTCGATAAAAAAATTAAACTCACGATGCTTCAAACCAATTGAGCTGAAATTTGGCGCACAACTGAAGCAATTAACCTACTTTGAATTTTGTGATTTTTGACAAAATGTTTGCAAGCGTTTTTACTTTTCCACCCAAAAATATTTTTAAAAAGTGTCTGGTGGATTTATATCAACTGATTTTTCGAAATGTTTTTGGGATTCTCTTCTTTTTTTTTTAGTGTCTGAACTGCCACGCAATGTCTCATATACATATTCCACACGTATGATTAAAAAAACGCGTCATTGAGATAGTAAGCTCTGTTTACATATCAATTCACATATGATTCATGGCAACACTATGCGATCTTCCATTTCTCCTTCTTCACCCACGTGTGTTTCACTTTTTTCTCACACTGCCATTCTCCTCTATATGTAATAATAATAATAAAAATCTGTGCCTCAAGCATTGATTCCCGTGCGTCATTGTTCTGCTGCAAAAGAGAGAAAGAAAATGAAGGGAAATAAGACGAATGAGAAGAGGAGAGAAACAGGAGCCACACATATTACTTCGCGATTGCCTCTGCGTTGCCTCGCGTGGCCGAACGGTCGAACGATCGGGTGCGAGACGAATCGACAGACTGAACGGCGGAGAGATATCGTGCCGGACTCGGAATGTCCTGCGCGTTTGGAGGCGCGAGAATATAACACAAGACACGATCGGACAAGGCCGGCTGGCAAACATGCTTATCCAAATATACACATGTTTGCGGAGAGCTAGATGACGATATATATTATATACCAGAAGTAGTGGAGGAAAAAATAAGAGGCAGGCTCTAATCCAGTCGGCCTCGAAATCACCTCGCGCTGTGCCGTTATTATTCCCGTCACCCGTTACTCGACCGTAAAAAAAAAAAAAAAAAAAAGGAATATCCCTAAGTCACACTGCTGTGTCCGATCGTCTCTGTCGGTCATGCGTGATTGAACATATATATAGTGTCACTGCGTGTTTGGACACACCGCGCTGCACCGCCGCAATATTATTAGTAGTTCACTCGCGGTGATGGGTGAGACGTTGTTACATTAGTGTCACGCCCGGAGCGATGTATTATTTTTTTTTATTATCAGCTAATTAATATGTAACCAGACGAGATACGGACACTTGTTTTACCGCACAGAAATGGGACGCAATGCGCACTGCCATAACAGAGATAGCATGGTCTAGTGATCGAGTTTATAGCCCGAGGTGACGTCCAGTTGCAGTGCAATCATTTTTCCCGAGTTGAAATTTAGGCCCTCCATTCACCCTAAATTTGGGGTAACCGGAGTGCCAGCACCCTCCGCAGAGCCTCTTTTTTGTTCAAATTATTTTAGATACTTTTTAATCTTGTATTTCTCCCAGAATTAATCATGTTGTGACTTTGTGAAAAAAAAAGAAGCAACATGCAATATTTCTACTCCGTTTAAATCTTCGTTTCACCCAAGAATTATATTCTCTGTTCTTCGTTGTTACGAAATTAACCTCCGCCCAAAGTTCCAATCACGGATGTGGTGAATTAGAGAGGAAAAAAAAAGAACTACAGGAAAATGGCGCACTAGGATAGAAATGTTTGTTGGTTATAATTCCAAGAGGTCGATGATGCCAGAAGGGAATTCCATCGTAATTCATTCGTCGCTGGTGAAATTAGATTTTCGAGTCACGCGTAGGAGCATTCATCCGGCCAGACTCGAGAGAGAGTTTGAGATACGACACTGCGCCACAGCTGCACTTGCAATTCACTATAGGCGAGAAGTGCAAAAAGAAAAAAAAAGAAAAAAAAAAAAAAAAAACAGGAGAGAGAAAATTCACGAGAAAAAGTGTGAGACGTATAAAGAGTTTTGAATGTGCACAAAGCGTGCAATACGTGCGCTCTACGCTCACCAGCACGAAAATATATCTAATACCCGCAGCTGTACTTTCTGTATTATAGGCTGCACCTAACATTCTATATATCGTATTATAAGAGTGTGCGAGCATAATCCTGAATGAATTAAAAGGAAGAAAAGCTGCTTTTTGAATACACCACATTTTGGCGTCTATGAAATTCTAGTAATCTGAATTCTCGCTCTGCTATACTATTAACAGTACCTACGGAATATTCGACGACGAGAACGGCATTCAGCGATGGAATTCCAACGCGAATTATATGCAAACCCGTCTGGACGACGGCCCTCGTCTTCCCCTCCGCTCATTAGGATGAAAAGTCTCGGCGAAAATCTCGACCCTGGTATGCAGCTGTATTGATGATCGAAGCATTGTACAACGTGAAATCGAAAACAATGAAATTCTTTAAATATTCCAACTACACTCTCGGGAAGAAAAAGATTTCATTTATCGCGAGGAAAAAGATGCAGTAAAAACTTTTAAAAAATAAATAAAAAAAGGTAAGGAAGGAATGTGTGCTAACTTATTTTTCTTTTTAATTCTCAAAAAAACTTCCTCATAGAGGAATTTTGTCAAAGAATTTTGGACTAATTCTTAATGTGACATGAAAATCTTTTTTTTTCCATCAAAACAAAGTTTCTCTAAGAGGAAGCAAAAATTGAATCAGCAGCAATGCCTAAAGATTCGGCAATTCTGAATTACAACTTAATAATACAAAATTACAACTTTTACGGTGTATCGATATTTTTTTAGCGTTTTTTTCGATAAACCGACTTTGAACAAAATATATATAAATTAAAAAATCTGCAATGTCTAAAAAAAACTGCAAGAAAACCACGTTGAGCACGTTCAAATTGTTCTCGAATTTATCTAATCATGAAAAAAATTCAAGATACTCAGAAGAAGAAACGGTGGAATTGATAGAAAACAGCCTCATAAATCAAAATAAAATCCGAGTAAAATATTCGTGCCTTCGCGTACCAGGATAAAGTGTACAACTTTGCAATTAATGTGAATTACCATCTGATAAAAGAAAAATCAGGAGAAATATATGAAGTGAGATAGGAAGTAGCGGCGGTCACGTGCCATTATGAAAACTTTATGCCCCCCCCCCGGAACTCCTTTCATCCTGCATGCAATGAAGGACAAAGTTCTCCGTGCCGAAATAATTTCCGAAGCCATACATAAACTTTATTATGTCTATATATACGTGCGTCAGAAAAGCCGTGGTTGGGCTTGTCGCTGTACGAGATCCTCTCGTGAAAGGAGCTACGCTTATATCTTTTGCGGTGGGGGAGCGGGTGGGAAGGGAGAGGAGGAAAGCTTCGAAGCTCTCAGTGCAAACTTTTAAAAAACTTGGCGCCACCTCTGCTGCTCACGGTATTCAATAATTTCACCGAAAGTTTTGCAGGAACGTGCAACCAGCAACCTCGGCAGCATGCACCCTCTTTGGCTGCACTCTTACTCGCAGGGCAGGTTGAATAAAGCAAAAAAAAAAAAAAAAAAAAAGAAAAAAAAAAGCACAAGACGAAGTAGAAGGAGAAAGGTGGGAGAGGTGTGGAAGGGGAAAGTTCGCAAAGAACGCGAAGTGCTTGGGATAAAGAGCAAGTTAAGTGAGAGAAAAAAAAATCGAAGCTGTCGGGAAAGGAGCGGAAGTGAAGGGCGCGATAAGAAGTGAGGCTTTTCAGGAGCTCTACTATCTCAAGGTAGCACGAGAAAAAAAAAAAAAAGAAAGAAAAAAAACAAAAAGTTTGGCAAAATAAAATGCAACTTCTTAATTGTGGCATTTTTGAGAAAATCAACGATAAAGAAAAGACTCTCGGGCGAAAAAAATCGTAGACTTTTGTGCAACTTTCGTACTAAGGATATATTTCTGAAAACAAGTAACGATTGTTGTTGTTGAATTAAGGAGACTAGGGATTGCTGTGGAAAGGTGAGTCGAGCACCAGCGAGAGTTTAAAGTTTTGCGTTGAGAAAACATGAAATTCCCGTTAGAAAGTACATTTTTCACGTTCAGATCAACTTGTCAAGTGATGGAGTCCGGCAGGCTCGGGGTCAGATGATTTCTTGGTGGATATAATCGGTTAAGGTTGCACGATGATGAAGTGCGCTTTCGCAGACTCGATGTATTTATAATTATAAAATATATTATAAGATATAGTGAGGCATAAATGAGGTATTGCACACCAAATTAGTCATCCGAAAGCTTTCGGAATTGGTAGGGCTATGATATTGAGAAATTTGTTTAAGACGTCAGTACTTCAAACTCGTTTATTCACGAAATTATCCCGAAGAGTTTTCAAAACTTGCTGAATTGGTATAGCATGTCTAATATACATATGAATGGCTAAATAATAATTTATGGGAAATAAAAATAACACATTTTCGCAGTAAAATTGATGAGAAACCATTTAAGGGACTAAAAGAACTGTCGACTGAAGGAACTGTTCAGAAATGAGAATTCTATTGCGTTTCTATAATTTATACACTTTCTTACTGATATAGCAGAACATAAAAAAATAATTAACATCAAATTAAGCTGACCAAAAAAAGACATTTCTTGACAATTAAAATTCAGTTGAAAAACTTTGTATAATTTTCCAGTTAAATATTCATTGTAATTGGAAATCGAGGCGTTTGGTGAGAGAGAGACACAGTGAGAAAATCTAAGAAATATTGAAATTTAAGGTCGTAGAGGTATCGTTGAGTTGCGAAATAGTCGTGGACCAGCTGGATATATCGATGAGAAAAGCATTCTCTTTTCGCCTTTTACTACTTACAGCGATGTTGTAAAGCCTGCCTGCTGGATATAATCGATAAGAAAATAGTGACGAGAGTGGGAGGTTAATCGAGAGACTGAATTCGCTTCGGCATGAGCATAAGCTCTCGCTCGATCGATTATACCGTGGATAACGAGGACAATGCGTCCGGTGTACCTAATATAATACTGCATATATATATATATACATACATATAACGTCCGTTCCGATGCGGTCGTAATGGCTTGATTAGTTGCCAAGATTAAAATGTTAATAAACAAAAGATACCGGTTGACCTCCAATTTTTCTAATTAAATTTTGTAAAAAATCCTTTGTTAGGTAATCGAAAAAGGAAAAGAAAAGTCCCCAGACTTTTTTTTCTCAAGTTAATAGTTTAGGGCCCCCCTAAATGACCTTAACATTTTCTGCATCTGCAAAAAATGTACTTTAGCAAGGTGTAACGCCTAAACTATTAACTTGAGAAAAAAAAGTCTAGGGATTTTTTCAAAAAAATGTTTAGACTGTTTTTCGAATGAAGCATTCCATCCACACTTCATGTGCATGAAATGCTTCATTTGAAGAAACAGAAGTATCCTTAGCAGCGAATTAATCAAAATTGACCTAAAGTACAAAATCCTGCATGAATTAACAGCCTAAACATTCATCTATCGATACAGAATTTTGTCCTATTCGATAATAATAACCATATTAAGCTAACAATATGTTGAGTGTGCGAACGTGAACATCATACGTACGGGTGAAAATTACAGAAAATAGTACAAAACGATGTAGGGGAAAAAAGGAGAATAAACTGATGTAGGAAGAATCTCCGTTCAGCATAGGCGGATAAATCAAAGGGTTTAAATAGCGTGTAGGTACGAAGGGCGTACGCGGTGGGCGCCTCGACCTGTGGGATATAAATGAGCCGTGAGAAAATAAATTCTCGACCGTAAAGAGAGAAAAAGAAAAAAAAAAAGAAAAGAAAAGAAAAGAAGGAATGGTCCGTGCGCGAGGATGGCAATCCTCTTACCACGAGACATAATTGAGCCGTCTGCGGAAACGAATTTATGAAATACACGCCAGTGCCCATACTTCTTCGTTTTAGTTCGTGCGTGCACAGAGCTTTCTGCACCTTTTAATTTTCGACTAGTGAACAGACACAACTTCCACAGTTTCTTATGCGTATTTATTTATCTTACTATTTATTTCATCGTCGCACAGGGCTATTTATTTTCTAATATTCTAGACCGATGATGCACGCCTAAGTAGAATGACACCAATAAATGACATACATTATTTCTAGTATATTCAAAATATTAGTTACTTCGTTATTAGTAAAGCAATGATAAATTATTAGAATAATTGTAAACTTAGAAAAAGCCTAATAAGTGATGATTATAGTTTTTTTTTCATCTATTTTTCATTAGTTTCTATTAAGTAATGTGGATGTAAAGAGGAAAAATAAGTTCAGAGTTTTGTTTGCTTATAAAGGAAACGTTAATTTCAAGAAAATTTTTTCTTCGTTATGGGACAGAAAATTATATGAAAAGTATTAAAAAAATGCTCTAACACAAATATTTAATAGCTATCAACCTATAAATGATTCTTCATAAGTAGGTTAATATTTAAGAACGTTTTGGATTACATTTGGAAAAAATTGAAAAAGCATTTACGTTTATAAGAATTTAGAAAACTTTAATTTTTTTTACAATTTCCTGGCCACTAAAAGTTCGTTAATGTTAAGTTTCTAAACATTTTGATTTATGTATATTTTTTTCTTTTTCTATACAGTTATCTTTATAAGAAAGTCAAAATTGATTAGGACACATCCTCATACAGAGGTAACGTTGTGAGAAGTGAAAAATCAAGATTAAGCAATTGCATCATCTTTTTTTTTTTTAATTTTTGATACAACGAACATGGATCTGCAAAGGCCGTTAATTTCTGAATGAAGTGAATGACACGTGAATAGCTGAATATTACTTCGATGGTTATCCGATTCTGGTAGTGACATAAGCCGCTCCTGGTATCATCGCGCCACTTTCCGATATGACTCTTCCATACTGACTGAGTCTTGACTTTTAACGTTTCCTACTTTGCCGGCACCGAGAAATCTTCGGATATTTTCACGTCGCCGTCTCTCGCACCGCGTAAGCAGCAACATTGAAGGAAAAGTATTCGCTGCTACACTCACGACTTCAGCTGCTTACCAAGTGACAATAATACAAGTTACCATCAGCGAGAAAGTAACTCGTATCCGACACTGAACGCGTTCAATTGTTAACGCACAAATGACGGACGCTCGAAGCATTTCCAAAGGCTTTAAGTCCGTAAAGAATTTTTTTTTAATTCTGGTAACTTATACAAAAATATGATTAAAATTATATTTCTTCATTCTGCTATTACTATTGAATAGTAAATATTTATATATTTGCACA
This sequence comes from Perithous albicinctus, assembly GCA_964016905.1. Taxonomy (NCBI): domain Eukaryota; kingdom Metazoa; phylum Arthropoda; class Insecta; order Hymenoptera; family Ichneumonidae; genus Perithous; species Perithous albicinctus. Next base: position 15,403,254 of record OZ024699.1, read on the forward strand.
GCAAAAATTTGCATAAAATATGTGTACCGCTAAAATATCCTGGAAATAGTATGTTGCGACAAAATAATTTGAGCCAAAGTATTTTAAAAACAAAAAAAAAACTTACGTTGGAATAGCATATAATTATTGTGTAAACAAAAATTTTAAAAATTGCGACAAAATAATTTGTTGAAATAGGCCTGATATGTGATTTTACTGATTTATTGAGCGACGACCTGTACGTGAATAAATATAATTAATTATACATTATTTTGGCACAAGATATTTTTCTTCAAAAATATTTTGACGCAATTAATGCTTTTCATCGAATTACTTTGTCGCGAGATATTTTCAGGATATTATGTCGGTGGTTTATAAAATAAACTTAGAAAATATTTATCACAAGTATCAAAATCTAGTTTATTAAATGTACAGATCAATCTCTATTACTCATCGGGATGAAGCTGCAACGAATAAAAAAAAAGAAAAAAAAAAAAAAAGGATAGCAGCTTTCAACAAAATTGTTAACCCTTTTCACGGCAGCTCGTCATTCGCAGCCCATACCCAGTGATGGATATGCATGAATAAAATAAAGCCGAAGCGAATGACGCGGATAAATTGAAAATTGAAGCGCTTCAATTCTATTTTTGTATTTCTTTTTTCTTTTTTTTTTTTTTCTTTTTTTTCTCACAATTTATTTTGTTCCAATCGCTTTCCTCTCCTATTTTACTTTGGTTTGCTGCATTTCTCTCGCAGCTGTGGCCGCATTCTAGCCATACACCTCTCGTGCCGCTTGCCTCGGTGATCGTGCAAAAGCATCGACAGGATTTCTCGTTATCGCTCGGTAACAGGCTGCCCACGCACTCTCCAGAATCGTGTATATATCGATTGACCGATATATAACATTTCCCAATAGATATGTTCATTTGAAAGTTCATGCCGAAATTCATCATACTGATTGTCTTAACTCACTGACAAGCTAAACATTAATTGGTAAAATCGGAGTGGTGCTTTACGTAATTTTCTTTCATTTATATTTAAATTTTCGTCAAAATTTTATTTGTAAATTAATTCGTAAATGCTGTAATTTTTATGAGCAGCAGAGTGGCTGCAGATTTCATTTTCAAAATTGTCCCTGAGTATTATGACGAAGTTGATTTATTCCATCAGCATCAACGAGGCGTAAATTATCTCGATAATAAAGCTCGACTCGATGAAATCCGTCGACAGAACAACTTCAACCCTTAAATAAGCTTTCTCGTTTCGTAGCGAGATAATAATATAAGCTTTACATTCTCCTTCAACCTCCGCCCAACACCGGAACTCACCCTCTTCTTCAGATACATCCTTCCTCGTCGTATGCTTCACGAGAAATCCTGTTTAAATCCACCCCTCAGTGTTTGCTGTCAGTCACCAGTGTGCCTTCATCGTCCGTTGACGTTCAATCTTGGCCTCACGCCCCACGAGCTTTCAAACTTATATTTACCGAGCTATATAAAAGTAGTTACACCAATCTCGAATATCCAAATGTCCGTGATATAGCTCGCATAACACCGAAATATCAATGTAGTGAATGTTCCAGAAAAATTCCTTTGGAATATTGCGTTTTACCAACGAATTTTATAATTCGTTAACAATGTTAGAAAAAAAGATATAAGCTCATTGTTTGATGATCCACCGGATATTAAAGAAAATTATAATTATGTCCCCGAGCTAATATTCTTTAACTACAAAAGAGACAATACGTTGTAGATGTAACAGTTCATATAATTATTTAGCCCAGCAGTATTTAAAATACCTTTTTTTTTTCATTAGAATATAGTGAGCCCATCCCTCTTCCAGAAGTTTATGAGCAAAGATAAAACTGGGACACGCAAGTGAAGTCGAGAGCATTTTTCATTATTGTAACAAGAACATTATAAAAGTTGCATGAAGTAGGTCGAGGTAAGCAGAAGTGACCATGGTAAGAGCATGACATGCAGAAGCTGCAGTGTACATATTGGTCATAGTCACTGCAATATGGTAGCTTATTAGAATATTGTACAATAGAGTACTATGATAATGTCAGGTTGCATCAGAATATTCCCTCGTCTGGATCTGGCCAGGCCATCCATAGTGCAGTTCATTGATAATGAGATTCCGCGCCCATAACAAAGCCAGTGAAGCCAACAATGGGGAAACTACCCCCGCTTTATGCTGATAGCGTAAACCGACCTATCCCTGCGAAGGTTATCATTCCAAAAATTCGCTTATGTATTTTACACGCAAAAAAAAAACAGAAAAAGAATGAAAAGAATGTTAGGGATCTTCGTCTCTGGAATAGAAATGTCAGAATAAAATTCGGATGCTGGGTCGTGGACGTCATCGCAGGCTCCAGCCGACTTGGGAAATGTTTTTTCGATAAATTTGACGGAGACAAACAAAGAAAGTATTCCATGAGGATAGTCAGCAGGAGCGAACAGGCGAACGCCACGGAAAAGGAAATGGAAATCCTCGGGGAAAACGTGAGAGATGGACGGACGAAGATTCGAAAGTTTGATAAAATAAGCTCGTTCTTAGAGAAAACCCTGAAGAGAGACGGTCATCCCCTCGAGTTTCCGAACAGAACACCAGATTGGGCGCGTTGCTATGTTGAAGAAAAATGGTTTTTCATCATTTGAAGAATGTTTTTAACAGAACTACGACTTTACACCCTTTTTATAATGGTAATACTGATTAACAATGTTAAGCTTTTTTCAACATAAAAGATACACTCGTATTTTTTTCAAAAACGGTTTCTTATTTTCTTTTTTTTTTTAAACAGTCACATCTTATTTAAAACCCAACGAATTTTCTGCTATCCAGCTTTTGTACAAAAATTACAACATTTATATTAATTTGCTGAGTTTCATTGTATAAAAATAATAACTACGGGTGTCTATGAATTTATTAGATGTTCATACACGCCAGGTTGCATTAACGAAGGCAAGGATTTTACCACTCTATATCCTCTCTTTCTTTATTCAGGGGTACGTGCCTAACCACCAGTGGCGAAATTATTTAATCAGTGGAATATACGAAGTGTCCGGGTGCCCGGTAGTGGTACAATATTCTTGGAATTCACGTCGAAAGAGAACGTGAAAATTCTATTTCACGTGTGTTCCACACGGGGAGAGGATAGTCCGACCACGCACCACAGGGGCTTGTAAATATTCGTTTAATCTCAGCGATGTACACGTTCCGAGTATGCAAAGCTTCATTTTCCCAGAGGAAATTCATGTTAAATGAAAACACCTCTTGGACAGAAAATTGATAAAAGCCCCACTGGAATATTCGAATTTATTCAGAATTCGATATAAAATACGAAGTGACTGATAAATTTTTCATTGTAGACATGCAAAATGTGCAATACAATTTTATTTTATTGAAGTACCTAAAATTGTTTCGTAAATTAAACATTTATTTCTTTAATTATTAAGGAAAAATATTTTTTTTTTCTTAAATTGGAGAAAAAAAAATGTCTAAAAATCCAGATCATTTCAACAAACACCCAGATTTCAATAAATTCTTTTTTCTTCCTTTCAAAAGTCCATAAAATGTTTTTTATTTGAAATTTTATGTCTGGACTTGTATCATCTGATTGACAGACATGTTTTTTAGTGGCTGAACTGATATGGAATTCTTCGTATGTAGACTTGTTAAATTTACAAACTTTGTTTATAATCAAAATTTGGTTCGTAACAAATGGAAAGCGTGTCACTTTTAATTTTTTTTTTTAATTGAACTAAATATATTACTAAATGAACAAAAAAATTTGTTCACAAGATAACAAGTTAGTGGTCGCTTAACATTTTTTTTTTAAATGTACAAAAATGTTACTTTCGTTTTTACTGTGTTGGAAGAGTACATAAAAGGATTGAGACGAGCGTAGAAAGGGCATCAAGCGCATCCACTTTTCAACAGCCCTACGTGCACACACACACACACACGCACACACTTACTCATGACAGAGTTTAGCCGGACATGACGGAATGAAGTAAAGAGACGCGTCGCAAAGTCTGTGTGCGTGAAGGGATTGGTATGAGTTTCGTGAAACCGAATAGGTTAGACAGAGAAAACACTCTGGTGGATTGTGCTCGAGGCATTTGAAAGCTCTCGTGTGTGTCGGAACGGCGGATCTCTCTGTGAAGCAGCTTTTATGGGTTTGCCGCAGGCTCCTACATGTTTATTCAAAAATTAAAGTTAACTTTATATCTTATGAAAAAAAAAAAAAAGAGATCTAAAACTAAATTCAATATTCATATATTAATAATATAATAAATATTTGTGTATAAGTTACGAAATACAAAAGAAAACGAGCGTAAAAATTGAATTTCGTTCAAAGCCTGTACTGAAACATCTTGTAATACTGAATGAAGATAAAGTGATGAGGGAAAAGAAGTGGAAAGGGTCAGCCAGTAGGACAGTAACCCAGAGCGTACAATCCTAGTCACAAGCGAATAAGGAAAAACAACGACCCCAACGTGTTGCCGAGAACCGCCTGTGTGTGTGTGTGTCTCGTCGTCGGTGACGACGAGAGAACTCGTTCGGTCGGGCATGAAAATTCTACACCCCTCATTGCTCTGCAACCCTTCCCTACCATATAGTTGTATTATACGTCGATGGACCTCTCTCTGTCTGTGCTCGACCCTCGCATCAGCGTTCAATGTCCGTTAGTGACTTCACGGTATTCGTGACAGTAACTCGAATATACGAACCCATATTACTTTCACAAATTTATATGTAACATGACTATATATACACATACACACACCTACATTTATTCATCTTTTTTTGTAAACAAATCTCGAAAAAAAAAAATAAATAAATTTCATGAAAACAAAGCTTTCTGCATGAAGAAGCAAAAAAAAAAGAAAAATATGCAAAATACACAAATCTCAGGATATTATGAACAAAAATACGTGCTGGATTTATACAATCTGATAGCACAGCAATGAGCTTTACGAGCGTGTCAATTTTCTAGTAGAACGACGTATACATTATTGCAAATGTCATCATAAAATCATAGATATATTTTAACTTTTCCCTTCAATGCAATATTTCGATGTTTCACAATTCAATTTTACCAAAAGCTTTAACACGAATACCAATTTTTCGTTTGGCTGCACATACAAATTTATGGATGTCACGGTATATACGTTACAAATAATTTCATCGTACAACCCAGCCCAATGACACGAATGATACAACTGAGGGTGGGGTATTTAATCACACGAGTGTTATCATTGTTATTATCATTTATAGAAACTGTAGTTAAAACAAAACCGCGATGGTGGACGCAAAACAGCGAGAGACAAAACTCGTAAATTTTCGAGCAAATACCGTCGCCATCACCTTCGAGCAACAATGGGAAAACAATTTTAACAAAGTGAAAATGAATGAGGACAGCGATGCTCGGATTGGCTTGACCCTCTGTCTGTTTGCCCTCGGGCAAAAGGTATGGTGGAAAGGCTGCTGCTACTGCTGCTGCTGCTGCTGCTGCTGCTGCTCTCAGTCGATGTTTCCACAGGGGAAAGAGAAAAGTTTGGTTGGCGCGTGAAACGCATTCCGTAGTACCGTGTTTCGTGATGCATTGCCAATGCTATACCGCGAGAGGCACCCCGAAGTTATTTATCCCCTCTGTGTAGCGAGGACTATGGGGGCCCTTGGCATCAGCGACGGGACAGAAACGCTCAGAGATCCATATAGTCAGCGTATCCGATCCAGGAGAACGAAGGCAAAAGCCCTCGGGTTCGTTGCGAGGGAGAGAAAAAAGAAGAAGAAAAAAAAATATATAGGGGACGTAAAACAGTGTCGAGCCTGCATAGCGTTATGCGGTGTGCACGCTGGAGGGCGAAACAGAGAACGAGGGGGTGGATTTTAGGCGAAAAAAAAGCTGGCCCTTTTCAAGCTGTAGCACGGCAAGGGCTTACTAGACTGCTACTGCTACTGCTACTGCTGCTGCTGCTGCTGCTGTTCGAATCTCGTTTGTCATTTATTTTGTCAGACATTCGAAGCTCCGTGATAGTTTGACAGACCCTCAAACAACATGCTCGCAAAAAGGCAGTGCAACTTTCAGTCTATATGCACTTTTAGGGTATTTCCGAATTTTTTGAAAATTTACGACAATGACAAATGAAAAAAATTAAATTTCCTCCATCGACATGTAAAATTATAGGTAACTTAAGCATTACTTTACTTGATATTGTCAGCCTCTTAATAAATTCATCAAAGCCCAATACAGATACAGAAATATCCGATGGGAAATCTTTAGCTTTATCGAATATCACGATGTGAACGTTCAAATACCAAATCAACGTCAACGATCCCCTTCGACCATTCGATACAGTGGAACGAGTTGAGTTGAAAAAAAAAAGAAAAAAAAAAGACTAACAACAGCAGTATAGTATAATTGACAAGGCTGTGTAAACGCGTATACATTCAAATATCCCGCAGGGATCCCTCGACTTGCCATAAAATAAAGATTTATTCGTTTCCGATGCAAAGCCACATGTGGATTCACGTGTACCAGTGGCCACGAGCAAAACTGGACACGACTTTGAGCAATAAATCGAATGGTGGACCATTTAATATCAATAATTCCGGGTTTCGTAGTAACGGAGCTCTGTGTAAACAGGAAGCGAACAAACACGAGAAGCTGCAAACAACGAAAATCGTGGTTGGCCTGGCAACTACAAAGTGACAATTATTAATTGTCATAACATGCGACTATTTTTTTATGTCTGCAGTATCGGAGGAGCCACTCAACAGGTAATCCTGAAAAATCGATAAATATCAGGTATTTGGGTAGATCTGGAATAATGGACATTTTTTTTTTATGTAGGAAAAAAGTTTAAACCGTCAACTAGTATACAAATTCTTTGACACGACACTTTGCTTTTTTTCCATAATTTAAAACGTGAATCGTAGAAAATACAGATCCAAAAAAAAAAAAAAAGATTTATCTCACTCGCTGTTTTCGTGGCTCTGTCGGTCTGACTCTCTTCATCTTAAAGTTTTGCCCGTAGCCGAGTATTCCATAATAATATCGCTTTTCTTTTTATTCCCTTCCTGTCATAATATACACCTTTATACCGCTCGTCGAGCCCCCACAACCCTCGTAAAACACTATCAAGTGGCCTGATGGATCAAACGGGAACTGGAGCATAACACACGCCTACCAGGGGGAAAAAAAGTTCTTGGGATGGTGTTACTGTGCTTCTATACTCGGGCCGACGACGTGACTTTAACGATCCTGCGGGATTAAATTGACGCCCGTCACACTAGCCTTACAACGTTCACGAGGGCTTTTCCAAGCGCCAACGCCAAGGGACAGACAAGGCTCGTCAATGATAAAAATCTACCCTTCCATTCTTCCACTCGCGTTTCTACTGGACCAACGAGATTTCTTTTTTCTTCATCTAGCAGTATTGTAAGAGACTGGAGTGAAAAAAAAAAATAATTCGAAAATGACAATGAAAAGAAATTTTTGGTAGCATTGAAACATTTTTTGGTATCCAATTATCGAAATGAAAGTGAATTGTACAAAAATATCATATAACAGATTGTGGGCGGAGACATTAACGTGAATTCGTGAATATTCTCTAACAAAAAAATATTTATTTTCTTGGAAAAACTATTGAAGATTATATCGTAACATCGGTGACTGCGAAAATTACGATATATATCATCGATTAAAAAATTTCGCCAATTTTATGACAATATTTGGCAGAATTTCGCCGCTATCTAAATATATTAGAAGTGTACAGTAGTGTCTATAAGACATATGGTAATTTACATCAGATCCTTCTCTTGTCTATACAACTCCTGTCTTACATCGATAGCTATTAAACAGCAGTAGCAAATTACCAGGACAAAGATCCAATCTCAAAGCGCAATAAAACTTGCATGGAAAGAGTTAACAAATTGCAATATGTAAAAAATTATGATTACAGTAGTACAGGTGTCACATTCTCTTTCCAACACACGGCCAAGATTGCGGAGCTTGTATATACTATATAGAGTTCCTATCGGTATGAAAGCCAGTAAAGTGAAACGAACCAAGGCATAAAGGTGCGCGCATAAATTTTCGTGGTAAGCAGTAAAATTACTACGGCCGATAAGTCGAAGCCATTATCAAAGAGGGCGAAGGGGGGGGGGGGGGGGGGTATGAAAAGGCGGCCACGAGTCTGGTCAGGTCAGTAACGCGCATACATAGAGAAACGAGTCTTAATGTCTGCGTGCAATGGCTGCAAGGTGGGCTCCACGAGAAACTTCTCATGAATCACCGGCAAACCTCTGCGCAGAGTTATTATATAGCTTTGAGCACACACTACTGAAAGCAACAATGGGGACCCGGCTGTAAATCCTCGAACCTAGACAATTCAACTCTTGCAAAAGATCCGCGACGTAACCGTAGCTGCATAGTGTCGTTCCACGTATATATATATGCATACGTATTGCAAATATATGGGGCAAAACACGTCAAGTCCGCCACTCCAATTTTTCATATCTACAAAATATTGTCACATTTCTTCAGGTCTCGTTGAAGAAAAAAACGTAGGAATTTTTTCAGATTTTTTTATTGCGTATTCCAGCCATTGAAAATGGCTGAAAATAATCAATGTTTATTTTTTGACGCCAATAGTACGGCTCGCAAAAAAAATCATGACAACATAAAATTTTGGATTTTCAGCGTACTTTCCAACAGCATTTTTTTATCAAATTCTCCTATTTCATTTTATGCTACTTTTCAATTAAATAATATTGCCACTTTTTTCCCCTCCGAAACGGCATTTCCGATTTAGTTGAAATTTTCACATTTTTTTCGTTGACATGCCTAGAATCTTAGAAAATTGTGACATCCCCGGCAATTTCGCTCCAGAGTTACAGCTCTTCGAACGATCAAACATCGCGGTAATCTAAAACATAAAACAAGAATTACATAATATAAAAATTTAATGCGGGCTTTAGAATATTTTCCATGGACATTCTCAGCCGTCCTGAAAAAACTGGCAACTTTATTTAATTGCAAAGTAGCATAAGATAAAATCGGAGAATTTTACAAAAAATGTTGTTGTAAAGTGCACTGAAAATCCAAAGTTTCATGTTCTTATGATTTTTTTTGTGCGAGCCGTAGTATTGCCATTAAAAAATAAACAATAATTATTTTCAGAAATTTTTAATAGCTAGAACATGCAGTAAATAATCTGAAAAAATTCCTTCGCTTTTTCTTCAACCAGACCAACATCCTGAATAAATTTGAGGACGTTTCGTTGGCATGAAAAATTCATAATGACCAACAACAAATTGAAGAACGAATAAAGCCACTACTTGAAGGTTGAATTTTTTCGCAGCGTGACACATATAATCGTGCATACTTATTTTCGTTTTCTTTGACCTGTATCCATACCGGTCTATCTGCCTACAGATATTGAGTGCAGCAACTTTTTACGCCGATTTCCATAACAGCCGCGAGTAAAAGCCTCCTCGACCACAGCCGCGGATGTGCATCGCGTTTGTGAATCGGCAATACATCGAGTGCGAGAGTCACGATCTCTCGCTTTCTATAAATCTATGGAGACGAGAGAGCGCGCTCCCTGCAAGTGCAAGACTTCTTTTTTTTTTTCTCTCGTCCTTCCGTCTTTCTATACTTACCACAGGCGTCAAAGATCGCGAGAAGATCTAGCGCGCTATACTCACTATCACGATTCAACCGACAGAATCCAAGTTGCAGCACACCTCAGGCAGAAAAGTTTTCGCTTGCATGCATGCATGCATGCACATGCACCAGACGCCGAGTAGACTTGCTCGCGGCGTGACACGTTTGCTACCGCTATATATACACCTCGACGCTGTGTAGACACGAACGATTCATGAATTTGCTCCACTGTCCGCATCGTGTGGATACGTGTCTGTGTGCAGTTACAGAGAGGAAAATGGAAACACACGATTGGAAAATTGAATAACGAAAGGATGACAATGAATTTAATGAGGATACATCCATAAATTAATGAGCACTCATTATTGTCAGTTGGGTTAATTATTCCATAGCCTCTTTCCATCGATGATCAATTGCCATTGATAGGTATTCGAGAGGGTATTCCAGTTCGCGGTAGAATAATTATCATGAGATAGTTCGATGACCCTTCATTTGTAACATTGTACTATATTTCATTTGTAGATGGGTGCTATTGTTGGGAGGCTCTGATAGACTAATTAGAATCGCAACCGTGTTAACAACTCGAGATAATTATTGCTGTGAGTAATAATAATAATAATTACAATTTTTTAATCCCTGTTCAAAAAATTGATTAGATAAAATTACTCGCATTTTCGGTACGTGTATTGTTGATATTTTTATTCGTTTCCTGATAGGCTGTTGAAAGCCTCTAAAACTGAAGCGATTCGATGACCAATTTCGGATGTTGAACCGGGGCAAAGCGGGAGTGAATATTGGTTGAAAAGCTACAATTAATTTTTTTAAAATTGTGTATTACTAATAGTACTCTGTACAGTCGTTACAACACTGAGGATCGATATGTGCTTACAGTTGAGATGCCAAGCGAAATATAATAGAAGATGCTTTCGCAATACACCAAGATTCGCGCATCGATAGTTCGATACGCTGCAATAGACCTACGTATTGCATTATAATATATGTATATATAACGCAATAAAGTATTGATTTCCAATGGGTATCGAAATCCGATCGAATGCACAGCATATATTACATGCAAGGGGAGTGTCAAGTTCTCAACAACTTCTCATCAGTGCAGTCAATTTTTATTTCCGATTTTATTGAACTTTCAATCATTATTCCCTCCACTATTTCAGCGATTCTCGGCGCTTTTCCAACCTTTAGAAATATTACAATACATTTTTATCCGTTCTAATGAAGTTTTAATTGTACCAATTGAATTTTATACACAGTGAATATTTTGCTTGAAATTTTCGCGGCAGTGTATCCTCATTACATTGCTCGTAAAATTGCTGTCAAAAGTTGGTACTATTCATGCACCAGCCGAGGGCACAGCAGTTAGAAACCACCGTTAGGAAAACAAACAATGCACGATATTATTATTAGACGACGGTAGTATACGTACAAAGACAGTCCAAGTTTCTCTATGAAATGTGTACTACAATGCGCCCAAGTACACATTGCAGGCATTCGTGCCAGATAATGAACAGGTGCTCTAGAACACAGTTAAAGCCTAAGATTGTAGAACGTAACGGCTTGCGTGCAGCATCAGATTGCTTGAGGCAGTACCGCAACAAAAGCCAACTGAAAGCCGCACACTAACAGGAATTACGAGACCTAGGATTATTAAATTAATTAATCGCACCAATTACGATCGTAGTAGTGGATAGTTACGGCTAGTTATGGCAGTTACTCCTGCATCATATAATAATAATAATATCCAAAACTATACGCGGAGTAGAAAAATACAGCTATAACTCTATATAAAATTATACACAAATACGCGATTCACTGTTACGAAGTACACGTAGATTTGCAGTAAAAAAAAAAAAAAAAAAAAAAACAAAAGCTGTGCTAAAGACTAAGAAAACTTTATTTCTCTCTTGTATTTTTCAATTTATTTTTCAGCTGATTTTATTGGAGGGCAAAAAATGGAAAACAAAATACGATTTGCGTTTATTAGCGACAGTTTATCGGTTTTTTTTTTTTTTTTTTTTTTCAGACACCTTTCAAGTTTAAGTGCGTAATGGATGCCGTGGGAACATGCAAGGATGCTCGGACGCAATGCTCGCTCTGCTCACTGAGTACGTCGTCCGGCTTATTTCTCCGCTTGCATGCATTTTCTCTATTAGACCTGTATTGCTAGTCAGCGTATCACTGTTTGCACTGGCATGTGCTCGGAGAGGTCTCCGAGTTTATTCACGCTTTGGTGCAAATACGTGTGCCTCCGATATGTGCGGTTGAAGTAAATGTAAGAAAATATATTCGTGTAAATAGTCAAGTGCTGCTGTACCGACTCCGAATGGCTTTTCAAGCTGTGTTCCATACGCAGGCTTCTTTATTCCTGTTTTACTTTTATGGGTCAGACACATATACCGAACGCGCTGAGGGCACCGTGAGGGAGCTCACGTTGTTATATTATGTGGTTTATATTGCCTCAGCGAAGTACTTGTGGTCAACAGCCCGAGATAGTTTGCTCTAACGTTCAAGGGACGAGACTCTATGAGAATGCAAAAGGGTGTACGTGCTTACATACACCAACAGTACTTGGTCAGGCTCCAATCAAATTCGATATCTTTGAGGTTTTTAAATTTATTGATATTGAAAAAAAAAAAAAAAAAAAAAAAAATTGCTACCTCATAGAGAGGAAGCTTTGTTACTGTGTACTTGTTGAAATTACAAAACAGCCTGCAAAGCACAGAAACCTCGACATTGCTTCCTCATTATTTTCTACCTTTCGCAAAACCACCACCATGAGGAAGTTTGGTGATCGTTTTTTTTTTTTTTTTGGTTTCCTTATAGAGGCAGCTTTGTGGTAAGGTGGTAAATAATCAGAAAGCAATGTGCAACAGGATTTTCTAGGATTTTCTCAGATCAGATAAACTCAATACCAAACTTTGGTTATAAGATTCAGTTTACGAACTTGGTAATTGTAAAAATGAACGTAATTACGTCGGTGGGCATTTTTTTTTTTTTGGAGGTTCCACTAATTTCAGGCAAAAATAATTCTTTTGATCCGAGAAGAATAAATTATAGAAGTTTCTTCTCTTTACAATAAAGAAAAATTATAGGATGTTCCATTTTTTTTTTACCAATGACACCCACACATGACATGAGAATGTCGAGAAAAAAAAATAAAGCTTTCTCTATGAGGAAGCAAAAAACACATTTTTTGTCCTCTACTTCTCTCTCTATTTCTAATGGTTGCAGTAGAAATGGTAGAAATAATTCTATGGATCGACTCTATCAAACGTCAATGCAGCAGACATTTGAACATGAAAATGTCAAGCTACAGAAAAGAATGCTCTGATGTGAAAGAGACGGCCAAGGCAAAAAGGACAGAGGAAAAGAGGAATAATTTACGCACGAAAGAGTATAGAATTCGTTTCATGCAGAAAGTGTCGGGGGTTCTCTCAGATATATATATATATAGTCCGTTTGGATTGTCGCGGTGCAGCGAGTCATCAAGAAATCGCAATTAAAAGTGGAAAATCTCTGGCGAATCGTTGTCGCCCTCTCGGTGTCGTATATATAGCGAAAAGAGGGAAGGCATTGCTCGAGGCCCTTCGCTGAAAATCGTACAATTAATTTTTCCACTCGTCGTTTGCGCTTCCTCATCTCTCTCTCTCTCTCTCTCTTCTATTCACTTTTCTTGCCAGCGCTGCGTGTAACGGTGAGCGCGCGGTTAGATTTTATTTGATTACGTCTCTGCTATTCCCTCTGCAATTTTCATTCTCGTTTTCTCGTACAATCTTACTGAACTTCCGTTTTGCGCTGAAACTACGCGACTGAGATTTTCTTCATTCAAAAAGCAGCAACGAAGCAGCGAAGTGAAGATTTCTTTGTTCAACGACAAAAGAAAACATTGACATTGTTGTAGCTCGGATTTTCATTGTCACAAATCTTCAACTACGAACCCACGCAAAAAGTAAAGTATTAAAGCAGTATGAAAAGTAAAGACTGTGTATGATTTATAGGACTGAATAATACTAAAATGTGTTTTAGACGGAATTATTAGTTTTCGGGATTTAGGTCGATATTTCCACAGCTTTTGATGTCTGGATATATTTCTTTACAGCTTCCAAGTTTTTTTTTTTTTTTTTTTTTTGCAAAGCTTCCACTTTGAGGAAGCGAAAATTGTTCAACATTCTTCCTCGTAGAGGTAGCTTCGTAAAAAATACAAAATAAAGAGGAAGCAATTTGCAAGGTTCTACTTAGCAGGCTTTTATTTAATACTGTTTTAATACTTTTCTTTTTGCGCAGAAACCATAGCGGTCGCACATTTCTTGTCATCTATCAATAAAAGAAAAGGCCCTTATACCTGTCGACAGCATTTATTATCAGCGAAATGGCACGAATTAAAAAAAAAGAAAAAAAAAGCCAGTCGTATTTAACGAAGTGATAATGAATGTTGAGCTTAATCCCTGAATTATAATCGAAGCTCAACATTGTCGTAGGTTTGAAATAACGGCATTCAAAGCAGCAGAGTGCATAGCAATTATTTTTTTTTTTTTTTTTTGTCATTCTACGAGCGGATAAAATTTGCAATTCGATTTTAATTTTTAATCATCATACATATGCCGTGGCACGCTTTTGTTCAAAATATACGGATTAACTCGTGTCAGACCGTGTACTAATTTGGATGAGGTTGTAGCGCATGTCTGCATTTTCCGCAATATAATTCGTTAGACATTATGGAGGAATAATAAATTCGTATTAACTGAGCTGGAACGAGAGAGAGAGAGAAAAAAAAAAAAAAAGAATCTGAATGTGGTTTTATGAAAAGTACGCACGCATTTAAATTGAAAAGCGTCGGCGCGGTGTGCTAAAAATTAGCATTGAATTTTAACGAATCGTGGCTTCCTTTCGTGTCCGTGTGTTCTCGCCTAAAAACTCCGTGGCAAAACGCTTCATGAATATCTAAAAAGTGCAACGGACCGAACTATGAATTTCACATAATTTACGGTTAAATCTCGAAGCAGAATTTCAATCGTTGTCTGAGACAGGAATGAGCACCGTTTGAATAGAAAAATATTGCAAATATTCTTTTTTTTAATAAAAAAAAGAAATAATATGTTCAAAAAAATAATGATATTCTGCAGGAATAATTTTCTTTAATCTCTTAATTAATTTTCCCAATAATTATATAAATACCTTAAAGCAATTATTCTTTATCAATGAATGATATTTCGAAGACTCAACAAATCCACATAATTATTTAGGCTAATAATGTAAAAAAAAAAAAATTTCATTCACTACACATAGCTACCGTCAATCTCTAGTCTGAAATCATTCTACTAAATTCGTGAGTGTCACTGTTTTTAATGATGCAACTTGAAGACATTATTTTCCATTAATTTTTCTTAAGCCCTGCCGTGTTGTTCGATCGCTTCACACAGATAACACGAAGAAAACGGGAATTTAAATCACCTGAGGAAAAGGCGTAGGTACCGCATGGGGCATTCCAGCACCCACATGTGTGTCGTTTTTGCACGAGTTACACACGTCACGTCGAGAATGTAATAAACCTTTGTGACCCTCGACAGTCGGACACGTGAGAACGTTGCCCTCGGGCTCGACATTAAAGTCCTTTTGCATACGATATACGGCAGGTAGTATCTATTTTACGTAATCGTTCAATTTTATCTATTTAAATAAAGTAGATAATTTTATATGTTTTTCAAAGACTTTTTATTTTTTTTTTGTTTTGCTAAAGAAATAAAAGGTCGATTTTTTAATTTAAAGCAGTAAGAGTCAAAGAAATTAATTTTTTCATACGCAGCAATAATATATTCAACAGCAATAACGGAGTAAAATTTAGTTGAATCATAAATCTCTGAATGTGGCGCATTTTTTATTCATTCGAAGTAAGTGGAGGGTATTTGGAGGTTCCACATTTTAACTCGGGTATTATTCAATGAGTCTGGGACTGCTATGTCAATGTACTTCTTCAGTTGTTTCAAGTAAACTGAATTCTCATTACATCAACCGGTCTTCGTCCACTCGACGAAAGTACAATTTCAATCAACCTAAATTGTCTCAACTGAATATCTGTAGTTGTTATTAGCAAACCTTTTTCACAGTGTAGTTTAATAATACGTCGCAGTGTGAATGTATCTTTTGAAATGTAATTTAATATAGAAGCACTTGGCGAAATTAGTCACATGCGCTTTTCCGGAGAAGGAAACTATACAAACAGAGTAGTAGTTGGAAGTTCAGTAGCAGTCCCACGAGGAAAGTGTATATGGCTACTAGTACCTATGCCATTCGCTGCAACATTTATCATAGCTTAGCGGCCAGAGTGTGGTTAGTTGGAAATAGCCGAGTGTGTGTACTTGAACATATTAATTTATATTGCAACTAGTGTAATTCAACAGAGTCGCGAAAACAGTGAGTTATTATGAAAATTATTCATTACAGTATATAAATTTATTTATATAAAATCATTAAAACACTATTAAGTGTATACATATATGTACTTTGGATAAATGAATCCACTCACCGAATCGTCGAGTCATTAACGACGTTTAATATTCCGCAATAATTTCTAGTCTCTGGCACTTACCTGAAACATAAAAAAAAATGCCAAGCACATAAAAATGATGTTAAATTAAAGTAATTAAATTTACGTGCATCTAATATGAAGGGGGCATAACGCAATATTAATATTATAAGAAAAATAGATATGGTAACGGACAACGATATAATTAATTATTCGACGGGATCTTGTTAGAAGTATTTAATTGCACTCCATAGTGTATTGACGAGAGACTACTCTGCTACTCAGGCTCAGATGCCACGACGACCTCCGCTTGTAAAACGAGAGGCAAAATTATATCGAGGTGAGCTCTGAGAGTGAGAGAGAGAGAGAGAGAGAGAGAGAGAGAGAGAGAGAGAGAAAGAGCGGGAGAGGGATGAAGAAAGTGGCTAATAATTAGTCCTTAATTGCTATCGTTGAATAGCCCGATGGGCTAATTGGTTTAATGAGACTCTCGAATAGCTTTCTCGTGATGGGCGAGACGAACAAGTAGCGCGACGTTATATCACTTCTGATGTTGTCCTATCTATTGTTGTAGATATCAGATCAGCCTTTTCGTTTACAAAAAAAAACGATAAATTGGTTATTTGTTTTTAAATTTGTAGCTTGCATTGATTCCATGGATTTGGAGATCGAATCAGGACAGTAATGAACATTATTTCAGAAGGCTAACCAGGTCGTATGAAATATGATTGAATATTCAATATGTATGCTTTGTCACGAAAATTTTTTAAAATTCGAATTTGAAAAAAATGACTTTTCTCAAACACAAGAAAAAAGATTCAAAGTATCAGATTTTCGTATCTTTCATTTAATTTCTTTTGCCACAAAGAATATTCTTGATATGTGTTGAAAAGAAAAAAGCAATTACTAAAATAATAGTAAGAAAAAGCGTGTTGCACTTCTATGTTCTCACAGACAAATCTGGTTCTACTTGAAGACCAAATAAAAAAATATCCCGTAAATCGTGCCGTGTTGGCTATGAATGCGTGCATTCGATATGAGCTTCAGAGAAACATTAGATACAAGAAAATTTGTAAGAAGACGAAAACACGAGTAAAGGTCCACACTCGATGGGCACGTTCAGTAGAAATGTTCGTGGATAACCGCAAGATACGTATAAAATACGCAATAGTCTCGACGAAAAGCCAATTGGCATACATGCAGTGGAAAACAAACGCAGAGAGTGAGCTTTGGGTGAAAGAGCGGTGCAGTTGCCTGCCAAGTGAACGAAGAACGAAAAGCGTTGCTGTACTGCAGTTGAGAAGGGAGTGCCAACGGTAGCTCTGCTATTTATGACAAAAAAAAGGCGAGTCAACCGCGACGAGTCTCGACACACGGTGTGGAGAAGAGGTCGGAGGTCGTGGAAGAGAGGAAAAGCAGGATAGCTCCCGCGGATCGGATGACCGGGATTTATTGTTTCTTCCTTCCGACGCAGAAACACTCTGGCTTCCCGACTGTACTCAAGAGCTCCGTTTGCGCTTCTTTCTTCCTTCTCTTCTTATTCGCCGCTGTCTAGTCAAGCAACTTCACTGGTCGTCCAACTCCTCGCCTCTGTAACTATTGCCACTGGAAATCCCAGCGCACACCAAGAACAAGATTTTTTTTGCGCTAAAAGCGCCAAGGAAAAACTCGGAAAATGATCTTTACTCGAATTGCCACTAAATCTGTGGTGAATAAGTGCAAAAAAATTAAGAGCTACATTTTTCGTGGCATTCAAAAATTCATTATTAGGAATTAGGAGGAATTAAAAGGTTCAATGAAATTTTCTTTTTTTTTGCGCTATTTTTACCTTACAAAATATAATTAGTTAAAAAAAAAAGTGCAACTAATTTCTTTTTCAATGAAATTTTATTAAAATTTCACAGAAACTAGTTCAAGATATAAGAAATATCAAAGAGGATCCGATAAAGTGGCTCATTTGATAGAAAAAGTCTCACGACGACAAAAACATATGTCAATAAAATTCTGGGAACAATACATGAAAGATTGACACAAATTATGATTATCAAATCATTTCAGTATATCGAAATGATTAATGTGAATTAATCTCTTTGGAATTGCAAAATATGCGCGATGATGCGCCGATTGCAATGGCGGATTAACTGCAGTAAAATATAGAATCGAACTCTGGCTGTTATTGACGCTGATTGGTTAGCTCGTATAATCGCAATGATAACTTTGGTGTATCGGTGAGTTAACCAGCACGAAGCCTCTGGATCGAAACTGTGTATTTTGACTGGATATACGTGCGACGTTAATATATTGTACGACTGCAATGGCGAGTAGTTACCACGACGGTATTGCAAGTAGTAGTGACCGCAGTGCGTCAGACGCACGAGAACCACGTGTGCCGGACGAAAACAAAAGCCGGCTTATTCCGCATATTAGCATAAACGTGGAATAACACGCTTCGGCGTTCACCGGCCACCAAGAATTCTGTGGTGTTTGTATTCATGCTGGGGATTGACTTTTACAGAACAGTTCTCGACTCTCTGCCACGTTCACCGTTTGTTCGATCTTGAATTTATAATGGAAGTGCTTGTGCGCGTTAACACGCTTACGCATGCCTCGATAATTCGCATTAAATCCGAGAATTACGAGATAAACTCACTACTTTGAAGCAGAGGACTTTTTTTTGTTGTTGTCTATTGCATAAACAATTTTTGTACTCAATTTGATGACGTTTTGTTTTATGCTAAGCCATAATATACACATTATGAAACTAGAGTTTGATTTTATTAAAATTTCAGTAGTTTTTGACGAGAGAACATTTTTAAAAAGTCATTAAAGATAACAGGAAAGATATCACTTAATTTTTCTCGTATGAAATTAATTCTCTGTTTTTTTTTTAATAAATATGATTCTTGTCAATTTTTTTCAAGATTTTTTCTTATTATTTTCTTCCGAAAGAATTCTCGAAAACAAAATTTGACAATAGCAAGTAAATTAGAAAAAAAATCGTATGAACTGAAAACAAGGATGAAAAGTGCAACTTTGTACATTGCTTCCTCATTATTTTTTCTTATTAATTTTCTTTGTATCATCTATCACGTTGACGTTTTTCTTCAAATTTCTCTTTCATTTTAATTCTACCCAAATAGAATTTTTAGTTGGCAATTTATGTTTAATATAATTGGTATAAATAAATTGGTATATATAGCAAATAAACTTGATGTAGGAGCGGTTTCGGTGGGTTTCCTTTAAACTAGACAGATCATAAAATGTCGTTCGACATAGAGAGACGAGCAAATTGCACGAATTCCTTCGTCGGATTGGCATCCAAGTTGAAGTACATAGTGGCCGAGACGTCGTTGCAGACTATCGCCGAAGGAGAGAAAGAGAAAGAGAGGCAAAAAGGTACGGCACCTACGTAGGGCAAGGGATTGGATCTCGTGGAACGCGAAATAACATTGCACAAATATTACTTTTTGTATCGTGCCATTCCACAACGATGCCCACAGCTACTACTAAATCCACCATCAGGCGACAGTATTTTATGAAGATCATAAAATATCGTCTTTTCAATTTCAAGATTCAACGAAATCTCGTTTTTGTTATTGTATCCTACTTTGTACGAACAAGCAGATATGCCAGAAGACTTTCGAATTTTTATTCGAGAAGGGACAAACGCTTCGCAATATTTAAAACAGTGAAAAATTGTAATTCTTGTAAGGCTAGAACCACTTTACCGATTCTCACCAAATTCCATAGCAGACATTAATTAGTATTAGTCCATTAATATAAAACATTTCTGACCATTATCTCGTAGTTTGCGTGAACTAGCGGAGGAGATTTAAAGAAAAATATTCAGAATAGCATAGAAAGTGAACCACTTTACCGATTGGAATCAAAATGTACTCAAACCTAGTTCAATGGTAGTCTACATGTGAATAAAATTTAAGCCAAATCTGCAAAAGATTTACAATTTTTGTTGTCATGCCAGCAATTTTTCTAAACCACTTTTCTCGATATATTGGATCATTCTGAGTCTCCTGACATCAAAATGTATCACACAACCCCGGTTTCTCCTGAATTGGCTTCAAGTCATGCTCCAGATTCGTATTCGTTGAAGCTCTCAGTGCGTCCATCAGGTCATATTATTTTTTTTTTTAGACAAAAAAAAAAAAGAGTGAAGTCAAAGTACCGGCTGCGTCTTCCTTTTGGAATGCCACTCTCAACTGGAGGGCAATTCTCTAACAGAGGATGACCGATTTCAGGCCACAAGTCTCCACGGATTTTTCGATTTTTTTTTTTTCCAGGACGTGAAAAATCGAACCTTCTCAGAACCATTTAGAACAACACCATCTTTTTCCCGTGCCTTTTTTTTTTCACCAGTGAATTGCGTTCGGAGTCTAAAGAAAATCGTCTTGTCCAAGCTCGAAGCGGCGAACTGAAAGCGCCGATAGTAATGCCCAAGACGCCTTGAGAATTTACCGAGAAATCGGAAAGGGCTAAATTATTGGAGAGAAAAATTCGTAGCTTCGTAGAGCGCGACTGCGCTCTAACGTATATAGAACCTCGGCGATAAAGTCGAATATTAATGCCCGAATGAACTTTGCCGCGAGATTGTACAGCGTGTTTTATTTGCTCTTAGAATTTTTATTTCCACTGCAATGCACGAGGGTTTTATTTCACGTTCTTGGGGTCCTTTAGCTGACGTGGCTGTAACTATTCGCCACCCGATGCAACGATATATTAGAACCCTTTCCTTCTTCTTCTTCTTGGTGCACCTGCTGCAATCGTAAAAACGTCTCGAGCATTTATATTTTATGTTCCACTGAAGACACGACATTTTGACAAGATTTTGGGTTTCATTTTTTCTATCTATCGTTTTTTTTTTGCTCTCATACATCAACACTTTCTATTGTGCTTTTAATTTTTTTTTATTTATTTATATTTTGCACAGAATTTATAGAAAAATTGACAGATTGGTCAAAACATATTTGGAGGGATAAAATAAAAAATCGCTTCAATTTTATGTGCAATGGGGGTTCCTTGAACACCAGCAAATATTTGTATTCTCTACTGGAATACATCATCTTAGTCTTCTGCTGTTCGTCACGATATTTTTATTCTTCTACTCCGAACAAAACAGAAAAATAAATGAATAATTATTACAATAAATTAGTGACAACAATTGAAGATTAGAATTTTGCAAATAACTGAATGACAACATTGATTGGTAGTCCCAGAATTGGATAGAACATTAAACGTGAAATAATCAATTAAGTCGTAATAAATGTTTTATCATAAGCAAACCGTTTAAAAATAATTGTTTAATGGACCTGCGCCTTATTATTGATACTCTACAGTGTTACAGTACTGGAGGTAAGTAAATTATGTTGAGATTTATATCTATCTGTTTCGACATATCCATAAAGTCGCCAGGTAAAAGGATATATAGCAGGATATATCTCTCAGGGTTTACCGGTCTCTAACCACGTGATAATACGTGCGAAGCTATACAATATGCCGTAGACAGGATTCCTCGACATTATACATGATGATTCACCGCGAATTTGTTGCAGAAGAGATCGTTCTTTTACGCCACGTTAAATGAATCACGAATAGGTTTGAAGTACGTCATACAAAACGTTCGCTATATAACATTCTCCTCTGGCTAAAGACTCCGTCTTTGTCTTTTTAAGCACCGTTTGAAGAGCAATGAGCTGAGTGAGGTAACATACTCTGTACACGCACAAGTGTTTGTAATACCGAAGGTGAGCGTAGATCCTTTGCCAGACGTTCCCTAAAAGACCTCAGGGCATAAACTCTCGAGAGAATTACAGACAGAAATGGAGAAGAAAAACGAAAGGCTACAATCTAACAGCAGGATATTGGATTTAACGATATCATTATGCAAATCTTAATAATAAGTAGAAGCAAAAAAAAAAGGTATGAAAAGTAGAACTTTGCAAAATTGCTTCCTTATTATTTTTGAATTTTTACACAATTTCGTACAGCAGGGAGGATTTTTTTTTCAATCGTCCCCAGGCCAAAAATATAAATCTCTGAAAATCATTTTTTTTTTACTGTCTCGCCTCCCTTAAATAAAAGTGTTCTCAAGCATGTAAAACGTTTATTGATTATATTATCTCGCGTGACGTTGCGTTACATCATTCATATTAATTTGTCGGTTACGTCAGAGTAGACGTACACGTCAGTGTGTGATAAGTATACCAAGAAAAGCAAGAATCGAAACGTGATCCGAGAGGTCCGATTCTCCTGGCAAGAGCTCGTCTATACTAGCGAGTAAATATGTGATGATAGACATTACGCAAGATCATCGATGAAGCATGTCCAGAAGGATTCCGTTGAGATGAGAAAAAGAAAAGAAGTGGGAAGAAAATAAAAACAAGAGCCTCTTGGTGGTAACTATTGGCACAGTCCAGCGAAGCAAAAAAGAGACATTCGAGTGGCAGTTTTAGTTCCCACGACTTCTCGTCCGGTCAGTCAAGCCCTCCAGCACATATATAGATAAAGATAATATATACACGGTGTATAATAGACTGTACGTCTCATAGCCAAAGACATCTCGTTCTGTTCTGTGCACTGCGACCTCTGACTTAACGTCTACCTCCTACCGAACGAGTTCCCTCGGAATTATAAACGTTCAGTATACAGAAACCGAGACTTAATAGCTTAATAATCAGCATATTAGATATGAGGTGTTCTCCACCAACTCAGCCATTTTTTTTTTTAACTTTCCACTCTCTCTCTCTCTCTGCATTTTTTCAGATTTTTTAATTCACTCGGAAATGAGTATAAAAAAAAATGTTTTCCATTTTTTTTCTTTGAATTTTCCACTTTTTCATCCTGCTAGCCTATAATTGAGAAACAGGAATAAAATAGAACAATAGTTCATAAGAAACCACAATAATTTTATTGGATTTACTTCAGATTCACTTACACTGAGAAACAGTGAGTAGTTCTGAATGCCATTCTTTGGTTAAGGCCACCGAACTGTTGGTAAATCCTACCTAAATTTTGGTACCTGTAACCAATGATTGGTAATCAGCTACTCATTTTTCTCAATATACTTAAATACCCTAATAATAATAATAATAATAAATAATCGTAAATCGTACTTGAACTGTACACATCCTATTCATATCCACAAGTTGAAACATATTAAAAAATCAGCAACATATCTGGTAAAAAGTACAATAAAAAAAATGTCATTTAAAGCTGTTCTGTATTGCAACATAACGATATAGGTTGCACATAATAAATTGCAGTTTATAATGAAAGAGTTCACTGTTATGTGGGAAATTGGTGTTGAGGTAAAAGCGTCAACGAGACAAGGGAACAACAGACTGAGTAAAAAGAGGAAGGAGACAGATAGGATTAATGGTTTTCTCACGTAGGTAATACCGTCGAGCAAAAAGCGGAACGGGCGATGGTGCTTGACCGGCTTGGTCACGTAATAGTCCCACTACGATTGCGCGATTCGTATTACTATATATATATATATACACCATCACCTTCGCTTTTGTATTAAATCGCAGTCTGACAAAGAGTGTCAGATAGATACTATAACCATATTGATACATATAGTTGACCGACGTTGTGTCGAGGTTCGCTATGTCATCAACCGCAGCGTTCATTTCCTTCGTTACTGCAAATTTCCTGTTCGGATATACCGAAGGCACCACGGGCAGTGATGACCAGACCGATTGACCCGATTCGATTGAATCAAACTGTGCCTGTTAACCTATAGAAACGTGCTTATTCATGACATTTTCTCAATCAGAGAGCAGCTCAGTCTGATAAATTACACGTTCATGGGGCGGAACATATTTGTCCCTGATTTCAAAAACTTTCATATATATCCGTGACATACTAATTCAATTTTTCTGAATCTACAGGACTTATAGGATCTTAATTCACTACATCCATTTTTTGTCGTTGTAACTTTTTAAATTTGGAAAAAAAAAGATATAATTCTTCGAAAAATTACAAACTGAAATAATTTAGGTTTATTCTATTTACACAAATTGTTGGCACACTACAGTTTATGCATCGAGTGAAATGGATAAACACGAAATTATTTGGCATTGATCATCAGCTGCAGTTTAAGTAGATTCGAGTTCAGAATTCGAAATCAAGAAGAATTTAAGTGTTGGTTCGCGATGATAGAAGACAGAATAGCAAATGCATATACATGAAATGTATCTAAACTTTCGTTATTTTTGTTGCAATATCGTATTGCCGACACTCGTGCAAATATTGCTTACGCCAAGAGATCCGGTATAAAATGTTGTTGCAACTTGTGTGTGCAACGGGTTTCCGTGGTTTCGCCACTCGAATATATTTCTATTGGCCCCGAAGTGCCGGCATTACTTTGCCCATGCATATATGTATACATCTATTTATCCGTATAGATGTCTGCGGAATACTGCTGCACTCTCGTTCAGCTCTCTTCA
Organism: Perithous albicinctus; assembly: GCA_964016905.1. Classification (NCBI taxonomy): domain Eukaryota; kingdom Metazoa; phylum Arthropoda; class Insecta; order Hymenoptera; family Ichneumonidae; genus Perithous; species Perithous albicinctus. Next base: position 15,427,918 of record OZ024699.1, read on the forward strand.
TCGCGACTGCACCTGCAGCGACGACCGCAGAGTCACCGCCGTCGCAGCCGCGAGATTGATTTTTCCGAAATGCAACGTTTGAAGAGTTGCCAGAAGATATATATCGTGGCTCTGGGTCTGGCGTGTATGTACCGAGCGGTTCTCCTGGCCCGGATTCTCAGTTTTCCACGACCGGATGTGTGCGACTCGAGGATATATACTTGCGCTCGATTACCAGCGGCAACGTGCATTCCTGTAAGAGCTTTTCTGCATCCTGCACTCGTGACATACAAATAAAACAAACCTACCAAACGTTTTCGTGGTTTTTAGGAAATTTCTTTTTTTCTTTATTCTTGAAAAATTCAGTACACAAAAAAGAAATAGAACCTTGCAAATTGCTTCCTTTATTATTTTGTACTTTTGAAAAAGCTTTTTTATTGATTCAGTCTCAAATTTTATTCAATGAAACAAGTAAAATAATTCTAATATTGTATGCTCGTTTCACAAAATATTTCTTTATCACTTTTCCAATTTAACGACAAATTTGTGTGAAAAAAAAAATATATTCAAGCAATTCTTGTTGAAGTAATAAACAGCTTAGTCACTTATTTTTTTAGAATATTTTTACTGTGCATTATCTTCAGTACTTATAATAATCGAATAGCAGAGATAGAGAGAGAGAGAGAGAAAGAGAGAGATGAGTCGGTTCAAAGTGAAGGCGGATATGCACAGCAGGATTGAATTAGCGTCGATAGCCATGAGCCGCCCACCACTGTGCCTCATTGTATAAATATCTAATATCGCCGTCATACCTTTTAAACCTATCCGTAAGTGCCACTCTCGACACACCCCCGCTGCCATTCACCATCGGTCGTTGCAAAACACTTGAACCCGTGACCTCGCTTAAATCTCGAATTCTTCTATTCAGTACCACAGTTATACTACGATAATTCGAACAAAAACAAAAATGCACAGAAGATTTGTAAAAAAAAAAAAGCAAATTAATGAACAGCTTTTCGAGATATGCTATTCGGCTGATGCGCTGATGTTTGAAAGGTGGAAGCAAACATGGAAGGGTGAATAAGGGAAAAAGAAAGCCAAAAAAGGCTTTGATGCATCCACATGCATTATGATTATGACGATAGGAGAGAAAAGGCGCGTGTCGTGCATTGAATGAGTCAGAGAATAATGTGCGCACGAAACGACAGCTAGACATTGTTGTGTATGGCTCCTCGACTCTGCGGCCGGGTAATAGCGGGATGCATGTGAATTAGGCATCGATTATTATTCGTGGATATGAGTGACTAACGTCGTGACAACCAGACACACGACACTCTCGGTGTTTGCTGTTTCGTATGCACAACGCGTGCAATGCACGAGGATGGCGCTCTCGTAGCCATATTATGGAAGGGACGAGAGAGACTCCAGACGGAGTTGTGAGCTCGTGACTTTGTCTCTTCTATCGATATTACCAACGACCCGTGTGAGCATCTACAGACATATCTTGATATATATATCCTGAGCTTTGTCAGTTTAGAACCGGAATATCCAGCTGTGCATTCAAAGAGATCAGGGTGTGTTCTAATTTTCATGATCCTGCAGATCAGCAACTAAATTAGGAACGCGATGATGGAGAAAACATATTAAGTACAATCGAGATAGCCCACTTTTGAAGTTTTTTACGCCTTCACATATCTGCTTCCAAATTTCAAGATTCAATATTTTAACCAGTATAAGCTACTAGTTTTCATTTCTTGTAAATACTAATTCACGAATTTTCAAAATAATGTCATCATTAAAACATTCAATTATATCCTTACATTTCAGTACATCACATGAGTATTACTTGAATATCGTTGGATCTGTGACGAAAAGATCAGGACAATTTGTCCTAGGAGAAAGTAAGGTGAAGTGCGTACGACAGAAATTTCCTACAAAAGCGAATACTCCAGAGACAGTGAGAGTCAGGAAGGGAACCGACGAAGAAAGGAAGATGAAGGATCCGCGGTGTTATGAGCGGGCACTGTGCGCGCGAGAATAAACTTCTGAGTAACGCGGCGAGTAACGACAGGGATGTAAAGACTACTCTGCAGCGACTATTACGGTTTTCTGTCGTTGCCGAGTTGCGGCAGCGCCGAGAGAAAGAGAGAGAGAGAGAGAGTCTTCTGCAACGCCGTGAAACTCGTAAAACTAGAGGATAAGACAAGAGGGAAGGACGAGGTACAAGGCTCGAAGATTATACTTCGTTGACTATTGGAACGGAGTCACGACGGCGCGAAGAGTAAAGATATAGAGCAAGTACGAAACCGGGGGGACTCCCTTAAAACTTTTTCTCCGTAAAGTCGTCCACAAGTTCCGACGACTATAGACACCAGCTTCACCACTCTTTCTCCCTTAACTTCGACCGCAATCATTTCAACCTTTTCCTTTTTTTTTCTTTCTTTTCTTTATCTTCACTAATTTACAAGTCTCGGCGCGACTCGAACAAGTCAGACGTCCACCAGTTTGCGCGTTAGGGGGAGCCCAATGAAAAATCCACTTTCTTCGTAGAATTTTCCGTCGTTAGACGATGACTGCACTTGGACTCTTAATTTTCTCAAATAAATCTTGGAATCATCTTTTACCACAACTCCCTTTTCTAATTCCTTTGAAATGTCATTGAGAAGAGAGATTTTGGTTGACTTATCTTAATGCGGTGGAAAGCGAGCTGACAAACTAATATTTTAAGGGACAGTGATGTCATTAAACGAGAATTTAACTAATTGTACTATTTAACTCAATCATAACTATGCAGACTTTTGTAGAATTGATTTTTTTTACTAACCAAATAATGTTTTTCGTAGGTTCGTCACGTTCTTGAAACATTTATTAGTGTGAATCATGGAAAATGTATCGATAAATTGAAAATGAACGCGTCGGAAAAAAAAAATTGTCATAAGGTGTAGCCAGGTCTCTCCTGCCATCAGGCTCAACGGCTACTTAGGACGCGGTATCTCTCAGTTGTCACTGGCGCGGCGGATGAAAAAGGCCAGTCAATTTATGGGGGACCCCACACCGTGAAGTGTCGGGGTAGGGTGATGAAGATAATCCTCCAGATGACAACTATCTGTAGCCGAAGAAATTCCTTAAAAAGGCTGCAACCTGCAGCGTACAGGGTTTGCCGACGTCCACGTCCAGCTAGCCTATCAACATCCAGCAGGAAATAGCGTATACGTATATACATAATCGACGTACATTGCATACCTAAACTTTTTCGGTTGCCAGAAACAGGGATTCAGAGTTTCTAGTCGGAGTTACGTGTTTCCCAGTAGTCCGGAAACAGAGAGAAATAACTGATGACGATGGATATTTCGATAATTTTCGAAGAATTTTTACCTAAAAAAAACTTCGTAGCTGGACGAGAAATCAAGTAGACTTAATTATTTTGGGAGGAAAAAAAAACGATGAATAATAATTCAAGTTTTTTTCGAATGTGAAAAAGGATGAATTATTTTCGGGGGAAATCAAAATTGGAAAAGATATTTCTATTCTTGTGATAATTCGAGGAATTTTTGAAAGAAATATTTTGAGAATTATGTCGTCGGAAGAGAAACATTCAAATATGTTTGTAAATCAAAAATGCGAGATAAAAAAAATTACAGAAAAGAAGATAAAAATTAAAGACATTCCGCAAGTTTTCAAGGACTGCCAAAGTTTAAGGACATTTTCAAGCCATCGAGGATTTCCAGGACCACTGGACACTATGAGATATTTTATAAAATATTTTTCGGAGTTTATTCAAATAACTCATAGACTTACCTTATAAAACGTGTTATAAAACGTTTGCTATGTACTATAATAATATAGTAAGGCTATCCAGCAGTGGTTTCATCGATAACGCGCTTTCCGAGCTGCTTTTTCAAAGGGATTTTATATTTGCCAATAATTCTCGGTCGGTCAGGTCAAGTATATAGATAACGACGCCTCTCTCTCTCTCTCTTTCTCTTTCTCTCTCATTTTCTCGGTCTCTCGTTTAAGGCTCTGTGTGTTGCGTCTATGGTGAATTTATAAGAAAGGATAGAGACAGAGACGTAGGAAAACAGACAGCCAACGGGTAGAAGGAAAGATAGAGTTCTACTTCCGTGATGGCTGTGCTCGATAAACTTGGAACTATAAAAGCACCTTGGGGCTATTCGAAGCACGCGGAAAATTTTCCAATAATAACGAGACTAAAAGACCTCCTCGTGGGAGCTCTCGTACGTTTATGATTTAACGATTGGGCGGCTGGTCTGGAGAATTCACGATCTTGAATATTCATGATAAAAACTTACGGCGGCAATTCAACGTTAACGATTCAAGCACTTTTACCACCTTAAATTTCGTAATCGCGATTTAACGAAGGTATTATTAACGATTTGTTGAAATTCTGTAGAAACAACAGCAAAAATCCCATAAGCTGTGAAATATGTATTGTCAGTGTTTTTTTTTAGTTTTTCACGTCGAAAAATCGAATTTACAGTAGAATTTAATGTCATAAAATTTGTTTCTTTTTTTCTATAGGATATCTCAGAATCCATGTGGACAACGAATAATTAAAAATAATTTTTTAAATCCTTCTAAATGACTTATTTATGGGATATCATTACGAATACACTTTATTATTTAATAATAGTAAATAAAATATTTCCATCAGAAATATCAAATAAATATATTTGCACACTCTTAAGTGTACCGATCGAATAAATGTCGAAAAACCAACAAGACATTTCTCAGAGAATCCTCTTGAGTGAAAAGCTCTAAGGATTTCTCGCGATATCTTATTATACGAGTCAAAATGAATGCGAAATTAACGCGCTGCGTTGCTTCTGACAAATAGAGCCTGAACTCGAAGAAAGAGCTCGCGAGGCACGAAAGCAAGGCTCGTAATTAAGAAATCCACTTTCGATTTAATAGTGAAACATTGCCCGGAGCTTATGGGCGACACGTCGAGCCGATACACGCCGGAATGATGAAGCACCCCCGTTACCAGTCATCTCCTTCGGATATAACAACGAAAACCCTCCTGCAACACACCCTTCTCTCGCACTCTCTCGCTAACTACCAATTAGTCTTCCACTACTGCATACCACTCATTTGCCGAGTAAAGCCTCTGTTTTCTTGGTACGTGGGACACGCTAAAATTTACTAACACCACCACAGAACACAGTAATGCCATGTACCGTAGACACAGATGCGACAATTCCAAAGGGCATTAATTATCAACGTAGTCTCGCCCCGATGTAATTAGCTCGCACGATTGATTTGAATAATAGTTGTGGGACTCGATGCCAAAACGTTGACGAAAATTCAATGAGAGCTTTTGGTAGGCTTAAGTACTGAAGTAAAAAAGATTTTATAAAATCTATCACAATAAATAATCGAAAATTACATAAAAAATAAAATCACACACAGAACATTCACTCACGTATCTATTCGAATAATGAAAAAATTAATCCTTTTTCGAAGGTTTAATTATCAACAGCGAATAAAAACGCTCTTTCTCTCCTGAATTCGCAAAAGTTAAAATATTTTTGTAAATCAACGAATTAAACTTACAATTAGAATTACAAAAAAAAAAAAGCCCTTTTTCCCTGAAGGCTGAAGTCATCAGTAATAAAATTATTATTTCTTGCAACCCTTTTAACGCTTCGGAGTTCGCTGCCGCCTCTCAAAGAGAAATGAGAGAGAAAGAGAGAGGAGAGGTGGCCCTTCTGTGCCCTCACTTCGTTCACCGCAAGCACTTCGTTGAACATGGAAATAAGTCTGTGCTGAAGCTGGAAAACTGTGCGAGAAGGGAAAGAAACCAGTGGAAGAGGTCGGTCAGCCCTGCAACGTGCACCGCTCTTTCTAACGCGAAAGCAATTTCACGGCTCGCTCGTGCAAACCGCTTGATAATATAGGAACATGCTCACTGTGCGGGTGTCCACTCTGTTTTCTGCACACACTTTTCTATTGTATTCTATATATGGGGCGTTCCACGATTAATCTCACTTTATTAAAAAATAGAACAGTTTTTTGTCGCCGTTAAAATACAGTTTTAAATATTTAAAATTTATTTAATAATTGTTCCAACCGAATTTGTCATGACGTTAAAATTATCCATTTTTTGTTCATTTTTCAATTTTTTTTTCTCGACACATGTGTAAATTTTAAAAACTAGGAATTCAAATCCATTTTTAATGAATTTTGATCGTAAATCCATATGAAAAATTCGTGTAGTGGTTGCAACCGGCAAATCTGTCCTACAATATTTTTTTGAACGTAACATAAGAAAATTACAATTTTATGTAAAATATTTAGTGCGAATCGTAATATATAAAATTATTTTCTAACAATTTTCAGGTACTTGAAGATAAAAATACGCGCGACAGAGTTGACAAATTCTATTTTGTCGAGTCTGTGAATATATTAGTGATTACCATTGACGGTATACCTCGAGCTATATTTTCTCTGGAGTCGTTCTCGCCGTTTCCACAATCCCCTAATCTTCTTTTCGAGATAAAGCTGATTATTGTGTCCTCGTTGCAGAGCTGTTTTCGCTCGACCTGGCATGATTTTGGCAGAGTTTCAGACCAAATCCTACACTACGCTATACATCGCTGTGTGCATAATGTGCAACATTGCAACGTGAAAGCAAAGTGCAACACGACGTTTTCGTGGAAAAACGTATTGCCAGTAGGTCAATCCTCGAGACTGCTGCACATTTCACCAGAAGTTTATCGAACCGTCAAGAATCTTTCGTTAGCGGTGTTTCGTGTAAAATGGAACTTTGCCAGATAGGACGTTAAGTAGAGTCGTCAGTTTCATGTCACGAACCACGAGTCGACAAAGTTTTTAAACTAATTTCGAAGCTTTTCGTACATTTTGACCCACTATGACTTTTTCGAGTGGTTAACGAAATAGTATTAAAAAGTATGTTATAAATATTTATGAGACTTAATAATCAACAATTCCTTCCCTTTTTTTCGTAGGTATTATTTCACAGACTTACAGCAATGAAATTTGAATTAAAAAAAAATCTGCATCACCCAATTATAAGTGAAGAGAGTTCAAATAAATACACGAAATCATTCAGTACCGGTGTGGCTGATCTTGTCAAGTAAAGAAATAAAAAAAATACACGTTAAAATTAAATTACTCGCTCGAAAACTAGAGTCAACTTAAGTATGAAAACTACAAGCGAGACAGAGACTGAATTCAAGTTCATTAACGATCTGCCTCTGCAGCTTCTGCAGAGCAAAGCGTGTGTGTGTGGGTTTGGAACGAGTCCAGAACAACCATACAGACACATTATTGGCCAAATCTCGTTGTGCACGTATTCCTACGTACACGAGAACAGAAACGAGTGAACCTACGCATCAACTGAGTGAATATAAGTGGGTGTCATCCAGGATTGCTATTTCAATGTAGCCAGTCTCTGCAAATCCATAGAATTATTATTACAAGAGCAAGACGATAAATATAAATTTTAATATTATATTAAAAAAAAAAAAAAAAAAAAAAGAAAAACAGGTCATTCAATTAAACGGGAGGAAAAATAATTTCTGGAAAAAACTTCTACGAAGGAAATAGTAAAACAGCGTAGAAAAATAAATAGGGGAGCTCTCACCCATAAAGCGCTTTTCTTGCGTTGAAGTGAAAAAAAAGAAAAAACTGTATATTCTGCAAATTCAACTTTTTCCAAGCAGAAAAGCGAGCGCGCCGTGTTTCGACAAAGGAGAAAAGGTAGAGACGTTCAGAATTAAAGAGAAAGGAAAAACGCTGAAGAGTCGGCCAAAGACGAAATGAGAAAAGCTTAAGCTTGCGATATAACTCACTTCCGTAATAACTTTCTCGCGCGCGGGTGCGATATAACAATAACGCGGCTGTTGAGCAAAGCGGGCTCTTAGGAAATAGTCCAGGTGCATACTTATACACGCGTGCGTATCATATACGTTCAATGAACGTTTTCTCTGCAGGTATTGTGATGCGTAATAATAATAACAGTATGGCATATATCGTACATCGTAATACAATGTAGTAAAATAAAAAGTTTAAGTAATATCTCATCCTGCCATTGTATTATTATTCATATTATTTGTAAAACGCATAATAATACAAAAAATATGTTATAATAATAATAATACATGGGAGGAAGAAATTATTTAACTTTTAATCTTTTTATCACATTAGCAAGAGTTATTAAAAATATTAATAAGTAAACTGAATTACAAATTGAATTACAAAACTCAATTATGCTTCTTGTCATTTTTTTCTTTTTTTTTTTTAATAAAATGAAATATAAAAATGACAAGCCTACTTATTATGTGCACGTAAACTGAAGTTTAAATTATTTATTGCCCGGCGGAAATACCAATTAAATACATTATATGCAATACCTACAACACGAGACGTATGTCCTATTTTGAATCATGCTATCGTTGTGGTCATTCTCCTCTCGTCTAATTATATCGGATGTACCTAACCCTGCATCCCATTCGTGACGTACGATCATTAGAGATTGGCGAATCGTTCTATCATTCTCCGATGGCGTGCTGTTGCATTCTAACTCCGCGAGCAAATCGATGCGGTAACGAGCGCAATGAGAAACTATTCGATTACCAACACGCGTGTGTGTGTGTGTGTGTGTGTGTGTGTGTGTGCAGGCAGGGAAAGGGGTTTAGAAATGGAAAGCCCAAGAGTTTGTCTGTTCACTCTCTCTCTCTCTCACTTCCTCCTCGCTCTTTAGCGTTCGCGAGAGGTCCAGTTGCACATTTCTGTTCTCCCAATCGTCTCTCTTCCTTTCCACGTACGTTCTCGCGCCGCGTTCACGCATGCTAATCGAACAGTACGCTGCGTGTCGATGTCGCACGGATACATCGTGAATCACCGTATCGGGTTCGCTCTCGGATGTAATTGCGGGCTTAAAACCGGCATTTACTCTCCACCCTGGTCCTGGGGTACTCGCGCCTCTTAATGCAAATTACCAACACAAAAGATATATATATATATATATATGTATTGGTGCGTTAACTCCCATAACTAACTTTGCGTCTACAGCCATATCTTTCAAGCCAATTAAGTTTAAGCAAGGTTAAACTGCAGAGACACTTATATTAACTGTTCTTAGCACCGATCTGTATGTTCCTGGAATTTTATATATTTTTTTGTACTTTCGCAAACAGTCGTGAAATGTGCAAAAAAAAAAAAAAAAAAAAAAAGCTGTCTGCTAAGTTTTCTTAGGACATATAAATTTAATTATCTTTCGACTGTCAATTAAAATAATTGTATGTAATTTTTTATTTTTATTTTTAGCTTTGTGGAGATTGTAATTAATTTTATTATTTTTTCAGAATCCTATGAATCAAAAATACTTTTCAAGAGGCGAAAAAAAAAAAAAAATCTATTCACACGAGAATTTAACAAAAAGAAAAAAATTAATTTTTTTATATTAAAAATCATTATGTTTTAAATTTATTTCCTCATGTCCATATTCCTGAATTCAATTTGGACAAATAAGGCATCTTCGCTTGGCACTTTTCCGAGCTGTCGTGGAAACAATTGATACAGTTAAAGAGTCAACCAATTAAATCACTGGCACACGTCAATGTCGTAATTATCTAATCAACGTGATTGACAATTAATCATCTGATATACCCAAACGATATCTGTCAGAGGGACTAGTGGTAAGTTACCGTGAATTTAGGATCGTTCCTTTAATTTGCATTCGACTCTCGAGCTGAGACGTCGATAGGTATATAGTGCATCCTGTAGAGCGCACACCGAGTCCTGTATGCAGAATCGCAGCATCCCTTTCGATTATCCAAAGCACGTATCTATGCAGAAGCTCGTGTCCTAATGCCTAATGGAAGATATTCGCCATTACGGAGGCTGAGGTATACTATACAGAGGCAGCTATCAGCTAAAGGGCTCATGAGCCCTTCTCTCCAATGTACGAAGTCGCCGAATCCCTCTGCAGGCAATTTCGTATCGCCACTCCGGAGAGTTTGCAATAGCATTGAATAACCGTTGAGGCAGAAAGTAAGTGTTTTCGCCACAGAGGAGATGTGTATGTAGCCCGTTTCCCTGCCCTTTTTCTTTCCATAAACAGAGACGTACCCATTGGAATTTCTTTCCACTTCCACGCCAGAAACGAGAGCCAAGAGAAGCCAAAGAAAAAGAAAGATAAAGAAAAGGACTTGAAAATCCAGACCCTCCCTGAGGGCAATAGCTACTCCTGTGTCTCTCCGTACGGAAGCCCTCCGGATAGGCTTCGTTGATTTAAGGGCAGCCCAGTGGTGGTACAATCTTTTTGCTACTCCAGAAGCTGCATTCTCTTGAAGGGATTCGACAGACCTAAAGATGTAGCTCATACAGCAAATCTTCGTTTATACGGTATTTTACATGTAGCTTTAATGTAATACACTGTCTCTTAAAGTTTCATAAAGGACTTCGAGCTATAAAAAAAGTAAATAAATAAATAAATAAATAAATGGTCCCTAAAATAGACCCTCGCCTGGTTTTTCGATTTTCCTTTCAGCTCCTTTCGAGACGAGGTACTTTTTATGACTCGCAATTCAGAAAACGTTGATTTACAAAACAATCTTCAAAACCTTATTAATTGAACTCTAAAAAAAATGTCTAGAAAAGCTTTTAAAAATTTACTACTGATTTGGCTTTAGCGCGCAATTGCGCAGCGACTGGTGACAAATATGATAAAAGCACAACAAAAGTGTCACGCAAATAATTGTAAAAGTAATTAATAGATCGCGGACGTTGCGACGTATTTTAACGTCGATAATTTTGTTAGACGAATTTGCGTACTAATAGTACGAAGACATATCGAGTTTATGCGGAAGTCGAGATATCGTGGTCGGGGGAGTCCTCTCGGACGAGAGAAGAGTGCAAGAGTCGGCTACGGTGGTGGCTCAGAAATTTCCGCCGTTCTAACGGGGAATAAACGTATAGTCCGGGGGTTCTAGAGTGCCCAGAGGAATCGATATTCACCCCCCCCCCCCCTCCCTCCCTCCTCTCCCTTGGGGCTACGGCGTCTGTGGAATCGAGAGAGCTCTTCCCTCTGGCTCTCTCGTGAACGCGTTTCGTGTGGCATCTTCTCTCGCACCCGGGGACCCATTCTCCCGACCCTCGCTCCATTGGTCTCGATGATTTTCATCCTCGCACACAGCTCTTGCTTCTTTCTAATATACGGGGCGAGCTTTTAACGATGCATCGTGTTTATAATATATCGTGGATATTATTAGTCGATATGTGAGGCATTCCTTTATCAACTGAGATACATTTTTTAATTTTTTTTTTTCATTAACTTCGATTTTTTAAATTTGGCACTTAATTTTATAAAACATTTTGAGAATGTGTAGAAAAATGAGTCGGTATTTAATTTTGGGCGAAATATGAGATCTATAAAAAGTCTAAAATAATGTGTACGTATTTTAGATATCAAGCTAATTGTACAATTTTTTGTTGACATTTCGAAACAGGGATTTTGAATGAAATGCCTCCTATATTAGTACAGTATTTTCTGCCCGTTATATAACAGTAGGACTGGAGCATTGTTTTTTTTTTCTTTCTTTTTTTATGGTTTTACCCTCGTAGGTAATACTAAAGTGCTCCTTCACTATTCTCTTTCTTGCATTGCATGCAAGAAGGGTAAAGATTCGTCCATTTCTCGGGTGCACTCGGTTCAGGAGGTCGCTCATCCTGGCTTTTCGCTCCCTTTCCTTGAAAAAAAAAAGAGGAGAGAAATCTGCCAGAACAATGAAGCTAAGCTCTCGCAAGTTAGGAAGCACCGAGAGCCCGTTAATGAGTAAAACGAAAATTACGAAAACACGAGCATTCTTCTTGTTGCGTTAAGTCAACGTTAAAATAAAAATGTAAGACACTTTTTAGAAGCACAGTAAGATCTTCCATAGCTTATAAATTCCTACAACTTCTAAAATATTCTTCCCTCGATATAACTCAGTCGTATTAGCGTTGTGTAAGCAGACACACGTGCATCATTCGAATGGAAAAGAGTTAAAAATATTTTTTTTTACAATTAGTAACCAATTATTGTGCCAAAAAGAAATAGACAAAAATTATGAGAAATTATTCTTTTATAAAGAATCTCATTTCTTCTTTAAAATAGAAATTTTTTTTTTTACATTTATTATTACAAAAAAGTATAAAAATACTTTTTTGACTATTTGGTGTTAAAAAATATTTAAAAAAGCGTCAAAACATAAAACAAAATGAGAATGTCATGAAAAAAAAACAAAAAAATTGAAAAGTTCTTAAGTCTACCAAAAATATTAAACAATTTACTCGAGATTTTCGAAAATTTCAATCGAAGGTTTAACAAAAAAATCCATATCAACTACATTTTACTTACATCACAAATATTGACAAAATATATTCAGCTATATACACATATATAGATATATTTGAATTGTCTAATAATAAATATACTCGAAGCTCAATATTATTTATGCTCTCGAGGGGTGCACAAACTGTCATTTATTATACCATCGCAGAACCATCACGGGACCATCTGACCAAGTCACCTTCGAGTTTTCCAATTGAATTCTCATCTGTTCTAATCGTCGAAGGACACTGCCCATAACGATAATCGTCGAAATTCCAGAAACAGAGAAAAGCCCAACTTCGATAAGTCGTTGTCACCCTACTAATTCCATACACATATAGTATATATCATATGCGTCCATATGTCTATGGTTGCGATGGAAAAGCTCAGGCATGAGATTCGACGTTACCCAGACACACTAGCATAGTACACGTAGGAAGCGTTTCAATCCCCCGACCAAACTGTCTGGCCATGACAATGTACTACCCATTACAACCTATGTACATGAGAAGTGTGTGATGGGGGGTGGATGGGGGGGAGGGGGCAGAGGGTGTGCAATAAGCAGGATCCCCTCGGGCACTCGGTAGCGTTCCAACCGATGGACCATCTCCACCGAGGGTTAGGGGAATCCAACAAAGTACATACAAAATGAAAACGCGTCGGGAGAAGAAGAAAAATGTCACGAGACTCGCAGACACAACACGATGAGGATATTCGACAGCCAGTCAGAAAGGCCGCAAAAAAGGTGGAAAGGCAAAGAAAAACATTTTTAAAAACACGAAGTAAATACTAGAGGTTGTTTCGAAAACATGTATTTTTTTTAGAAAGATGTTTCATGAGAATTGTATATTGTAAATAAATATGAACTATAAATTTCAGTTCAATCTGTTTGGATGAAGAAGTCGCTCAAAGGCACATTTGTCTTGTCCATTTTATTATTTTTTTCACGATATTCTAGACTTTTTATTTTGTTCTTAATATTTCACAACCTACAGTGGTATGCTGAGAACCTATAGAAAAAATTAGCAGTGTTGACAAAAGATATTTGAATAGATAAAAAAAGAAATGTTTGCAATAGTTGCCAGGATGCTTAAAAGAATGCCTAACATATATTCTCTAATCCTGAATAACTTTGTCAATTTTTTAACTGATGAGTATTTGAAAAGCTCATTTTAAGGTGTACGACGTAAACTTGAAACTGGTATATTGCTTTGTAAATAAAAAAAATTTCATTGGAATTGGAAACGAGAGTGAATTGAAAAATGTGAAAAAAAATTCACAGAGCCTTTGTGGAGCCAATAATGGAACAGATCCGAGAGGGTGAAAAAAAAAATAAAAAAAAGCAAGTGGCCGAGTAGTCTGAGAACGCCTGATATAAGAAATGAGTATGTTACAAATTTAAGCACAATAACAATTGAACAATTGAAACAATTCTTGAATATAATAACAGTAGCACAATGCAAAGTAACGTAATGTAACAATAGTACAGAAAAATTCGTCATTCCATTATTAAGATGGCTGATTTAATGAAGTCTGACTTGAAAAGTTAAATATAATAGTAACAGTGATAATGACGATGCCCTAAGTGAAAAGAAAAGGAAGTAGAATGCAGGAAGGCGAGAAAGTAGAATGCAAGCGAATAAAACAGAAAGGTATAGGGCATCAAGGGACCAAGAGATGGGGCATTATATCGAAGCGAGGGATGTGAGTAACGTAGCTATATGCTAGTTTGCGGTGAACTTGTAGGTTAGGACAGGGGAAAGGGGTAGGACACGGGATCGGAGCAACCGCGAGACCACGACGTAGAGAGGGATGGGAGGGTGATGGGGTATACGAAGGAGAGGGTAGGAGGCGTGTTCCTGAGGGAATCGGAGACGCCATGTACGAGAGAGGAAGGCGAGGTGATACTGCGTGGTGGGAGAGGGTAATTAGCACAGAGAACAGCAGTTCGGGGGCAAGGGCTGGTGGATTCCTTCCCTTGAACGCGCACCGCACACGCATTTCCTCGCGGTTCGTCTCGTCCCTGTGGTCGTCGCTCCGGCTGGTGGCCTGCGACTGTCACCACAGTCTCCGAGAGATACGCGCGAGGGTTAATTACGCTCTCTCTGTCTGTCTCTGGTTTTGGTTTTCATCTCTATGATCATTATCCCTTTTGCCAGTACACCCCGAGACCTTTGAATGCCAAAAACAGACAATGAGATACGGAGATAAAGAGAAAAACGAGACGGAGACATTGTACAGGGCGTCAAGAATATATAGTCGTAATACCTGTAAAATAAATTAATTTGGATTTCAATCCAAATGTTTGTTGAGGACGAAATGAATAGTAACATTTTGTCCCACAATTTCGAGTGAAATTCTATATAAATTATCTTTCCTGTGACATTTTTTATCGAACTAAAAAAAAAAAATTATCAAAGTTCTTTTTATGAACTTTGAGACTATTGTGGCTGAATAGTAAGATTACTAAAAAAAAATACATAAATAATTAATAGACAAAAAAAAATAAAAATAAATTAGATCGAACTGAGTAAAGTAGAAAAAGCGATCGACACATTTGCACGCTCGGTTTTATAGGCACCGCTAAGTAAAACGACATCTCTCAGACGTGCAATTTTAATAAGCGCACCATGGCAAAACCGTTCTACTAACGAGACTAATATCATTATAAAACGTTTATTACGCGATAATGAAACCATTAGAGAGTCCCTGGTTCTCGGGCACGGCCGGCTTCGAGAAGCAACGCCCCTGCTACCGACAGCAGGTGCGATTCCCCACGAAAATTCGTCTGCGGAAACAAGCTAAAGCTATCGCAATAACGGGCTGTCACTGTACAGTGACTCGACGATGCGATAATATTTGCACTTGCAGTCGAGTGCCGGGAAATTTGTATTATGGAATATAAGTGTTTCCAAACGTTGCAATACCGTCGTATTCTTCGTAATTTGCATAATCACTTTTTTAAATTATTCCTCGTTCATAGATGACATAATTTAGCATCAAACGGGCTAACACCCTGTTACAGGATGTCACTATTGAAGTTTAAAATTTCTTCGAGAGTGATGTACAATATTTTGAATGTGTACAAATTATTTTAGATTTTTTTTAAATCTTATATTTCACCTAAATTTAAATGCCGTTTTTTTTATTTTAATGTTTCTTTTTTTGATTCGCTATATATAAAAACGATAGATTATTCAAATAAAATATTCAAACACATAAGTTGTAGATATTTCAATCCGGTGTAGACTCAAAAATTTTCATAGCTGCGAAGGATTAATTTTATGCAGATTTGAGAAGAAGAAAAAAAATTAAAAAAGCAAATTTGTTGTGAGGGATCGTCTTGATTTTGGTCCAAATTTAATCAAAATCGTGTTATGTATGTAAAATGTTTTTTTTTTTTCGATTCGCTGTATATAAAAAGCGACCAATGTTGAACCAAAATATTCAAGCATAAAATGTAGGTATTTCAATGTAGTGTGGACTCAAAAATATTCATAGCTGTGCAGAATTAATTTTATGCAGTTTTGAGAAGAATAAAATTTTTTTTAAAATATCAAAATCTTGTTATGTATGTAAAATTTATTATATATACAAAACTCAAAAACAACTGAAATAATTAATCTGAAATAATTTTTTCATATTCTTGAGACTCTACATCACTGTAAACATTTTTTTTTTTTTTACTTTACAGATTACATTGTTTATATTTTAAATAATGTTAATATTGCGTACAACGTCATACACACTTTTTGATTTCACTGTACTACGAAGAGATTGACGTGAGATAGTATCGTGGAGTATTAGTAGTTCGAAGTTGAGCCAACAGATGGCGACGCATTTATAAAGTGTCTCGCAAGCGGGGAGTCATCACAAGGCATATATAAGAAGCGCTGCGCGCCTCGTAAAATCGTGCCTTAAACTAATGAGTAAGGAAAATATAGAGCTTTGGTAACGCTTAGCTATGCTAAATTAAAGCGACCATATTTTTGAAGGGGCACAGGTCGTCCTGGTGCTGCTTGATCTACTTTTTCGAGCGGCTCGGTGAAGCGATCTACCTCGCTAACCACACAAAAAATAAATAATTAAATAAATAAATAAATAAATTATCGAGAATGTGTCATCAAATCTAAAGTTTATTTCAGAGCTGAAACAAACAGTACTAGAAAATGATGTTTAAATGAAAACTAAAATAATGATAATCTCCAGGGATGTTAAAAAGTACTGTTTCTACACTTAAAAGTCTATAAAATGAGATTTTTCGATCTACTTATTTGCCAATTGCTTATTCAATGCAATTAAATTGACGAAAAATTTCGAAAAAAAAATTGATTTTATATTATTCTAATTAAAAAAAAAAAAATCGTACAGTACAATTTTATTCTCACGTTTTATAAACATTAACAAACGTCGAGATAAAAAGTAAATTCATTGATTCATGTCAGTATAACGTCACATTTCAAAGACTCTTCGTGTTAATACGTCAAATAAATGTTAAGTCACGTTATTTAATCACGTGGCGTTGAAGACAAAATACGTTTTGTACCGTGTGTGTGTGCTGTCTGTCGATCATGCAAAGCGAAATTTATACAGCAACTCGTCACGACCTCGCGTGTACCCTAGCGCACATAAGATGCATAGTCTCGACAGCCGCTCATCCCATTTCCTCAATCTTCACCACGCGTCACGTTTCATCGCACGATTTAAAATCCCATACAGCATATAAATAATTTATCAGCTATTTGCATCTAAAATAAATAGAAAAATCGAAATATTCTTTTTTTTTCTTCTTCAAATTCTTCGATATTTATTCGCGGTGCTCCTGTGGAAAAATTTCTACAGAGAAACAAAAGGATTATTCAGTTTAAAGCTCATAATAATTTCAAATATTATTGGAATAATCATTCCACTATAAACTGCAATAAATTGTAAAAATATTCATTAATAATATTTCTGGTGTACACCCGTAAAAATGATTATTGACACTAGAAAATTTCTACTGTAATGACCGTATAACAATAACAATAAAAAATTCCATTGAAACGCATTTTTCTATATTTCAAAATCCACATTCCATTCGTAATCAGTACAAATCTACCGCGCGGGTAATCAAGCCAAAAAGTTGCTAATAAGTAGAATTTAGTTTCGTAACCCAGAATTTTTTTTCTTCTTCCGACCGTAGTGAGGTTTAATGGACGGATCGATAAACGGAGTCACGGC
This sequence comes from Perithous albicinctus, assembly GCA_964016905.1. NCBI lineage: Eukaryota > Metazoa > Arthropoda > Insecta > Hymenoptera > Ichneumonidae > Perithous > Perithous albicinctus. The sequence continues at coordinate 15,445,475 of OZ024699.1, forward strand.
TAATCTAGATCTTTTGCCAGCGACTATTCTACGTTGGGTTAGGGTTGAAGCTGAGGGGAAACGACGGGAAGGCAGCTAAAACCTTATCGACAAACGTGTCTATGTCGGATCAACGCGATCATCCGCCATCATCCTTGGGAATCAGAGTACGATGGGAAACTTGTGGAGAACTTGGAGAGGGTGGCGCGCCCGAGAGAAGGATGCCTGTTGTAGGGCGTGTAGTTGCAGATCTATGTGTGAAATGGACGCGTGTATAAGGGAAGGGAATACTAGTGGAGAGAAGCATTTATAGTTGCTCGGATCGGTTCCAACGCGCCATTTCCAAACCCCCATGCCCAGCGGGCGCTCTACACTCGCCCACTGAACTCGCTCTCTCACTGCACCAACGTTTGAGCGAATCGCGAAGCCGAGGAGTACGTGAGCGAGTCAGCCAGTTTCGCAACGAGCACACTGTATGGCACATACACGGTACGTTCCGAACCCTCTGTCTGGTGCAGGGGGCACGTTGCACGACACCCCTGCCTACCGAAATAATCTCGTTCAGCACCAACCCTCGATTCGCAAGTGCACCACCACCAACGCACCACGCTCTCGAATCATACCCACACCCTTCTCGATGCTTCCAGCAGCCACTACATCCCCTGACTGATCCTCAATACGCGCGGTTATCCACACCCTCTGGCTGTATCGTATTCGCACTAGTGTGCATGAAGAAGCGGGGGAATGTGGGTCAGTTAACGATCCGATTCACGTAAAAGTAAGAATAATCATCTGACAATTTTTTTTTTTGTAGTGTTTTGAAACAATGAGCATGCAGAGTAGAAACTTTGGTAGAAATAATTCAGTTCAAATTCATCCAAAAGATTTTCACGTAATTTGTTGTCATTATATTTGATTTAAAAAAATGCTTTTATTGAATAAATCTTTTTTTTTTTTTAACCCTGAAGAGAATTAATGTCTCAGGAAAAATGAGAGAATGCGAAGGAGAAAATAAAGTCGAAACGATTCTATTGAATGAGTGTGACAGGTTCCCTCCGGTAGCCCATCAGATGTGATTTTAATTATGAGCTACAGATACATCAAGGATGCCTGTACGAGGTATAATATAAGCGCTCATCGACGCAATCTCTCGTGGTGATCCACTGGAGCAACGGGAGTGGCCAGCATACACGCGTTCAATCACGCTCTTTTCACCTTTCAACCCCTCTCTCATAACACGAAATTTATTTACGAGCCTATACTTTACAAAGCGCGCACATGCACGCGATATCGCTGATGCATATCTGTCGACGTTTTATACATTCCTCTCATTACAAAACTCACCTGACTATTAATCTGTTGGCGTGTCACAGTAATTTGCTTACATTTTGTCGTCTCATTTGATAATAATAATAATAATAATAAACCAATTATATTTTATGTAACCTACTTTTTTTTCCAGATCCAATCGTTGCCTGTAAAATTGAATTGTACACAAAAGATTTGAGGGCAAATAGACAGAATCGTGAACCTCGTTTTATTTTTATTTTCTTACTCTGAATTCTCGAGTTTTTGGACGTAAGAATGATCTTAAGATCGGAATTTATGAACAATCATATAAGATCAATCTAAAAATCAAAACTCAATATCGAAATTAAGAACGAACTTAAGATTGAATTTAAGGTCGAACTTTCGATTATCCTTGGAAAGCCCCATAATTATACGTAAAAATAAAAGAGAAAAAGAATTTTCAGCTTGCATGGCAGTTGATACAAAATTTGTTCGTTGACCGTCAGCGTATACCGGCACGCTTATACTGAGTCTCTACAGTTTCGTACGTGACATGAAATGCGAATTCGAAACTGTCGGACTGCGAGTGTGGCTCGTTGAAAATTCGACTGAAAATCGTTGCTAAACGACGCGAGGCCATTCCCGTGTACCGGAATGTTTTTTTTTTAGACAAGTTGCTGTGCCACTTCTACTAATTTTAGGCATTTTATTCTCATCGCATCGAGTGTATCGAATCGTTTAGGAATCTGATAATTAAATATATATCCAGGCGACCCAAAAAAAAAAAAAAAAAATTCAAAGTAGAGCTTTCAACCTGTTTTTAAGCAAAATATATAATAATTTAAATGTTGCCAAGTCAATTGTCAAAACGTTGGCTCGTCTTGCCTCTCGGTTAAATTAAAAAATATGAGAGTCGACCATCTGAAGAATTTCGATTTTTTGAGAGAAGAATTATATGCTCAGAGTTGGATCTTCATTTCAACGAGTCTGTTGTTTGCTGCTGCAGAGGATTAGTAATTGATGGAGAACACGCGAGCCAGTATCAGAACCCTCGTCGAGATGCGAAGGTAAACCATACTACAATCATGGCATATTCCCAACTATGGCTATAGATTCATGAAAAATTGGGTTTCTGAAGAGATTCAGCCTATCCGGAAAGATGGAATGTTCGCACCGAAACGATGCGAATTCGAGGAATATATTCTTCGCTCTTCCAAGATCGCAGCACGCGAGAAAGAGTTTCAACGGAAGATCAAGAAAACGGTCCACGGCAAATTGGATAATTGCATTATTTTGTATCAATGCGAGAAAGACAAAAAAAAAAAACAAAAAAAAAGAAGTCTACATCGCTAGAAAAAGAATTTACAAAAAGAACAAAAATTTAAGACAGTCCCACTCGAAGAAGTCTCGAAAAAAAATATCGAATTCATCTCGCTCGGTATTCGCCTAATAACTGTGGATTCTCACAACAGCTAAGCTGCAATTTTTACGCAAAATTACGACAACGAAATTAATTCTAATTTTACAATTTTTTTTTCTTCTTCAGTTTTCATTTTTCCGTATAAAAATTCAATGTTTCGTAAACGTGTACACAAAATCAATCTACGCATCACAAACCTCCATCATTAAATCATCCTCTTATTAATTGTTGACTTGAACGAGAACCAGAAGGTACAGCGAAGAGCATGGCTTGTAATTTGTCGCCGGTGATATATATACTCATCTCTTTGAAAATCTATCTACAGTATACACATTATTCACATCCACGGAATATCTCTGTGAAAGTTCGCGCAAGTGCGAGCTCGTGCTACACGGGTCACGTGTAGTGACAATATTAATGGAGTTCACAAAGGCTTACTAAGTTGCTGGGCTGTGATCAAGCGGGGTATACTAATGTTACAGTAGAGGCTGCTTTTCTCATCCCCAGACACGAGTCCCATTCACCTCTGTGACAGATTCAGAGAGGTCTGGACATATCTGAGAGTCAAGAAGCCGAGGCAAACGAGAGACCAATATTCGTGGCTCAGTCGTTCGCAGGAGCGAGAGAGGGGCACAGCAATCTCTTATTAGCAAGAGGGAGGATCAAACGGGGAACGTGGAAAGGCTTGGCTGTGTGATAAATCAGCGGTGGTTTTCACCTGAGATCGCAAAGGGATATATTTCAAAGGTCCAAGAGAATCTGATGTGCCCGTAAGGCGTTTGGCAAGACTACTTGCTTTAACGTTTTCTCGCTCTGTGCACCAGCTGCCTCGTTTTCGCTAATGAAAAAAAAATAAAATAAAATAACTTTCTCCGAGGAATTTTTTTTTTTTTATTTTATTTATGGCGTGTCTGCGATGGATTCCCTGTGAGCTAGAAAACACACGCGAGGTATGTATGTAATTTTTTTTCTTCTTTTGCTTATGAAAATGAAAAGGGAATGCAAAACAATTTTTTTTCTTGCCTGCGCCTCAAAGTGAAAATCTTTTCTTGTCTGAAACACGAGAAGTATATTGAGATAGAAGAACAGCAGCTTGGATATTATATTCCACTATGCTGAACTTTTCTTTTACTTTCGTGGTGTCCCTTTATCATCTCGGAATTTCCTCTCTGTTACCATTGAGATAGAGTATATATATATTACAGGTACGGATAGAAAGAAATCTGTCTTCGTCTCTGAGACTTTAGCCTTTTCTGCTGTTTTATCTTCTTCACTTTTCTTAATTCCGGATACACAGAATACGCCAGACATCTTAATTGCAGTTTGCCCTTTTGCTTTTTCTTAAGCTCAATATATATATATATATATACATGTGAAATGTCGAAATAAAAAATGATATTTAATCTGTTAATTGATACAGAAATGTTCTGCATTCGTCAACACCATTTATGGTTTTTCTTTCTTGTCCCATTCTCTTCTTTCTACCATACGCGAGTTCGATAGTTCCATATCTCGAGCTTTTCACCGCCGCAAAACCACACGTATGTACGCTCTCCATTTGGATTATTAACCCGTTATACAGTGTCGCTCCCGGTAGCCGCTAACGAGGGGTACACGTTGTGCCCATTGGAATACAGTAACGCACACAATATCGACAACCGTACATTTGCATTTCCGTAATTGGCACATAGGCAAAAGTAAACAAGCAAATATTTAATTATCATAAGAACAATATACAGCGGCACCATCAATGGGCACTATATTTATTCATACTTGAGGCTGAATTAGCGGGAAAGAAATAAGCAAACGTAAAACAAAAAATTATACAACTCAATTACGAAATACCTTGCGCTGATAACTAACAGTTTTAATTTTGTAATTACAATTTGAGCAGAGATGATCAATCCCTTCTCTTTCACCGAAAAAACGATGCCTTCGATAAATTCCAACAATTTGTAGAAAAAAAAAAAAGATTATTCATATTTTTAGTTGTAAAAAAATTCGTACAAAAGATGCCACATGTAAAAAATGCCTCAGATTCAATTTTTAAATAACGCTACAAAGTAGAATCTTCAATCAGAAAAAGTATGTCCATCAATTTCGGTTTCCTCATAGAGAAATTAGAAATTAAAAAATAACATATCATAATTTTCAAACCGCTCTGTCGATTCTGGTTAAATGCGATGCAAACCAACCTTGGTTCACTGATAAAAAAAAAAAAAATGAAACTTCTAGTAGAAAAAAAAAAAGATTCTGACGCATTTAGAACTTGAGCGAATAGTTGAAATATCGGTAAAACCGAAAGCAGCGGGAAAACATTGCTCCTTTCATTATCACAGGAGCGTGAAACAGTCGAAAATTAGAAAAACACGAGAAACCAGTTGCAAACGAGTACATAAATAAATCCAGTATATATCCCAGATTTCCCACAATTTCTTTCTTTTTTTTTTTTTTTTCTTCGCCTCCCGGCTTCAATTACGTAATTCCTATTCGATGGTAATCTATTTCGAGGCACACCGCGGTAGCGCAATATGTATACTGTAATATGGCATAAGTGCTTCCGGGTCTCCGCTTTCCACAGCCACCTCAGCCTATAGATATCCGTTCGTTTATTATTTCACCTTTTATTCCCAAGCAGTGGCAACCGTCTATTGAGACAATCGAAAGGCACCTTCGCCTCAAACGTTATCGTGGGATAATCCGTACGTGCCCTCGCTCTCAGATGTAGCAACTATGTAGCGATATCACCTCTGCAGCAGTGTAATAAACTCTATGGGCATATATATACGTGTATATATTCGTACGTATGAATTTATGTCTGTACGAATACTCAATGTTGGGAGTAACCCTAACGGGAAACTCTAACCGTAATGTCTGATATCGGGGTGGTTGCCCCTCTCCCTCTATTCTCTCTCTCCTCTCTCTCTCTCTCTTTATCTCTCTCGCTCCCTCTTTGAAGCTCCCTCTGACTCCTTTCACCCATCAACCATTTCGCAGCATGTGAGCTTCGTGTGACACTTGCATGTGCCATACTGCGCCGTCCACGATGACGTTTGACCGCAGAGACCGGATGGTGGAGTGGAGAACTGAAAGGAGCAGCCCTGTGAGGGACCGGAAATGCCCTGTGTTCGTGACAGGTATTGCATGGCTTTGTGTTAATTTTTTTTCTGTACTACTTCTTCTTCTTTTTTTTTTAGGCTACTAACATTTTCGTTTCTTGTACGAGTTTCGAGGTTGAAAAACTCGATTTTTTTTTTCCATGAAAACCGAGGTCTCTCTATGAAAAAAGCAAATGGAATGAATCGTTTGTACTGGCGATGAAAAGTTTTTGTCTGTAATGCTATTTTTGTTAGAACAAAAAAGAAAATAAAAATAGAACAAAAAAAAAATGAGACAATAGAAAAGAAGTGTAAATTTGTATTTTTATTTTACAATTTTTTTCTTTTGTATATTAATAACAACAAACGATTATTTTATTCAAAAAAAGAAATGGATTTGGTATAGTTGTTTAACAACACTTAATTTACCAAAAGTGTCAGTCTGATTGTTCAAAATTATGTCTTATTGTGATTTTTTATACTTACAATTAAACATTTTGTGAATGTAACTATATTTTCTTCAGCGATTTATTTTTTCTTTCCGCTCATTTAAATTTCACTTTTGTCATACTCACGAGTCTAAAATTATCAGCACCTTTATCGTCACATCTCACTCCGTCTCGCCATACGAAATTGTCATTACTTACCTGTAACACAAGAAATAAAAACATTAGTGTGATTACCAAAAAAAAAAAACTAAAAAATAAGTAAAATAAAATATACTACGTGATCTTTGTGAAACGCTACCAGACAGAGATGAAAAAAAAAAGTTCGCGATTCACACACGGTTTTCAGTGCATAGCGTGACTCCGTTACATTACAGACAAATATATTTATAAAAAGTTACGACAGAAGTGTTACGTTCAAGTGAATATCAGTGCAATTAAAGAAAGAGTCAGTAACACATAATTTTATGTTTGTAATTGCACATTAAACGGAAGAAAACGTCTGTTCTACTATTATATAAAAAAAAAATTATATGCTACATTATTTCCTAGAAGTATATAAATCCTTCAAAAAAAAAATTCATTGTTTTTAAATTTTTTTTCTAATTTTTACACTTGGCAATTAAATCTAACGAACTTCTAAATTCTTTCTTAATCAACTGGAATACCGTTTTCTTGTTCAACTCTAAAAATTTGTTTGGTAAAAAAAAAAAAAATTATTCCTTGGGATATTTTGTATATTTTGATGCATAGATTTTCGACGAATCTGCACGTGGTTAGTCTTGATCCTCCTCGATATACGTTCAAGCCCTATATTCTCTTTTTTTTTTTTTTTCTGTCCATTCATTCGCACCGGCGTAGAAACTGCCGATCTCCAATAATAATAGTAGAACGGTGCAATGTATAGTACGGTCTAGTACTCGACGACCAGGCCGACAGAGGCATCGAAAAATTTAAGCCCCGGCAATATTGTGCTTCGATCGAAGCGGCTTTTCCACGCATACACATACATCAATTCATCGACAAACAGTTCTGGGTGCACAGACAGACTTAAAAAAAGAAAAGAAAAAAAAGAAAAAAAAAGAAAAACAAGAAAAAAAATAGTATCTGTACCAGTCTCGATATTTACGTTGATCCCTTGAAAATCCGTACATTTGACGTTCGGAAACTGGCGATAATGCATCAATATAAGGAGAAACTTAAACAAAATATAGAGCGCTTCAATATTTAGCAATTTTTTACCGTCAAAGCTTTAGCGATTTGTTTTCAGCTTAAACAAACAAACAAAAACAAAAAAAATGAATATTAATATCAAGTGTAACAGTTACTTATCCAAACGTATAGTACGTACATACCCTCAACCGGATGTACACCGCACACGAGTTTCATTCTCCTGAGCACGCAACCGGACGCGATACCGTTAAAGTGATATGTGAAAAATAACCATCCGTCTACCTTTTAACTTATTTCATTCGATACCAAAACTCAATTGTATTCCGTACTGTATACCAACTCGGCCAAACGGAATTTAAAGTACATTAAAAAATGTATCTCGAAATTATTCTTATTAAACGACAATAGAAATTAGCACCATCCAAATGCAAAGGTATTCAAACTATTTTTTTTTTCTAATAAATAATTACGATTAATTGTAGAGTGCAGAAATAAAAATATTCACATTTCGGTAATAATTCACCTGGGGCTTTCCATTCGGAAGCCATTGGCCAATTTTCAATTAACTCCATTGAGTTTTACTGTAAAAAAAAAAGGGTTGGATCGTAAAAGAAACGGTAGGCTTTGATATATTAGATAACAATCTCTTTTTTTTTTGTTTTTTGTTCTTGCTGCATCGGCCAGAAGGATCGAAAAAAAAAAAAAAGTAAATGCGAAACGTGAGTGGTCTGCCAATAATTTTGCGATACGAGGCTCAGCAGCAAAGCGGCATTGGAAATTTGAGAGGAGGAATCCTCTACGAGGGCTATACGTTCGGTATGTCAGTACAGAGTTACACACTACTGAAGCTGGAATTTCACATAGGACATATATATACATATATATATTATATATATATTGAGGTTCGTCAGAGAGCTGAGTAAAAAAAAAAAATTCTCGGCACGCGCAACCAACCCCGAAAAAAGCAGTGGTAGAGAGGTTGCACGCACGTCGTTAGGGCGCACAGTAGAAAATGGTTTATGAACCGAGCATAGATAGGGAAAAGAGGGACGAGCAAGAAGAGGGTTGGTAAAGACAGGTTGAATGAGTATAGAGTATATATATATATACAGCGTGTCCTGACATAACCAGCACGGGTATCTCTTTGACGTGTACACCACGTACTACAATCCCGTACAAATGAAATTCCAGCTCGTTCCTACGTCGCGTGCCTCTAAACCCTTTTCCATACGTCCCCCAAAAGTTTCAGGCCATCACCCTAGCCACTCTACATCCTCGGGTTTTCCTGCTTCCACTTTGACACTAGACAACTTTGCCTTTTGTTTGATCCTAAAGAAAAACAGAGGCTTTCAAAGGGTTTAAGGGATTGCAGAGTACGTTTAACTCGAAATATCTTCTTCGCCACTTTCACTTTTGGCTTCTTGTCTTGGAGCAAATTAAGCAATATCAACCATACGAAAGGTTGCTGAGACAACTACGTACGCACAGAGAAAAGGGGTAATAGGTTTGTTTCAAATAAATAAGATATAGTTAATATAATATTAAATAAATGTATTTATTCAATGTAAATAAAGTTAGTTCTTAAAATAGCAGCGTATAATAGACTTTCAAATGAATTCAAAGAGTAGTCAAACAAGTTAATTTTTGCTACAAAAGACTGGACTTATTGGGTGAATGTTTAAATCGCAACACCAATCAGTGGTCGATTCGTAATTTTTCGGTGTTGGGCATTCACACCAATTGGTGCTAGTTTCAACACCACCATGCAGAGTCCTAATATAGCTCCATTCCACAGAGGTAAAATTTAACACCGGATTCTTTTTTCATTATACAAGGTTCTACTTTGCAGCTTTTTTTTTACAACACCTCATCTTCGTCTCCGATCTTTATCGAGGTAACATCGCCTCCTATGTACCTTTTCTCAAGGTTCCGTTGATACCCAACAGCAAATATTTTAGAGTTATTGACCGTGAGTACTCTCGGTTTCCGCTTGAGGTATATCGTCAAGTTTTTAGTGGGATTCAACACCGCGCAGTGCGCGCTCTCGGCCTCGTTGGTGTACAGAGGTCGTCGGTTCGTTGGCCGCAATGGAACAAGTTTGCGGATCAGTGAGCTTTGCCCAGTGCGAAAAACTCCACCATCAGAGCGCAACGAGCACTACGTAGCGCACTCGTCCAGCTACATGAGCACCTACACACAAGTTGTACTTGCACTCTTTGTCTCTCAGTCCCTCTCTCCCTCTCTCTCTTCCTCTCTCTCTCTCTCTCTGTGAGTTTCAGTCACTCTGAAAACGAGACCTGTTTGAATGAAAGGGCGATTGCGCGCGAACTCTCTCGTCGTCATACTGACTGATGGATTGTTCATCGCGACTCATTGCGTTTTCCCTTTGTCTGTAGCACACGCGTGGTTTTATGCACTACAGATATTTTTTTTTTTTGCCAAACCCGGCGACTCTCAGCATTGCAGTTATTATATGAAAGGTACATATGTGAGAAAGCATATCTGTGCGGTTGTAAAGAGCTTTATCGATGATGTAACCATCCCCAATCCGCAAATCAATCGGAACACTTTAGTGGGTTTTATTTTATTTATTTTTTTTTTCATTTGCAATATACTCATGCTAAAGATATATGGTGCGGAAATGGATGACGTCAATCCAATTTCGTTTGGTAAACAAATTGTTTGTCGCTGAAAAGTAAAACGTGTGTTGCGGCAGTCGGTTCGCAGTTCAAGTTCGTTAGAAATAAAATCATTCGTTTTCACGGATGAACACGTGAGCTACATCCTAAATAAATCATGTGAAATGATTGAAACTGTGACGTATCAGATCTCTGGTTTCATTTACGATCCTCTTGATTGTTCATTTTAGATTTTTTTAGTATCCCAGCATGACAGCAGATCCGACAAAATATCAGCTCGAGATTAGGTAATATCGAGTACGTAAAACCCGACTCGACATTTCCCGTAGCGCGATATTGTATTTCATGAATATCTAATACCGCAATGGACACAGTCCTACCAGTTTAATTTGCCGCTAATCAAGCAGTGTGTGTCTCTGTGAGATAGGGAATTATCTTGAAGCGCACCACTGTCTCGTCTCTTCTTGCTGCGTTCACTCGTGGAAACTTCCTGATTATACACCAAGCGGAGAGGCGAGACGACTTCGTCTCGTCGTATTTGAGGCCGAGTGCGCGCTCAATTCAGCGCTGAATTCGGTAATTCGTTGGTTACACCGGATGACAGAGTTTCTACGAGTCTCTCACGCCCACCGTGACTATATACAATCGAGTCTCTCGCCAGGTTTCCCTTCGTGAGCTTTTGGTACACTGGGCAAATTGTCTGACTTGAAAATTATCAAAAGGGTCTCTATCTGTGTTTCGGTATAACCGTATAGCAAATAGAATCCGAATTCGAATAAAATTCAGTGTCTGTGTACGTAAAGTTGAATACAGTAAATACAATTGCAAACGTCTGAGAATAATTCATAGAAAAGATGTAAAAAAAAATTTCATTCCTCGCAGGTCGTCTCCTCATGCGATCTTCAGATTCATTAGCAAGCTGGAGATTAATCTTGCTTCCTCCGGTACTCGTAAATGCGTCGCAAGTCAAATTGTGCACTGAGGAATTCCGGAATACACCGAATGAGTGTATGCATTCGAGTACACGGAACTGTTGAGGTTGCTGATTGCTAAAACGAGGGCTCTTGGTAACGAGCAACCGAAATCTAGAACTACCATGTGCCCGTACATTCACCCTGTGTTTCTCATCTGCAAAATTTGATTTTCCGCTTGACAAGCCAATGGGGATCAGAAAGTAGTTTTTAACATTATATAATATGAAATGTGAATAGAATAAATATGAACTCTTTGTTGGATGCTCACCAAATTGAGTATCAAACAACGATACATTGTACTCAAGTTTTTATGCAAATATTTCGAAAATTTGCTTGATCCACTTTCGAGTTATAGGATTTTTTATAAAAATATACGAAAATTTCAAAGCTCTTCTCAAGAACTTTTTCTTGAATACACAAAAAGCTTATGACATCTAAAAACCTGCATACATTTTGTTAAAAATTCCAACAATCGGTCTCGCAACTCGCGATACGCTTGAAATGTAGTAAGATAAGAGAACTAGATAAAAGATACGAGAAAATTGCAAGAGCACTATGAGATTCCGCTTGACGAACCAGAAGTCAACGATTTCCACGGATGATCCGGGGAATTCGAAAATTCGGAGTCGAACGGTTGAACACCGAGAACGAAACGACGGCAAGGAACTCACGTTCCATTCGATTTCCTCACTCCCGTTATTTCTGATAGCAATAACTTCCACTTGGAAATAGATTGAAACTGCTTTCAATTTCTTCCGCATTATAGAAGACCAGATATCACGTTTTTTTTTCCCCGTTCACGCGACCTCTGCTACAAGCCACCCTTTTATTGTTCTTGGCTTCGTTCGCATTGAAACGACATTTTCTGCGTAATACTTCTCCTATCATCCGTTCGTATCTGTGAAAGCTTTTTTCTTTTTTTCATTCGAATATCTTTGCAATTACAAAATTCCAAACAAACAATGATACTACAAATTTCGACTTATTTACATTTTATGACAGAGGAAGGAAGCTCGTAAAAGTTGGCACGACTAAGTGGAGAAGAAGTAGTGTGGGAAGTAAGTAGGCCTTTCCTTCGTGTAATTTGAAATAAAGTTACAAAAGTCCGTATCTCAAAGCGTTCCTCCTTGTTTTTTTTTTCTCTCTCTCTCTTCTCTCTCATCCTATTTCCTTGCCAGCTTCACCTATTCTTATCTCGGGCAAAGACCTCCCCTTCTTCTTCTTCTGCTTCGTCCCTTTCGCTTATCTTCCACATGAACGCACTTGTCGTGAATAGGTATAAGTTTGTCTGAGCCGAAAACCCTCTCCTGTTTTCATCGAGTTACCTCAAAATTTCCAACAGAGTTTCGTTGTCTCGCGGAAAGCGTCGAGACAAATATCTCAAGCTAAACCGAGGCGGAAGTCTAACCGCTGTAACGAATGGACCAACGACTCCACCACTGTCTAAGGATTTCGTTGTTACGTATTGTCTTCGACTGACACGCGACATCTGTTGTACTATTCAACGATCCTTCGCAAAAGTTTGAAACCTTGAAAGACCTATTTTTCGCATAAATATTATTTGTTGAAATCGTAGATTCAAATTTCGAGGTATATATTCGCGCATTCATAAGATCGGCAAATTAAAGATGATCCGTCGATCACTAAATTCGGATCGAATTTCGAAGGCAGCTGAAGGAAAACATCTAAAAATTAATTTTGTTTCAGCGTAGACAACAAAAATACAAATTCCAAATACCCTAAATAAAATAAATAACGAATTTACTGTATTTTTTATTCTCCAAATTTCCGTAGCGACTTTTGATTTTTTGATTCACTAATGATTTAGCAGAATTTTTTCCCTACCTTTCTAAATTTTTGACAAAAATGAACCACACTAGTAAATAAATATTGTAGGAACTTAAAGTGTAGGCTTTTGGTATTACATTTTTTTTTTTCCTATCGTTCAACTTAAACAAACTTAGACGCGATTGAGTAAATAGTGACTAAGTAAATGTCTTGTCGTCGGTTGTAAAGAGAGTTCCGTTGCGAACCATTGTCGTCGACTAATGCATATCACCTGTTCACTGCTACTCGCAGCTGATTTACGCTCCTCCTACGTTATGCTACTGTTATAAGCGCCTCAAAGGTATCGCCTTCTCAAGAACCCTTTCCGGCAGTGTTTTCAAGCCGACAGACTTTTAACACATATACAGACGCTCGCACAGATACTACAGACGTCGCCGTCGACGGTGCATCCGCTAGTCATCTAAATTAAGAGTTCATTCTTTCGCCTGAAGGAAGTGACTCAGTCTTTCGATGTTACTACAGAGAAGACTCAAATTACTCTGTTACTTACGGCTGCATTGGGGCTTGTGTACTCTAAATGAAGTCTTATGAAAATGCGTTTGGTCACTCGGTCGACTTGAATTACTTAACGAAGAAAATTAGTAATCCTCTTTTTGGCTCTTTTCCTATCTGTTTTACAAATTTCATTATGACAATAAATACATTAGTGTAAAAATGTAACATTCAAATTTCATTTTTACTGGAATGGCTATAATTTGACTTTTCGAGAAAATTACGTATGTATTATGAGCTTATTTTCTTGTAATCGTTCAGGCTTCAAAGTGACGCTTAGTGTATTAGACTACAATTTTTTTTCTTTTTCACAAATTTGTAAATTCAAAAAAATGAAAATTTGCCATTTTTATGCACAATTTTTCTATGCTTTTTTTATGATTCTGAAAATGCTGCAAAGATAATTGAAGAAAGGGAGTCAAAATTACAGCGACATTAATATTCTCTAAATATTTTAATAATTACATTTTGAGGTACCAAATGGATAATTAAAAATTTCGTCAATTATTACAGAGCACTGATTCGTAAGGGAAAAAATATATATGTACCGAGAATATAATCTCTATCTTATATTTCCACACGAGGAAACAGAGAAAAAAAAAAAAAAGTATCGTGAGTATTGTGCTTTCAGCGAAACGTCGTAAAATGAGATAATAAAAATACAAAAGTTTAGCACCATAGAGTCCTCCCAGTTGGGTGATATAAATAACGTGGAGAAAGTGTGGTACAGTTCTTTTTCTACCAGATTCTTGGCTCAGTAAACTTTTGTTGCGCTTAGCTCACAATCAGTTCCACTGTGTACTCGCTATGTACGGGACATTCCATGGCTTATCGACAGGGTCGAGACCCTCATTTTTTTAAATTTCCTTTTCATTTGGAATATTCTAAGGCAATATGAAAAAAGCACTCTAGAAATATTTTCATAATTGCTCAAAATGTTACGTTTTCGAAAAATCCGTCGACGATTTTTAACAAAAATTTACAGTGAATTATGTGTTCAAAAAGAAAATTTTTGGGACTAATAGTGTGAAAATGAAAGTGAGTTTGAAATACCAGCTAAAAATTAAACTAAATTATAATATTTAAATTTATTTTTAGCTGCTGTTTTAGAATCCCGCGGATTTTCGAAATAAGCCCAAAAATTTGTTGAATTTACTGCAAATTAAAAACAAAAAATCTTTGACGTATTTTTTTTTTTTTTGAGACGTTCAAATGTTGGGTAATTATTTACAGAAAAAATCGGAAAAAGTTTCTAAAATGCAATTTCATATTTCCTTGATATACCAAAAGCAATTTTTTTTTTTTCCTTCAAATTCGACCCAGTCTATAAGCCGTGGAATGTCCCATACACCATACAAGTGCAATACAACTACTCCAACCTGTGAAATTGCCCGGCAATCGTTGTCCAATAGCACAAAATACGAATTTTTCTTCCTTCTGTTGCAGTTCAACACACACGTCTACCAAAGTTTTCACAATTCTATTGGTCTCCCCGAGATAGAGTCCAAGCGACGCAAGAAAAATCCTCAACGTAAAAATATTGACACCCGGAAAAACCGTAACGATTGTGGGATTTGAAAGGAAAGTCGAGGAAAACGCTGCAGAAGAGTATTTACGAGACCAAGGAGAGAACAGCGCCTCGGGATTTCACGGGCGGGTATTTACGAGAGATCGTAGGCGGCGGACGCCACTCAGGCGCGCACTATATATATATATATATATATATAGTGTACACTCTGTAATACTCTGTGCGCCGAAGACGTGTACATAGACGATACGGAGAATGATGTGAAGTTCGAGAGGTGTATGACGACGACTAGTGGAAGGAGTCAAAGCGGAACGGCGCACCCGCATAAGACCCGTAAGATAACAATACGTGATGGAATGGGGCGTCTGGAATGGCAAGTCAGCACCTTTCTCACTTCTCATATATTCGCATTTTTAAATATATCAAATGTCAATCGCGTCTTTATTGCTATTATTATTTAATAGCATGCACTTATTTTTTTTTTTTAATGCAATATACATTTTTGTTAAATAATTATGGAAAAAAAAAAATTTGTCTCCCAATCTCGACTATCATTGAAAATTATTTACTGTTGCACTTTTTACAAAAAAAAAAGAAACAAAAAAAAGTGGCTCTGGCAATTGTCACGAAATTTATTATTATTAACAGCATGTACTTGTTTTTTTTAAATGCAATATACATTTTTGTTAAATAATGATGGAAAAAAAAAAATTTGTCTCCCAATCTCGACTATCATTGAAAATTATTTACTGTTGCACTTTTTACAAAAAAAAAAGAAACAAAAAAAAGTGGCTCTGGCAATTCTCACGAAATTTATTATTATTAACAGCATGTACTTATTTTTTTTTTAATGCAATATACATTTTTGTTAAATAATGATGGAAAAAAAAAATTTGTCTCCCAATCTCGACTACCATTGAAAATTATTTACTGTTGCACTTTTTACAAAAAAAAAAAAAAAGAAACAAAAAATGGCTCTGGCAATTCTCACGAAATTTATCATTATAATTATTATTACAATAAAATGAAATATACATTTCTCGTTAATTATTTGAAAATTATTTACTCTTTGTGAGGAGCCTCAAAGAGCTTATCTAAAAAATTAAATCGAGCTTAGACTATATAAAAAATAAAAACTACATTTTCTGCACATTATCATATTTATGTTAATATAATTTCGGACCGAAATACCAATAAATTAATTTTACAACAGCTAGTTTCAACAGACTTTTTAGAGTGAATGATTACAACTTCGCGAGAGTTAAACGAGGCGCTGAATGAGTGACTTGTAACTGGACTCACTGTTTCCTCTGTGCTCGGAGATTCCAACATTTTTTAACGACTTTTTTTCCGTCCTCATTCAGCATAACTGCAAGTTTACAAGCAGCTGGCGCACTAATTTCGGTTTCCTCGCATCAAACTTACTGCGAAGAGTGACGCATGTCGAGGAGAAGTCTCTCTCTCTCTCAACTATGTAGAATAGCATCTTGTTAGAGTTGTCGTAACACACGTATACAATATAACATTCGATATATGCGATGACGGATTGAGTGTGCCGGAAAGTTCAAAAATAAAAACGACAAACATAGAAACTAAAAATACTGTGGAATTCATGAATGGGAATTCGACTGATGCCTCGAGGCGAAAAAACGTGTAAAGTGTTTTATTTTTGTTAGAAATAAAATTCACGAGCCACAGTTATGTTAATTAAATTAAAGAAACAAAAAAAATAAACGTAGATAATAAATATTGATCAGTGGCAAATATCGTTCTTTCTTTTTTTAAATATACGAATATAGATTATGTATTGTGTAATATTTTACAAGTATAAACAATTCCTCGAAGAATTCTTATCTTTGTATTACAGTACGAAAATATTGGGGAAATGTTGCAGGAAGTGCACGAGACATTGGCAGAGATATATGTATGAGAGATCGGGTCTAGTTGGGACGCGGAGCACTTCGGATCGCGTTGCTATTAAAAATCGAAATTTCGATGCGAATTTTTGTCACTTTAAGGCTTTAATAAAAAATAAAAAAAATTAATAAAAAGAGAAAGCAAAAAATTGATCTCGCGGCTGATGATAAATTTGAATAATATTTATGATTTTTATCAATTTTTTTTTTTTTTAATTTTCTTTTTATTTTTTTCACATTGAAGGCTCTTAAATTGTTCCATACAGACTGTTCGAAATTCCATGCAATATAATCAATTGGTCATGAAACGTAAATTACGTAACTTTATTGCAAAACATTAACGCACATTTTTTCAAAATAATGCCAAACAAAAAATGTTCCAACTAGCCCCAGTCTCCCCTATTGAATTTAAATGAACAAAAAGAAATATTTTAATAATGAGAAGATTTCACGAGAGTAGTTTATGTAATTATCGCAGAAATTACAGAACTCATGTAAAAGCAAACGCGGGTAAAACGTACGCAGATATGTAATGTAATAAAATTTAATTGCACTCGATATGTTTGCCGAGAGGGAAGGATTCCTTAGGGCTTTCCTGTAGTCGATTATAACCCAGGGGAACTACTGGAAGAACTTTATACCGCATAATAATAATTATAAGAAGGGCTATAAATTACTCAATTTCAGTGTATATGCGGAGTGCATGCATGTAATTTTACACGCTACTTATGTGGGGAGCAACGATCCCCCCCCCCCACTGCTCGCTGAACGATCCAGACTATAGCATTGCGCCCGATTAATCATGCAATTAAGAGGAAATCTCGTTAGCAAAACGGTTTATCATTGTTGAGCTTGTCGTGAATAAAATCTGTGCTCGTTCGATTCCCAACATTCACAGCATCTCCACCACACTCGTCCTTCATTTCGCTCCAACTTGACATGACAAATTTAATTAAATTTGGATCTTTTGTATATAAAAACCGGTTTTCTTTTATTTTTTAAATTTAATTCAAACATGTTTCTTTATTTTTTAAATTTAATTCAAACATGTTTCTTTATTTTTTAAATTTAATTCAAACATGTTTCTTTATTTTTTAAATTTAATTCAAACATGTTTCTTTATTTTTTAAATTTAATTCAAACATGTTTATTTATTTTTGTTTTTTGGAAAAATTCAACTGACTTCAGAATTTTTTTTTTTTATGTACTTCAACTATCGGACAAAAAATTCCGTACGATTTATGGTTTCTAAAGGTATTTTGGTAATGTGAAAAAAATCGATAGGTCCGAATATAAGCATTTGAGGAAGAAGTTCCACTTTTGGAAAAAATTGATTTTTTTACACGTTTACATTTTTTTTGTTTAATTTCTTTTTTTTGTCAACTTTATTTTTCCAAAAAATCGAACAAATTCAATCTGCGTAGCTAACGCAATTTTTTTTTTTTTGTGAAAACTTCATTAAAATATCCACATTTTATGTCTGAACATTTTGTTTGCACAATGGATCGTTTTTTTTAATATACACCAAATAAAAAAAATCAGTAAAATAAAAAAAAATCCGTATTTAATTTTGCCTGAAATATAAGTTTTAAAAAATCTAAAATAATTTGTACATATTCTAGATATTCATCGCCACACACAAACAAATTATAAACTTTTTCTGCCTTATAAATTTTCGAGGACACGATTTTTTGCCTGAAATCACTATAGCCCTTTCTTAAGATGACTACAGACGATAAATAATCATATATATTAGTTACAACATCGCAATTGGTACATGCTGTGGTTGTAACCTAATTCTATTTGAATTACTGAACCGCGCGTTTGGCTCCTCTTCGCCATATCGTATACGTATATATATATATACATATTTATGTATACACGGTTGGCGAGAGAACATGAAATCCCCCGCAATCCGGAAATAAATGCATATTAAACTATCATCCAAGCATTCCGCGCTCGTAGCGGTGATGAATTATATTATTATATATGTATGTAGCGTGGGAGTGAGCTATTCAGTGTTATGGAGATTCCAATGAAATTGAATGCGAATATTTAGTGATTATATACAGACGAGCCCTGCGCACCCACGAGATTTCAATACAATCGCGTAATAAGGAATGCGTTAAGACCTATATATATATATACATTTCTCTTATTGTATACAATTTATCGCACTATTTCATTCGTACACCTACTTAAATATTTAACGAAGAAATAGAAAAATAAAGCTAAAACATCTTTACAAATGCAGCTAATATAATATATTGACAGCTGGCACGCGCCAATTCGACGACAAATGATACACACCGTCATTCCGTTTATCGAAAAATTCGCACAAGGGCAATTATTTCAAAAGGGCTTTCTGCCAAATGGCTTCTCCATTTGGCTATATCTCGATATGTATAGGAAATGTGAGCGATGTCATTGGACGCCCTGGCTAACGCGCCTTGGGGCCACGTGATAGATTGAGTTTCCGACTGTGATGAAACGTTATTGGGTTACGAGGTCGTGGTGTGCGCGCAGACGGCACACACGGTGCGGATAGTAACGCCAGATACCGGACACGAATCCGGTTAGAAATTTAAGGGCGCGCAGAATAAACCCGAGGGACAAATTTTCCTGGTAGCCAGCACCATCGACCATACACCACAGTTTGACAGTAGACGCCACCCTTTCCTGGTCAACGACAGTAATTAACGTCCCGCTAGCGACAACTACGTGCCCGTGGTTGTTTAATAGCCAAAGCCGCAGAGGCAATACAGCTATTCTACAGAATCCAATTCTACACATCATCGAGTCTACGCAACAGCTACTCTAAGCAATGTTCGACTTTACATGATAGCAATTCTAAACAATTCTACACAAGTCCCAAGTCTACACAACGCCAATTCTACACAAGTCCCAAGTCTACACAACAGCAATTCTACACAAGTCCCAAGTCTACACAACACCAATTCTACACAAGTCAAGTCTACACAACACCAATTCTACACAAGTCCCAAGTCTACACAACACCAATTCTACACAAGTCCCAAGTCTACACAACAGCAATTCTACACTTGCCACAATTCTACACAACAGCAATTCTACACTTGCCACAATTCTACACTTGCCACAATTCTACACAACAGCAATTCTACACTTGCCACAATTCTACACAACAGCAATTCTACACTTGCCACAATTCTACACAACAGCAATTCTACTCATGGCCCCAAATCTACACAACAGCAATTCTACACATACCCCAATTCTACACAACAGCAATTCTACACATACCCCAATTCTACACAACAGCAATTTCTACGCATACCTCAAATCTACACAACAGCAATTCTACACATGCCCCAAATCTACACAACAGCAATTTCTGCGCATACTCCAAATCTACACATCATCAATTCTGCACATGCCCCCAACTATTCATAACATGTGGTAGAATCGCTGTTCAGCTTGTATAGAGTTGGGGTATGTGTAGAATTGCTGTTGTGTAGAGTCGGTGATATGTAGAATCGGATTCCGTAGAAACGCTGTATTGTCGCCGCAGAGCCACCGCGTGTTGATCGAGTTACGATTGTAAATTCCCAAAAAAAAAAAAAAAAAAAAAAAAACGATCGCGAGCTTTCATAGGTCAAAGAGAAAAGAAAACGTAAAATCGAGTCAAGAAATTCCAAGTTGAAAACACACACCGGGAAACACGAATTACGCGTTGGCGAGCTCAGCACGTAAGGTTTACGATTCACTCTCGACTCGACGCCGGAAGGGAAACGCGCGTCTGGCTGTCTGTCCATCGAAGCGTAACCATTCACTCGAACGATTCCACGAACCGAGACCTTTTCACTGCTCAGAATATATATATATATATATGTGCCTGGATTAATACATTGAATAAATGCCATATAATACGCTTATTAAATCAGTCCGGCGGAGTTTATAATTCAGTTGCGTCACAAGTTTTTGGCGCAACCGTTGGATGAATGTAATATAGTAGCTACACCCACGAGTGTTGCAACAACACAGGTGAGGCATGTCCATAAAACAAGCGAGATGTAAAAGTTGCGTTTTTATTTTTGCGCTTGTTATTCTAAAATTGTAACTCAATGTTTTGCCTCACCGCGAAATAAAATTACGGAAAATGTTTTGCGATATTAAATATAATTAGTTATTATTATACAAGTAGAAAGTAGTCATATATTTTCAATTGGTGCACTTACATAGAGACCGAGTAATGAGCTTTTGTGATAAGCAAAAGGTTTGATTGAAAACATAATCGTGCCCAGCTTCTTACTTAAATAAATACTTCGTTGAAGTTAAAGGAAAAAATGTTGATTGACTTAATGGACCAGTTTTTTTTTTTTTTTTAGAATCAATCAAAAAAAGTTACATTTTTTTACATAAATCTTCAATTAATTCAGTGCTACTATATTTCATTGAGTTATAAAAAAAAAAAAAAAAAAGATAATATTAACTCAAATAATTCCTTGAATCAACGAAACTTTTTTTATTTTCTTGGCATAATAACCGACGAGCATACAACTGCGCTCTCAAGATTGTTGCAACAGAGACGCCTTTACCGCACAATAGAAAATTGTCGAGAAAACAAGAGAGAGAGAGAGAGAGAGAGAGAGAGAAATTAGGAGGCAGTAATAAATAATAGCCTCGGGGCAATGCGATAAGGGTAATAAGGAACTCTCCATAACGCAATCTTCAATTATTCTACAGTATATATATACGTACTGTTGAAATTATCGGTATTCCTAAGACCGAAAGCGAGTAATCCCGATTTTATTATCCACGTTGTTGAGAAAAACTCGAAAATTGCACGTTAAATTTCCGCTAGAGACTTCGGTGATCCGCGTTGAAATTTAGGCCCTCGATTCACCCTAAATTTAGAATAAGCAGAGCACTCCGCAGAGTGCATCTATTACCCAATTATGATTTTTTTTGTGTTTTAACCTGTGATTAGGTTCTGCGGAATGAGACGAGATATCTAGACCCTTCGTTAAACCTCTTAAAGTGTTATATTTTTTATACTCTTAAAGTCAATGCAAAAATCCTCCATTTCCAGGTTCTACATTTTAAATTGGCGAATGTTACGTTAAAATGATCGAATATTTTTGAAAAACTAGGCCCAACGTTTGACACTGCCTGCGGGTTATCCCGATAACGCGGGGTGCCTCTACCAGCGTAACCACCCTTAGCCACCCCTCCCGGTGTGAAGACGCCCTTAGAAACCGCGGTGCTCACGGCGCACCTCATGTGGCAAGGGTGGCGCGTTCACTCTCTCTCTCTCTCTCATTCGAAGCTATGACGCCCCAGCACTCGACATCATGTACAGTACACCATGCGGTGTGTGCAAGCCGCACGCTCCACGATCTACCGAGATTCGAGGAGCTGCTGGTAGGCGCTATACGCGCGTGTCACTTCGATTACAGCGCGAATCGAGCCTCGGTCGAGCCTAACGCTATAAGCTTCGCCACACAATTACCATAGCCGCGAGGAGCAGCAGCATTCACAAGCAATGCATACATATACAGTCGTTCCATGGAACCAGCAAAGTGTTGAGGGTCAAAGAGAAGCCTTATATATATATGGTGGGAACTGACGACTTATTTAAAATCGTATGAAATTCATCACTGTATACTTCGCTGATTATTAACACATTCGAATTTTTTTATTCCATTTACCCGATGTTGATCCCTAGCGAGCGAATATTGGCCGATTACATCTGAGAGAAAATGATCTCTGAATGCAGTTCTATAGTGGATTTTATTAAAATCATTGTTCAAATGATGCAAAGTAGAAATTTGGACACTTATTCTTTCACCTGCCATCATAAATCCCAAAAAAAGCAATCCTTGCAGACAGTTTCAAAAAAGTAGATGATCCTGCTTTATCAATTTACGTGGAATTTCTCATATGAATTTTTTTTCAAACAATTCATCTATTTGAAACAAAAGCTCTTTCGAAAATTCGTGAGTTTATCAGTTGCGCGGTTCATCGACAAAAGGCCAAGTATTCAATGTACACGTCTAATTGCGTGACGAACGAGGCATGTCGTGTGTGATATGGAGTTTGTTCAAAGGTTTAAAGCGAGAGGATATCCCAGAGTGCTAAACAGGATTTGTTGGATAGCGATTAACCGAGAGAATATATATTTATACAAAAGTGGATGTGTATCGCCGCGATGGATATATCCAATGTGGAAGATCAAAGGGAATCGCGAATTTGTGAGGATCATTATACGAGGCCGTTCGATCGTAGCTGAACAAACAGTGCATTTGATAGGATTAGTAAGTAAGTACTATATATATATATATGGCACATGTGCCTGGGTGTTATTTAGTACATTCGGACATTTGCTACTCTACAGGTCAACACACTGTACGTAGTATATATATATATATATATATATATATCTACAGGCAAGCATAGAGGCTAGATGGTGGTCCATTTCAATCTCACGGCTGTATAGATTTAATATATCGTTGCAAACGCTTCGACTCTGTTGTCTCTCTCGTTCTCGTGTCCCGCAGGCTTGTTCAAATGTGCCCTACGAGGTAGTTTATACACTCTAGAATAGACCGAGGTTTCACAGAGCTAAACACGAAGCCAGAACAAAATAGCAATAGTTTGTCGATATACCGACTGGAGTAATATAGCTGAGAGTTTCGCTGTTCAGTGCACATTCGCGTTTACGTATAATTGTCTGGTTAAGCGGTGAACGTGAAGCCAGCACGCGCGATTTACTCTCCAACTCGTGTGGCCTCGGGGACAGCAAATCCTACTCATTGGCAAATTGTAGCAACACTATAATCTTTCTTTTTTTTTCTTTCTCTCTTTTTTTCTTTTCTCTCTCTCTCTTCCAACGTCTGTGTGCTTTAATTGTTGCACGTTTTATAGAAAATATTGCAACATTGAGAGAAGCATTTATTTAATATATATATATAGCAATTCTATATCGCTGGCTGATACTGTAAACATGTTGTAATTTCAATTCAATTTAACTCAACTTCAAACTTTTTTTACTCACTTATTGTGCTGAACGAAAAGGCTTAAAAATTTTGGAAATCTATGGAAATTCTGAAGAATCTTGCGTTGCATAGAAACATTTTCTTGTTGCTGCACATCGTAATTTAATATTTTTATTCTCCAATTTTTTGCTGATAAAAAAAAGGTCGAAGAAACAAATAGATGGACACATTTTTAACATGTGTCGTTCAATAATTTGTCTTATAAAATCGTAGGTAATTAAAAAAATGTGTATTTTTTTAAATTATTATTTTCTCGAGTTATATTAATCGCATAAAAAATCGGTGGAACGTCTCCGGAATCAATCATTTTTTTTCAATCAAGTAAATACAATTGTATATCAATTGTATATGTTACGATTTTCCAAACATTTTGGCATTACTCATTTGCAAGCTATCGTAAAAGGTGTTGCATGCAAGGTGCACACTGGTAATTTATGTTAGACTGAAACTGGCAGACAGTGGCTATAGCGGCAAACGGCGTCTGCTGCTAACCCTGCGCCTGCCAGTTTCAGCGTCATGTAATCTATCCCCATTTTGTGCACCTGGCTAACCATACCAGGACGAAAAGTGTGCGGCGAAGCGTAAGGTACTGCACCGTGCCGGTCTCCCATGAACGACACTTGCGTGCCCACCGTTCCACCCTCCCCCTCATGGACGCGTACGGTTTTCCAGCTTTATATAGTAATACTACACGTATTACATGTTATTAATCGTTTACGAAGTTGTACGAACTCGGACTTCCGGAACACGAATTCTGTATCGACGGAAATTGGCAAGACAAACTGTAGTAGACATTATACAGAGTGTCTCGCAACTATATGTTATGATATATATATATATATATATATATATATATTCGAATAGGGGAGATTGTGCTGAACAAAAAAGTCTGCGGTCAACATTTTCTACGACCAAAATTGACCAAGTTATTAGCAATTAGATTTGGCCAATCACAGACCATTTGTGTCCGCGCGGAATTCGACGGTCGAAAACGTCTTTTTCGCCGTTTTAAAAAAAAAATAGACCGAAAGATAAATCATAGATTTTATGTAATAATCCATGCAATTTATACAATATTAAAAATTAAATAAAAATTGTTGTACTTGTAGCAAAAAAAAAAAAAAAATTTGATAAAATTTTTTTTTTTACTTTTAGGAACAAACAATTCCCATGAAAACAGAGCTTTTCCTCTGTGAGGAAAAAAAGTACAAAAGTCGAAAAAAAATTATGTATTCATTATACAAAATATTTACTGTAAAAAAAAACAATTGTAATACACATATTATGTATAGAAAAAAAAACCTCCAAAAAATTTAAATTACGTGAGTATCTAAACAACAAAATGCCAACTAAAAACAAAATTATTTTACGAAATTCTCTCGCGCTTCTATGTATCCACATTTTTTTTTCTTCCCACAAATCTCACTGTCTTCTTGCGTATATATTTTTTTTTAAAAATCATTTTAGAGTAAATCCCAGCAACGAATGCCGCAATTTAGACCAACTGCTATATACCAAGAATTCCTCTCAGTACGAGTGCTGCTTTCTCTCTTTCGTCTCTACGTTTCCGCACACTCTCTTCGCACGTTATGTACTTTGCTGTAAGCTCCTACCCGCTCGATCTTATCTCGCCGTTTATTCGGCTCGATTACACAGGTGATTCACCGTCCCCGCAACGAACTCCCGAGGAGTAGTTTAAAATACATGTACACACCAGTGCGTACTTGCGGTGTGTAATACACGAGAGGAGAATACAATTAGGGTTTTGAGATCGTGTGGTATGCACACGCGTACTGAGTCACCGCTCTGACATAGAAACAGACACATATGATGCTACCTACTTTCGCGAGAAAAATAAAAGAAATTTGAGAAAAACGCTAATACTGAATTTATAGACAATTAAATATTTCGACAATTGACTCGAATTATTGGGTGAAACCTAACGCAAAAAAATTGACAAATATTTCACTTTTAGAATATTTCAAAGTACAAAAAAAAAAAAAAAAATTCTTTAACAAAGTAACAAACAAATGTCTGCAACGTTTTTTTTTTTTTTTTTTTTTTTTTTTTTTTTTTGTACGTACAACAATTCAGCCGCGTATAATAAACACATGTCCGTGAGTTTGCGTGCCGCAGTATATTCGCTCTTCTGCAAATTCTTCAGGGGGGCCAGAGCGACCCGGATATACTTGCTCGCCTTGGTAATTCGGCTCCTTTTCGCTTTTAAACGTGTGCCCGTGTATTCGTGCTATTTTCATGCGTGTCGTCGGCACGTGTACCCACGGGCTTCTTGGGATAAGCGCGCTAACGAAGTGCACGCGTTGTACACGCGCGTTTATATCTGCAGTTTTACATGGTGCTCGGCCTCTCGACTCAACCCTTTTTCAGACAATTTTATTTTTTTTTGCTTGTTATTCTCATTTTAGCTCACTGCTTTCTCAACGCCTTTTAAAAACATCGATTGATGCATAATTACGACTGTTGTTATTACGTTGCTATGAAAATTACATAAAAAAACTAACAAATATCTCAAATAACTCAAAGTCAAAATATTCCTCAAAATATTGAGGACATCAAGAGCAATTCGGTATATTGCTTCATTTGCAATTTCCAATATTTTAAATTCAGAAATAACTAAATTACCATTTTTAGCTTTTGTCAGTTTTCTAGTTTAACCAAAAAAAAAAATAAAAAATCGTGTAAATTCAACTAAACTCCACATTCTGTTTTCCAGTTTCACAAGAGAATCAAAATGTAATTTAAAAAGTGCTTAAAAACATGTATTCTCATTTTATTGTCTTTTTGCAACAAAAAAATATGTAAATTTAACAAAACACTTTTTTTTTTTCTTCTTTTTACATCCCTGTGTGTAAAAGACGACTTTATGACCGTTGAACTGGCCCGTAAAACCCTGTTTCACAGCCTAGGACACATAAAAATAAGTTCTAGGACGTAGTTTTACGTTCTAGGACGTTAAATTACGACGTGCTGTACGCTCATTCGTCGACGAACAACAACAGATCAGACTGGAAGAATTTACAGCCGTCTAGTCATTCGTCTGTGGGTCAACTGATATGACTGTGAATCTCCTCAACGACGTATTTTTTAGTGCAGAGAAATTTTCAACAATTGACTCTTTTAAAAAGTGAAAATTAGAGTCATTTAATATCATCAATGTAATCGAGCTAATAACAATCTTCAAAAATTCTTATTTTTATCATAATAAATTTCTATGTCGTATTGGGTTACCCGACCCCAATAACCCCGCCAGGGTTTCAAAATTAATTAAAAAAAATATCAATAAATAAAAGGCAATAATAATAATGACAATAATAACAATAATTCCAGAGACCTATTAAACGTAAAATCGTTAAACATCGAAACTGACACACACATCTGTTCTCAAACGTAATTTCTGGTATTCTGATCGTATCCTAATTAATAGCGTCGAGTATCGTCTTGGGAATACAACGTTAGAGAACAGGGTCGTTAGGCCGTACGATTATCTGTATTCCATTAGTAATCCCTAGTCCCTAAGTCCCAACTCCTTCTCTGTCCCCCAGCTCGACAGTTCTCAATTCAGGGAAAATCGAATTAGAGCGTTGACGTTGCACCTCAATTATATATATATTAATAGACACTTTTCAAAGTTTCCGAATTAAATTCGTCGAGATTTCATCGAGAAACGACGATGGATTGCAAATGTTATCGGATCGTGTGGAATATCCGTTTTTCTTGGCGCCACGAGGAGGCCACGAAAACGTAAAATGTTTCTTTGAACATACACGATTCCATTTGCGACTGAGACTGGTGAAAGGGGGGGGGGGGGGGGGGGAGTCCGAGTGTGTGTGGGCGAAATGGGAGAGTCCCTGAACAGCAGCGACTATACCGGAACCGAGGTCGAAAGTTATACGGTTCGGCAGTCGGATTGTCATCGACCATATCCCAAGGCAGAAAAACGACGAAACACCAAAATTATCGACACTCGGATTGCGAATAAGCTGTACATGCGATTGCCATCGGGGAACGTGTAAACATTATTTTTACGTTTCTTTTTATTCAACACAATAGCCAAGAGTCCGGCTAATATTATATATTACATTTATCTGCGTTGCCAGAAGCAAGCAAGCTCCGATGAATATATTTCATTGTTGGAACGTTCATTCTTCCATCAGCGTTGCGAGCTGAATACAACTAGTTTGTAATATTAGAACAAATAATCTGGGGCATTGATTTACTCGACGACAAACATTTAAAAAACTATCGACAAGCTTGCTATCACAGTTCATTCGATTGTTCAGATTGTCACAGAATTTCCGGAGGAAGAAAAATGTATACGTAGTAAAAATGAAACTGAGTTTCTT
This sequence comes from Perithous albicinctus, assembly GCA_964016905.1. Lineage (NCBI taxonomy): Eukaryota > Metazoa > Arthropoda > Insecta > Hymenoptera > Ichneumonidae > Perithous > Perithous albicinctus. The sequence goes on from OZ024699.1 coordinate 15,473,679, forward strand.
ATACTTTAAAAAAAAAAAGGTTCTCCTTCACAAACCTCGGAAAATATTCTATTTTTATTTACAACCGAAATATTTTATTAGCAAATTTCACGGATTAGAGGACATTTTTTTTTTTTTTCAATTGGTTGAAAGTTTGTATTTTCATCTTACAAAATATTTTATAATCTTTATTAAAAAAAAGAAAAAAAAAAAAAGAATAAAGTGTAAATTTGCAGAACTAAAATTTGGTATTTTAGAGCAACAAATAGTAGGTTAAAAAAAAATGTATTCCCTATTTTTTTTAGCTAACAATTTGAGTATAATAATTAGAAACTATGAATTTTAAAAACATGAAAATTTTTCAACAAAAATACATACTCACGAATATTGTATAAATATTTATGAGCATTTTATATTTCTCTCAAGTATTTTTTTATCTAAACTGTTGCTTTTATTATTTTTACAAACGTATTGAGTTAAACCACGTGTCGAGTCGGGCTCCACAAAACCGCTGTATTTCCCTCACGAACCCTTGGACTGTTTACTCCTCATTCAATTATCGGAGTCATCACATCAAATGAATAATATCGCTTATATGGTAACACGGTAGAGACACACAAATTTCTTCACGAAATTTCTTCCTGCAGTATGCATCAAGGTGTTGCACCAATGACACAGTCCTTCGTATATATGCAAGCAATATACATATAAGCAAGTCATATATTGCCTGTATCATATTCAAAACTGATATTGCCTGTCGAGAGGAAATGAGTTAAATAAACATAATATGCCTTAGATAACCGACGGATGACCCCGCTCTGCTCTACATATATATATTGCAAACATTATTAAGCGATGTCTAGAATTGAGTAACCTTGTTGCAGACGCTCCCCTGTGATGTATGAAATAGATCAGTCTCAACATATATTATCTATCCACTGAGGAATGAGCCCCACATGTGTATATACAAAAGTGCGGCTACGCATAGTAAAGGTATTCCTGATTAATCGTCATAGCTACGAAATTAAGACTGGTCACCGGCTATCTCAGACTTCTAACAAGGTAAAAGCCCAGCAATAAACCTGGACCGATTACACTGCCGAGATAAGAAGCGAGGATTGCAAATAATCTATCTTTTCTCGTGGTATATATATGTCGCTTTTTCATTGCAATAGTAGCCAGGATAGCCCAACAAGCTCTATGTGGGGCTGCGCAATCCTATCTCGACGCGATATCTCTGTCCTCAACGAACGATGTGGTCTCTCTGCGAGAGCGCAAAGGGAGACAGAGAGAGAGAGCGCCCCGAGCCAAGAGAGACTATTCGTGTCGGAGAGCTGGAAGAAAGAGCCTCGGGATATACTCTCTTGGTGCAAAGGAGCAATGGCGTAAGCCGAAAGGAAATCACTGTGTGGTGAGCAAAAGGGCTTTTGCTTCCTCTAAAACATCTGAAGAAAAGGGCTGGAATAAAGTCGATTGCTAAAAAAAAAAAACGAGATTTATCGTTCGGTAACTGTTTCGAAGAAAACCAAAGACTCTTTTAATTCGCGATTTCTTTTTATCCTTGATTGAATGACTTTTTATTTCACTTTAATGACGAACATCGAAGGTTTAATGAAAATGCCAAATAACAGAAGACACTAATTGCGATGGCGAAATAAATTTTAATGGTGAATTTGTGAAAGATCTTGGAAAATGAAAATTCTAGCATAGTTTTTAAATGAAATTTTTCGATATCCAATCTTCAATTATGGTAATTTCAAAGATATATTCAACAAAACTTTGGAGTTCAAGTGTACGAAGATTTCGCGGAGTTTGCGCGAAATCGAATGCAAACAGCCGAAGAGAGACTGTGATTCGAAATTGAATTGGCGCACGATTGGCTGTATATAGAACAGACATATGCCCACCAGTCACTAGGTGTGCAAATACTGAAATTAATATGATGGCCTTTTGCGACGGCTGTGCGGCATTACTCTCGTCTTCCTGGTTATATGGCTCTGGGTGATTCGAGGCTATTTCCATTCTGGTCTCTTGATTCCTTAGACCACGCCGCACCCAGTTTTTCCGTCTCACAATCTCCACAATCGTTAGGCATTTCTGAAGCCAACGGGAGTACCGTGCGATTTGATGCCCAATCTACGCTGATGAATTTAATTGAAGCTACGGTGCAAAACTAATGCCTCTCGTAACACTGAAACTTCGTTCAGGTTATTTGCACAAGACTTTGCTCTAAAAACGGAAGAGCGTGTTGCAAAGTGTGTTGTCGATTCAGAACATAATGTTTAACGTTGTCTTCTAAATTCAGGTTGATTAGTCAAACGGTTCTTGAGTCGTTGCATTTTTGAAGCTACACTCACACACACACATTTTTTTCAAAACATATTTCCTCGACGTTTTGGACCATTCTGAGTAGCCTGACAAAATCTGGAAATAGTATATAAATTTTTTTTTCATTAAAGCAAAGCTTCCTCTACGAGGAAGAAAAATAAATTGAAAAGTATTTGAAGGATTGCAACTTTTTAATTTGAAGCCTTAATTTCCATATTTAAAAAAAAAAAAACCACAGAGTTTCCATAATTGTGTTCGCAAGACTGTCTTGGCCAATTAAAAAGATTTCAGACTGCTTTATTGCGCTTTTATATGCGTGATGTCCCTTTTTTTTTTTTTTTTTGGCGCGAAAAAAAAAAGCGCTGCTATATTTGGTGCTGATACGAAGCGGGAGAGAACCACGACAGTGAGCGCGGGCAAAAGTGACTCCCAGAGCCAAAAAGAGATCGCGCGCAAGACTCGAATTACCAACTGGGATATATTTTCTTGGCATTTGCGCCAAATGGGTCGAGGATAACGGGGGCTCGGGTGTGCTCGCGTGCAAACTCGCGTATCGTGTGTCTCTGCTACACGTATTTCGTGTATACACCTCTCTCGGCTACGCCTCTACACACACACACACACACATACACATATTTCTTTTTACATTTATGCCGGAGCCTCTTCTTCCCCAAATTGTCTTTTAACGTGGGTCTCTCGTCCGGTGTACATACTCCGTGGTCGTCTCGGATTGCGTAGCGCTCAGGTATTTCATACATATAACGTGTATACCTTTGTGTCTTTTACTCCGTCTACATATTTCATTTGCCAACTTCCGTACTCTGTACATTTTCAGACAAGAATGACACAAACGTTGTATGAAATTTTTGAGTTTATTAATTATACTACGTTGACCTTTATAAACCGGCGGAAAGCACCTAAGAAAATATACCAAATTCAAAAATACAGAAAAATATATATTTGGGGCAATCTGTACCATTTCGACGTGGTTCGCACCCTCGGACTCTCGGAATTGGTACATAATTTTTTACAGTACTGCTACAACTCTAAAAAGAATTCACACTTTTTTTGCTTCCTCATAGAGGAAGCTTTGTTTTCGTGACATTTTTTTTTTTTTTTTTACTATTGAACAAGGTTTGAGTACAAATTTGAGTACAAATTGCTTCCTCACAATTTTCTACCTTTAACAAACCTTTTTTTTTTTTTTTACAAAGCTTCCTCTATGAGGAAGCCAAAATTGATCAACATACATAATTTCTTTCTCATAGGTAAAAAAAAAAAAAAAAAAAGCTTTGTCAAAGATAGAAAATTGTGAGAAAGCAATTTGCAAGGTTCTACTTTGCAGGTTTGTTCTTAGATTTTTTTTTTTTTCCCAAACTTGACTTATTTACGATTTTTTTAGAACTAATTTTCTTGTTAGCCAAAATTGAAGATTTTTTTTTTTCACCATATCGAAGCATTAAAGATGAACACATAGAGTAATACTAAACCTTGGTGTTGAATTGCAGGAAAAAAAAGGGCGACTGCTCATTCTTGCAATGTGATCCAGACGAGGGAGAAACTCGTGGCGCCGGACGAGACTTCGTCAATATTTATTATTTAACTACCCCCCCGAGAGAGAGAGAGAAAGAGAGAGAGAGAGAAAGAGAGAGCGAGAGAGAGCAAAAAAAAAAGGAATGAAAAATATAAAACGGGGTTGCGACGTGTCGGGGCGAGTTTTGCGGCTATCGGTGATCTCTCTTTATGCACTTGTTCGCCTCAGGCATTGCGCGCTTATACTAACTATAGGGAAAATGTCCTGTCTCTTCCTCGTTCCATGTTCCATCTCGACTCTACAGTGGCAGAGCCACCCGACTCTTTCACAATGTAAAATATAGATGAGGAGGCGGAAATCAATGTGGAAAAATCAATCGTTATATAATGTATACATAGCAGAAATAGGAGGGAGAACAAAAGCTTGACACGATTCCTCCGCTAAACTGGGACAATGTAAGGTTCACATTTCTAACAAGAAGGATACCATTGTTTTTAAACACTATCTCTCCGGCATGTATTTTCATGCCTCAAAAAAAATTTACAGATCCAATCCATTCCATTTGAACCTTTTGGACCCATCATTTTTTATATTTTTGTTCCAACTGCAAAAAGCACCGACATTTTTTTTTTTTACGTTTTTTACCCCAAATTTGACTTTGTTATGATTTTTCAAAACTAACATATATTTAGTCAGAATTGATGGAAAATTTGGAAAAAAAATCCTGTGCCAAATATTGTTCGCTCCTGTTTTTTTACCAGAGCTTTTTTTCCGAAAAACAAATATTGAAAATAATTAGTAAACAAAGTCAGCCCTTAGGCTGTTTAATATTTATATATATAACATCGAATTTTTTGAGAATATTAAGAAGCGATTTTTCTCTTTTTTTTTTAAGGAAAATTGCTTCTTAAAATTCTACAAAAATTTAATTCACTAAAATTAACAAAAAAAAAAAGCTGTAAAGTAGAACCTTAGAAATGTTAGCTTCCTGATAGAGGTAGCCAAAGCATTATTTAGTCTAACAATTACGTTATAAAAACAATGTTTTAAGTGCAAAAAACAATTATATTATATCAATAACTAAAAAGAAAATAATTAAAAAAAAAAAAAATATTTTAAAGAAACCGAACGTTTTTCTTACAGTAAATGCTCCGAGTGAAAATCCTAATTGCAAGTAATTAACCGTTAAACACGATGGAACTCTCGCTAAGTATACCGAAATAAATATCTCAGTGTGTTTAACAGTAATCGACTTTCGCGACTGCACCGAGAGATGGTCGATTAAACAGGTAGACAGCAGCAACATGCCATACGATGTTTAGTGAAAATATGCAGGTTGATTTACCTTCTTCGAGAAAGCACTTTCTAACGCTCTCTTGATACCCCTAAAAAAGAAAAACTCGTTCAGCCTTTGATCTTCTTTTATATATGGGCCATTCCACAGCTAATTTTTTTTTTTTCCTTTTGAAATGTTCTAAGCACTCTAGATTTTTTTTTAGATCTTTTCGAAAAATGTTTCTATAATAATCCAAAATTTATCTTCTCAAAAACTACATTTACAATTTTTTTTTTTTCAAACTTTTGCAGCAAATTCTTTGCTCAAGAATTCAGCAACGAATTTACTGTGTAAAAATTTAAAATAAATCGACCATGTAATTTTTGAGAATGCAAAAGTTTGACTGATGAAACCAAAAAATCTGAAAAAAAAAAATCCAAGGAACGTTCCATATTCTACATTTTTTCAAAAACTTTATTGTGCAACTAATTTCAATTTTTCTCAGCCTCTAAAAATGCGACGAAATAAAATTCCAAGCTTGTTGCCGTGAAGAGAGAAATCAGACTAAATGGCATCAAGTGTCAAGAGAACGATAGACGCCTCGTCGTCTCATCCTCGCCAATATACTCAACTCGCCCCTGTCTTTCTCATCGTCCGATGAAAAAAAAAAATTGATCTCACGCATAAATCAGTCGCTGGCGGGATTCTGGATGGACAGGCGGACGGATGGTCGAGCAAATGGTAAAGAAAGTGCCAAGGAGGGGAGGAGCTGTAGAGTATGTGTAACGAGATCGAATTCCACAGAGCTTGGAAGGCGCGGGAGCTCTCTCTCTCGATTGACGTTTGCGCTTGCGTCCCATTATCTCGCAATAACAGAGTAGTATTATAATACCATACTACCAAACGATACGTTAAATTACGTTCTACCGTGCACGTTTGTCTTTAATACAAGTTTTATATCGTATATCGTATATGTGTGTGTGTGTGTGTTTGTAAGTCGTGAACTCGAGTTCAAGCTCTTAAATCGTCTTCACAGCTGAGGCCTGTCTCAACAGCGAGACGATATCACGCGCATTTACCAAGAATTTAATGCATTAACTTGTGTGCGAGAAACGCCAATACTTTAATGGCAATTATATGCAACGAAAGGCCTCTGAGGAGAAACACGCTTCTCAATTCGATTGGCAATTATCGTGATGAATATATATATATATATATGCTTATCTTTCTTTTTCTATTATTTCTGAATGTAGGTATTTATAATCGTGATCGTCATGTTGCTTTAACGATATTCCTTGCGACTAGATGAAGCAACATCGCAAGATGAGAATGCGTTGTGGCTTATTTTATTTTTAATCGATATTTATTTCCTTCGGTGAAATTGTTATAATAGATGTATTTAAAGATTGAAGTTGTTACGTGTTTAAGTACTTTCTTTTTTTTAATATTACTTGTGACCGTTTGTATGAATAATAATGATAATTATAAAAAATAAAATTGAAATTTTTTTTTTGCCGAAAATGATTTTCTGATCCGTGTTGCATCGAAGATTTATTTAAGTAAGTTTTTATCAAAAATTTAAGTAGGTCATTATTTTGACTTCAAAAATGTTCGACTTAAATCACAACTACAAAAATACTATTAAAATTCATTTTTATTAAAAAAAAACACTTTCTTCCCAAAATTGATATGTTAACAAAACAATGTGTATCAAATAATGCATAGACTAAATAAACAAATGAAGTTATTTAAAAAACAATCTAATAGTTACAACTCCGCAGAAACAATTTCTCAAAAGAAAAGTTATATTTTTTACTCTCCGCGTAAAAACATTGGAAAACAGGTAGCAGCTACGAAAATTGATGAGCAATGCAAAGACATTATTAAAAATGATATCACAAGAAAAATTAAACAATGATATCAAAAAAGTAAGTAACTATTTATAACAATCAACCTGGCACAGTTTGAAACCTAAGTTCGTTGAAAGGATCGATGGACCGATATCCAGAATACACAATTATATTACACAACAGCATTTACACCTTGCCAACTGTATATATATATATATATATATATATATATATATCGTGTGTCGTACCTTAACTACTCTTCATGATTTATTCAGGTAGCTATATTACTATTATTATTATTATTAATCGATGCACGTTATCTGCAACTACCACTGCTAAAGTAAACGAGAAGAAATAGTTGTACACCTTTACTATATGCTACATACTATTACACTATCGCAGTGTGCATATAAGTAAATGATGTGGAGAATCGAAGCTCAAAGCACAACACAGGTTTCGCGTCAGCAACCTGTCTCTCGCGTCAGGAACGTTAGTGTGATGGCGGCAAGCAGGTCACCCGAGGCTTTCCGATATGCGTTTCTGATTTAAATTCAACGAGAGTAAAGAGCCTGCGGCACCACCTGATACGCCTACCGAGCACTCTCTAAGAGCTCTATTATAGAACAAGTTTTTTTCTTTTTTTCCTTCCAATTACTGTATGTTCGACTATTCAATGAAGCGCGAAAACGTTTAAGTACACCACTTTCTTTCAACTCCTTCGACGAGCAATAAATTCAAATGCGAACTAACACCCGACAAGCAGGTACAGACACTTATAAACATTGTTTGCCAGTCTCAATAAAGCTATTGCATAATGTACGGGGTGTACAAGAAGAAAAATAATCCGCAGAACACGAAATATATATATTTATGAAGGAAAACCACGTCGAGTCGGCCACCCCAATTCTTCGTGTCAACAAAACGTCCTCAAAGTTATTCAGGACGTTGGTCTGGTTGAAGAATAAACGTAGGATTTTTTTTCCGATTTTTTATTGCATAATCCAGCTATTAAAAATTTCTGAAAAAAGTTTATTTTCAAAATTCAACGATTTTTTTTTATGCTACTTTTTTAATTAAATAAAATTGCCAATTTTTTCCCCTCCGAAACGGCATTTCCTATTTAATTTAAAAATAGCATAAAATGAAATCGGATAATTCTACAAAAAATGTCGTTGGAAAGTACGTTGAAAATTCAAAATTTGATGTTGTTATGATTTTTTTGTGTGAGCCGTAGTATTGGCGTTAAAAAATAAACAATGATTATTTTCAGCGATTTTCAATGCATGGAATATGCAATAAAAAAATCTGACAAAAAATCCTACGTTTCTCTTTCAACTAGACCAACATCCTGAAGAAATATGAGGACGTTTTGTTGACATGAAAAATTGGCGTAGCCGACTTGACGTTTTTTGCCCCATGTATAAATTTAGTATATATATATATTTGTGAATTGTAGCGGATATGTGCGTTAATCGTAGTACAAGGAATGTCCATTCGAAGAACGATAGAGGCATCAGCGTTGTGTGTGCTTAACGGTATAGTAAACGCTTTGCAATGGAAATTAAGAGCAAATAGGAATGTTTTCATTTCGATGCAAATGCTTGCTATCACAGAAACATTCATGAGAGAGGAAGGAGAAGGGCCTCGAGAGGGCAACCCTCTATGTCACCTCCGCCCTCCTTCGACCCTCCATAGGGTTCAACCTGGTTATTTGGACAATTGGTTGTTCGGCTCGCGAACAAGGAGAGGACAATTGTACAATCCCTACAAATGCGTAGGGACACTCCTATGAGTCAGTCAGTGGGGTAAAAATTGTATTATCAACCGTAAGAACTGTTTATAATAATTATTGAAAAGCTCGCTAAATTATTTAATTTTAATAAATTAATTTTTAATAAATGTATAGAATATATAGAAATTTAGTAGAAATAAATTATTTGAAATCAATCCAAGTAATTTATGAAAGAAAAAAATGTATTCCCAATAAGTTGAATTTTTCAACCATTTAATGCATTTAGTGTAAAAAAAATTTTTGAATGCTACAATAATGTTGATACAACGTTAATTTATACAGAAATCAAACTCTGTGTACTTGATTTAATGTGTCAAAATGGAATATGACATAAATTGCCTCGACCCTAATATGCGATTGAATCAGAGAAGAGCCTAGAAGAATGGAGAGACACAAGCTGCGCCGATTGTAACAATCTATCACACAGCTCGAATATTAGAGAGCGGTGAATTGGCAGTTTGGGAGGTCCCTCGATGATTGTGTATTTTAAAAGATCGTAAACTCCGAGAGCCACGCTGATTGAAGAGCGCCAATCTGCTATCTGTTGTTGTCGATTTAGCAAGGACGAAGGTCGTTCACACGATGCTTCAGACTCGAGAGCTCCGCTTCGAGTATTCTATACATTCTCTCTATTAGCACCTGTATTTATATATTTATATATGTGCTGCTACGTAACGTAAAACACTGCAACTAATATTCTGCGCACGATATCTGCTTTGCTCTCCGCGCAACGTAGTCAACACTCAATGTTTGTGGTTATGCAACGGAACGCACGAATGCGCGAGCGCGCCGAAAAACAAAGAACACGAGCGCAGATTCTGAAGCTTGCAGAGAAGAAAAAAAAAAAAAAAAAAAGAAGAGGAAGAAACGTAGCCAAGACATTCATTCGAATGAAGCACGTGCATCTCTCTGTATTTTGCTACTGTGCTACGTAACACTTTATTTACTGTACATAATGCTTCTTGGTATGCAATCATTTATGCATTAACCGAGATTTTTTCTGTGTTTATATTCCTTGGACTTTAATATGCCAAATTTTTGCATCCAATCCAACTTATTTGTTGGATTTATATTGATAAGCCGATAAGCATTTAGAAACGTGACTTTTTTTTGCAAGAATTAATAATTTGAACGTTTATTGATTAATTTTGAAAAATAATCTTACGATTTTATATTAATTTGTCAAATTTTTGGCACGTTCGAAAAATGTTCGTCAATATTCGTTCCGACTTAATATTTTTCAGTTAAAACTTATTTGTTAGATTATATTGATAAGCCGTAAGCATTTGCAAAACGTGACATTTTTTTTAAGAATTAATAATTTGGACGTTTATTGATTAATTTTGAGAAATAATCTTGCAATTTTATATTAATTTGTCAATTTTTTGGCACGTTCAAAAAATTATATTTTATAAACAAATTATTTTGTTGTTTATAAAAAAAAATATTTTTTATAAACAATAAAAAGGGCAGTTTTCATGAAAACCTTGAAATCGACAAATAAATGACATTAAAAAAAAAAAAAAAAAAGAAAATGTTATTCCTGTTTGAATATTACATGTAAAGTATTTTCGAGTAGAAATTGATAAGTTTAAAGATTAAACAGAAGTACATTCAACGATTTCAGTGTGTGACTGAATTCAAATGCTGCCCAAGTCTCGGAATCGAAACACACGTGGAGCAACCGGCACGTGTCACGCCTTCGTCTGACCCGTATAAAGATAACGCAGCAAAGTCTCAAAAATTACTCTACTGTATACAGAAATAATGTGCTTTTTATTGATCTGACAATACGCTGTATATTTTAATCCAAAACAGATCACACGACCTAACTAGCAATATATAGATAAATAGATAAATACTTAATTGCTTACTTAAAGCAAAACGTGGACTCTTATAGCAGGAGGGGCTTTAAAAGCCACAGAAAAAAAAGACAAAAAAAACAAATATAGTGAAAAGAAAATTCTCTGAGCATGAGAGGCTTTTTTCAACAACATAATACATTGCCTTTAATAAGTTTGTACGTCGATAAAGGATAACACAGCCATAAATATATATATATATATAAATAAAGAGGAGTATCATGTAAAAATAGACTAAAGAAACGAAAAAAAGAGTAAAATCCTTACCGCACACGTTGAGCCATCCTTCGACCCTGCAAGGATACTCGAGCTTCATGATTGCAGTTGAATCAGCGTGCACCGACGACGACGGCACGAAATTGCTGCGAAATCCGAAATCCAAATCACCGGTAACACGTTTACACTGTTCACAAAGTGAAGTTAAACTCATAAGAAACACCGGCGACGTTTCACACGACACATAGAGAAAACAAAATAACCGCAAGAAATCTCTCACGGCGACACTGAAGGAAGCTTATTTTTTTAGATTCTGTATTCTAACACGATTAATTTATTCACGTTACACATAGTTACTCATTTGTTTTTTTTTTTTTTTTTTTGGTTGATGTATTGTAACTGTGAGAAATTACCGACCGGTTGAGAAAAGAAAAAAAATTGCACACGCGGTGATAATATATGAACAATGAAAGTGGGATTTGAAAAAAAAGATAATAATAATGATAATGCACGATTCCTTGACCTAATTGTGTTTTGCCACTCGCGACAACGTCGTTAAATAAAAAGGTAAACAGAGATCTGGACGCGGTTGTAGCAAGTGTCAGATGTACGAACGCGAGGTTCTATGCCGCGTGAGAGCCTCTTTCTCTCTCTCTCTCTCTCTCTCTCTCTCGCTCTCTCTTAACCGACTCGATCCATACACACCGACGTACGGATTGTAACTGACGGTTTGAGGGAAGCGGCGCTTCGTGTCGCGGCTCTGAGAGGCGCGGGTGTAGCGTGCACGCCGTTTGCTCGCTCACTTTTAGCCACCAGCTGGTCCAGCGAGCGAGCAGCGCGCGCCGGTAGTTTCCGTAGTTTCTCAGGTTTAGAGAGGCGATTGAGGTAATACGGGTCAGTGGGAAAGGCCGATTATCATTTATTTAGGAAAGTAAATAAAAGTCGGCTCAAAGCGGGTCTCCGGTGGCTTTTATAGTATAGCTACTAAATACGGTGGTACGAAATTCACGCTCATGCTTTTAATCATATGTATGAAATAGAAAAAAAAAATTTTCAGGCGCATCTCATGCGAATTTGGGTTTGCATTGAACTTTTTAAGGATTTCGCTTTTACACTTTTTTTTGAATTCTCATTAACGCCAATCGCTCATTTCTGGACCTCAAACGATGACAGTTAAAATTTCAGGTCCGAAAAAAATTCAAAAATTCGGAAATTGGAAAATTCGAAAATACGAAAATTCGAAAATTTAAATTGGCTTCCTCATAAAGGAAACTTTGCGAAAAATTGAAATTCTGGAGATTATCGCACCTATTATGACGAGCAAATCTCCCGACTATGATATGCGAATAATTTATTTTTTCTCATTTCTTTGTTTACCCATATTGTTTATCAGTTAAACCCCTTTTTTCAGTCCTAAGTTTTTAAAATTTTTCTAAAATTATTTTTTCACCAACTTTTATTCCTAGCGGTCGGTTAACGTAAACTGATAACCTAGAAAACCATCGGTAATTGATTTCAACGTAAATATCTATATACTTCAATACCACTAGAAATGATTGACTTTTCACCATACTTTTCATGTCCCTTCCATTACCCGATCGGTTTAAAAAGCATGCGTGCTCTGACAAAGAAATTCTCACAGCGCAGAAGCGTGTCCACTCTGCGCAGTCGTCAATTTTTTTTTTTTTTTTCAAAATCAGTTATATTTTTGTTCGAATAGTCCAAGAAAAAACATAACGGCTTTTTTCTTACATTTTTTTTTGCCCGAGCTCAACCTTCCATAATATACGAGCTTGAAAAACATATATATATATGACATTGAAGTAATTTACGAAATTATGATTATCCTAATTTCAATTTTATCATACACTTCAAATACCACTCGAAATAACTGAATTTTCATCAAACGTTTAATGTCCCTTCCATATTACTCGATCGGTTTTAAAAAGGCATGCGTGCTCCTCGAGAGAAAAATTCTCTCACAGCGCAGACGCGTGACTGCCTGTATCTGCGCAGTAAAAGATAAAACAAATTATCTGGTATGGCTATAGAATTATCTGTGGAGCGCTTGTTGCCATCTATCGAGTGTTCCTTCACTCAGTACTGTCAAAATGGCGCTCAAGGCACAAGTCGGTCAAAGTAAGTACGCGAAAAATAGCTTGATTACGTGTGGATTTAGCGAGGAATTAATAAATAATATGTGTCGAAAGCAACGTTCAATATGCCGCGCTATCGTCGACTGGCGAATTTCGTACGAAAGAGCCGTTTTTTTCGTCGAAAAAATCATCGAGTTTCTATGGGCGTACTATTCGCGACCATCACACAGCGCGCGCACCGTACATAAGAAGCGGAAACGTCAAATCTCGACGAAAAGTGTCATTCCTTGTGTTCCCGCGTCCTTTCAGTGAGCTGTCACTGGCTAATCTCAATGATTAATATATTTGCTGACATCTCCGAAATCAAAACTTGTCTCCTACGAAACAAACTCCTACATCTGGTTGTTACAAATATTCGTTTCTCCTTTTCAATCCATTCTTCACGATGTTATCGACGATTTTTGAGCCCTTTCATCACGCACGCTTTTTTCAACGAATATATATATACAAACGAAATATTCTCACAGCGTGATGTAACGATTTAATGCCGTTAACCAGAGGATTAATGACAACTGCGTTAATCGATTAAAACGTTAGCGTTGACGTTCAAACGCCAACACCAAACACGTTACGCATAATCAATAGTCGTGTGAATCATTTCATTGACGAGAATAGACGACGTCGTAATTTCAATAGAATCTTCATATTTACACTCATTTTTTTTTGTTTTATTAGAAAAATATACTTTTGTGTGAGTTAACAATTCGAAGGAACGAAACGTTGTAAATTTGCTTATGAATTCCATTGGACGTTGTTAAACGTACATTTGCCTGGGAATTTTTAATCGAGCTTTATTAGAAAAATTATATTCGTTTCAAAGACACACGTAAATTGTGAGTCTGTCTTAGCCTTTTTTTTTACGTTTGATTGACTTAGTACAGAAAAAAAATTACGTAACCACTTTAACTGTACTTTACCAATAAAAATCAATTTTTCTCAACTGCTGAACATTTCTCAAAATCAAAACAGTCGATAAATTTTTTTTTCCCCTTTTTTTCTAATGTTTTTACAGTTAAACAAATTTTTTTTTAGTAATTAAAAATGTATTCATTTCAACGAAAATTCTGTTCGCAAAAAAAAATTCAAAATTATTAAATGAAAACCTCAATTTTAAATTATTATTAACATTTATTTATTATCATTGCCAGAAGAAAACATTTTTTTTCTTTTCAATTATAATTAATTTTTCAATTTAAATTGCAAATTTGTTTTTGTTTGCGTACGTTAAAATCGAGTCAAGGGTTTCGTAGTCTGGGTTCGTTGTAATTAAAACGTTCGTTGAACTATCGGAGATTTCGAGTGCATCTTTCGCTCTGGTAACTCGATGAAATATTCATGCATTACGCGCTCTCTCGGATATTGGTATTTGAGGAAGAATCACTTTTCTCTCTCGTAACTCGGTGGTGGCCGTCGTCGATAAGCGGCTACCTGATTACGTTGGCTCGGGGCCTGAAAGTCTGTAGGCTACGTGGTTGACGGGAGGCGCATGACGTCATTGGCCGGTAAGAGCGATCAATACGCGGGAAAAGCGCCGAAAGATTTCTCGTTGGTTGTTCGCACCTCCCACCCATCGTCAACGATTTAACCTGCTTTTCCGCGAACGCCATTGATAGGACATTTTCCACTCAGGCATGGGCATCGACTGATCGATTCTTCGGGTCCGCACTATTCAATAATAATGCGATAAATTTTAGGTGCAAAAAAGAAAAATTCAAAAATTTGGATTGAAAAAATAATGGACCTTTTTTTATATTTTCATTGATTTTTTTTGCAGTTAAAACATCAATAAACTGGTCTTAAATATATTTACACTGCACATTTTCAAAATTCTAATGAGGGCTGAGGCATTTGAAAAAATCATGAAAATAATATTTCGACTCACATAATAATCTTGCAATTTAATTTTTTTTTAATACTAGTTTACAAGCATGTAAAAGATAAAATGTTTTTGTTAAAGAACTTTTTTTGTAGCTGAGAGCAAAATTCAAACTGCTTTTTGCATTTTCTACTTGTCTTAGCGTTAAGACAAGTTTTCTTTGTATGCACATTCTGTCTGCTCAATATATAGAAATTTCTATTTGAAGCTTACGTTTGTAATAAAAGTTTCTTTGTGGAACTTTCTTACTACATTTCCTTGTATGTTCTGAATAATAAATTGAAACAGATATTTCTATACTCTGATCTGAAAGAGTCATGCTAAGAAAAGAAAAAAATCTTCTGTGCTATCTGAACTAAAAACATTTCTATTGTTATGAAGAATCATCTAAAAAATGTAAAAATAAAATTGTTATGCACATAAGAATCTTGCAATCTTCATGAAAACAATACAAATTCACGAGCATAAAAAAGATTTTAAAAATTTATAAAAGGACTTTTTTTTGTAGCTGAGTTCAAAACTGAAACTGCTTTTTCCATTTTCAACTTGTCCTAGCGTTAAAATTGCTGTAATTGACCATATGGCTTTGCAATGCCTCTTTACATAAATACTTGGTCTGCTCAGAGTTTAGAAATTTCTATTTGAAGCTCACTTTTGTAATATATGTTTCTTTGTGCGGCAACTTTTTTACCAAAATTCCTTATAAGTTTTAGATTTAAAAAACTCAAATGGAAATTTGTATATTCATATCTGACAGTCTAAAAGAAAAAAAAATGATAAACTTGAAAAACCAATTTAACCCATCACTGCAATTACAGAATTTATCATGTTTTTAAAATTTTTCTTCATAAATGGAAATGCAAGTCAATCTTATCTTCATTGTTTTAATTTGACTCAGCTCTCCTAAGGTGGACCATATTTTTCACCTTTTTCCACATTTTTCTTATATTTCATGACGAAGAATTTATTTCTTCTACATGCATCGCCAAATTCCACAAAAATATTACATTTCTACATAACAGCAATTGTTTACATGTCTAAAATGCGTAAAATGATGAAAAAATAAATAAAAAAATAAAAAATAAAATACAAAAACCAATGTGACTAAAACAAAATGTATTTATTTTTTTTCTGCAGAGATTATGAATGAGGTGATCAAGCAGAAGAAGAAAACTCCTGGGGTGGAATGGCGAATCCTCGTGGTCGATCAATTGGCCATGAGAATGGTGTCTGCTTGTTGTAAGATGCACGATATTAGTGCTCAGGGTATAACACTCGTCGAGGATATTAACAAGAAACGCGAGCCTCTGGGAACGATGGAGGCGATCTATCTGATTACACCGTGCAATCCATCGGTGCAAAAGCTCATCGAAGATTTTAGCAATCCCGCGAGAACTACATACAAAGCTGCCCACGTGTACTTCACAGAAGGTAATTAAATCTAGGTGCAACGATTTTTTCCAATGAAATGCAATTAATTCTTATAACACATATGTTTTAATTTCTGTAAAAAGCAGAAAATTAAAAAAAAAAACAAGGAAACAATTTAATGAAAATTTACATTAATGAATTGTCACATTGGAACCCAATAAAATGGGAAAAATAAATATACGGGATTCTCTAAACACTGAATGCCAACCGCAAATAACACCAGGAATACTAATTCATTGGCGGGGAAAGCATGATTAATTCGGATTCGAATTATAATTTATTTTTATTAATTTTTTTCTTTTTTTTCCTTTGCCATTGAGTTCTCCATTTAGTTGAGTTTTTTTCGTATATTTATTTGCAGCGTGCCCCGATGACTTGTTCAAACTATTGTGTGACTCGTCGATAGTTAAGCGCATTAAGACACTGAAAGAAATCAACATCGCATTCATACCGTACGAGGAACAGGTAAAGAAAAAGAAAATGAAAAAAAGAAATTGCAGAGGAGTGACTCGGAGTCTTTCTCAACAATGCCTACGATATAATAATATTTTAATATGAACGTGGTGACGGGCACGCACTTTTGATTATTGTACGCGATCATTCCCAGCTTTTTTTTCATAACAATCACTCTGTTTATATTCCAATATACGTATTCGTTACGTTTGTCACGTTATTTTCTCACAATCCTGCTGATTCTCGTCGAATTTTAAATATTTTGTTTACTATTTAAAGTATTTAAAAAAATGGTTTTCAAAGAGAATGTACACAAACACAGAATTACACAGATTAATGCCAAAGCACGAACTAACAATTGGATTGCATTCATGCTTGCACTCGTCCAGTTTGCCCGGAGGAGCTCTTCAATGAACTCTGCAAGTCCCTCGCCGCTAAAAAGATCAAAACCCTCAAAGAGATCAACATCGCATTCCTGCCTTATGAGTCGCAGGTGACGATCATCATCGCTCGTATAAATCTCGTAGTTTTCTTTTTTTTTTATTCAATGCTCTATCTTTCTTTCGCTCTTTTCTAAAAATATAGTCGGTTTTTCGACCTTTTTTTCATTAATAATTTTTTACTTACCGCGCATCATCCAGAATGCAGCAACGGATTTTTTTTTCAATAATTTATTAGTAATTCCTTCATTACACTCGTCTGCATGTCTATTTTTCACAATATTTATGAGGCAAAACATGTGAAAAAAAAAAATTATCAACATTTTTTGTTAACATGAAAAATCTGGGTAACTAACTCGACGCGTTTTGTCTCTTATGTCAATAGAAATATTGTCATCATTAATCTTCAACTGAGTTATTTTTATAAAAATTTGTAATCAATTAATTGCTACGAATTTATAAAGATCGTTAATATTATGTTTATCTTATGACCGTTTGAGGGATTAAAAACTCATATATGTCGCAAATTTCTTTGGTGTACCGCCTCTGTTCACGTTTTGTATATTTTTTCATAAGTCGCTTTGTCAGTTTATAATTTTGCAACAGTGTTTGAAATAGGATACTTGTCGTGAGAGATTTTCATGAATGATTTTCTCGTTTCGCAGGTATTCTCTCTGGACTCGCGGGAGACATTCTCCTGCATGTACAATCCTTCGTTCATTAATCTGCGGAACGCAAACATGGAACGTATCGCCGAGCAGATAGCCACACTATGTGCAACCCTCGGAGAATATCCTTCGGTTAGATATAGAAGGTATTATGTTTTTTTTTTTTTATAAATCGTCACGTGTGATTAAATTATTTTTTACGCCGTTTACTACATCAATTGATCGATAAAACATTTAATTATCCTTTAGTGACTTCGATCGCAACGTCGAATTGGCCCAAATGGTTCAACAGAAGCTCGACGCTTACAAAGCTGACGAGCCGACGATGGGCGAAGGACCGGAAAAGTCACGCTCGCAACTTCTCATTCTCGATCGTGGCTTCGATTGCGTTTCGCCACTTCTTCACGAATTGACTCTTCAAGCGATGGCTTACGATCTCCTGGAGATCGAGAACGATGTTTACAGGTAAACAATATTCAATTTTTATCAAAATCCTTCTTGAATAGTTTGACGAAATTTCAACAATTATCGAGTTTATTATACTACATATTCTTTTATTTTACGTTAGGTACGAAGCGACAGCTGGTCAGCCTGAAAAGGAAGTTTTGCTGGATGAAAACGATGAACTGTGGGTGGATCTTCGGCACCAACATATCGCTGTCGTTTCTCAGTAAGTAAAAACATTCGTAATTTAACGATTACATTATTATTTACATTCACTTCTTTTTCGTGTCCTCAGAAATGTGACGAAAAACCTGAAGAAATTCACGGAGTCGAAGAGAATGCCACAAGGTGACAAGCAAAGCATGAGAGATCTGTCGCAAATGATTAAGAAAATGCCGCAGTATCAGAAAGAGCTTAGCAAATACGCGACTCACTTGCATTTGGCCGAGGATTGCATGAAACGTTACCAAGGCAATGTCGACAAATTGTGTAAAGTCGAGCAGGTACACTATAATGAAACTAAATATAATAAACGACAATTTAATCTGATTCGACTAAAACATGAGAAAATATATATTTTACTATTGCTTTTAAAAAAAAAAATTGCATTCATACCTCATAAAATGCACAATAAATAGTACTGTAAACTTGCAATTTTGTACAGACGTATTTTCCACTAGAAGGATGTAAGAAGAAATATAGAATTTTCTACTTATTCCAACTTTAAGATGGAACCAGTTAATAAATTTTAGCTTTCGAACTCTTATTTTATTTGTGGAAGAGCGTTTTTCTCGCCGACTATTGAATTAAAGAAAGGTATCAAAATTGTATGAGTTTCCAGTTTTTAACATATTCGTTTTCACATTTTTATGGATTGCTATGACGTAAAGGCCATTAACAAAAATTCCTATACGCGGAACGAAATGTACTTTGTCTCAAATTGAATGATACCGCGCAAATTAAAAAAACGTTCACTGAATTAATATAAAAGTTGCGACAAGTGAGCAGTTTATATATTTCTTTTTGCAGCAATGTGGCCCATCATGAGGGCGTATAAAATTGCAGAATTAAAGTGCTTGATTTACATTTTATAAACATTGAATACAATTTTTGTTTAAAAAATATAGTGTCATCGATAAAAAAAACATCAGACTCAGTCTGTCTGTAGCGTTATCTTATTTGATGTGAAATGTAAAATATTTTTAATCAGGATCTGGCTATGGGCACCGATGCCGAGGGTGAACGCATCAAGGACCATATGCGTAACATAACGCCTATTCTACTCGATCATACGGTCAACAATATGGACAAATTGCGCATAATCGCGCTCTACGTAATCAGCAAAAATGGAATTGTGGATGCGGATCTCACTCGACTCGTCAATCACGCCCAGATATCCGCGGACGATAAGCAGACTATCGTCAACATAGCTCAACTGGGCATCAACATTGTTGTCGACGTAAGTAAAAAGAAACGGACAAATTAATTATCTTCCATTTCATTGAAAAAAAAATTGTTTTTTTTAAATGAGAAATTTCGCTATTTGAAAAATGCAGGGAAATCGTAAAAAGATGTACACCGTGCCGCGAAAAGAGAGAATTACAGAACAGACGTATCAAATGAGTCGTTGGACTCCGGTGGTGAAGGACATAATGGAAGATTCGATCGAGGACAGATTGGATGTTAAACATTTTCCATACTTGGCTGGTCGTGCCACTTCTTCAGGTTATCATGCTCCCACAAGGTATACATTTGTACGGTTGTAAACATTTTATTTTAAGGCGATACTTGTCATCTGGCTATTTAAAAAAAAATTATGTGAATCGACGGAAGCGAATAGGATTTTTTATAAAATTATTCAGATTAACTAACTCATTTTTAGAAATAGTTGTAACATGTACCGCTCATTTCTGTATGTTTTGTATATTTTCGTTTTAGCTCCATGATAAATCGATTGAAATTTAACTCGGATGCAGTTCTTAATTGTGTTAAAAATACTTCACTTGATTATTTACATGCTATTTCTTAAGATATACATTTTTTGCTTGTCAAATACGAATATTTGTTTAAACTATTTATTTTAGCATGCGATACGGACAGTGGCACAAGGATAAGGGTCAGCAAACGCTCAAGAACGTACCCCGGCTTATTGTCTTCATCGTGGGTGGTGTATGCTTTTCGGAAATTCGATGCGCCTACGAAGTTACGAACGCCATGAAGAATTGGGAAGTCATTATCGGTAAATTATCATCGAGTCTACATAACGATAGAATTACAGTGTTGATCACAAAAACAAATAAAAATGATGTTCGTTCGTTGCAGGATCGTCGCACATAATAACACCAAAGTCCTTCATCGACGATCTGAGCAAGGTCCATGTTTAAACGAGCAAAAATCGACTGAAAACAAAAGAACGTATCTGCGAGCAAGCGAACAGAAACTTATGCCGAGATTCGCCAACGCAATTTGCCATTACATCAACAACATCGAGGGTCATCAGTAAAACCAGCTTGTGGCTGAAAGAAAAATCCGTCGGTGCTTAGTCAGCCAATTAAATAATGTAATTAGAAAATACTCGAAGTCAATTCAGTAGATAAAAATGTCACTGTCGAGGCTGATATTTACAACACGCGTGTGCAAGGCACCTTCTGCACAGTCGATTGAAACCGAGTGATACGGATTTAAAAAAAGAAAAAAAGAATAAAAAATGTTCTACCGTTACGAGGAATTGACTTGAGAGAATCGAACAAATTTGCTGAGAGGAAAAAGTTTTGTTAGATCAACGACGTAACGTAAAAGTTAGTTAATTCTGCGATTTTCTCGATGAAAGTTTGTCGCATTTTCGCAGGAAAATGTCTTCTTCTTGGTCCAGAATGTGAGCTTACGGCCGGTGTTTATTCAAGTGCCTGTTCGAATCAAATTTTCGTAAAACGCGTGCGGATTTTTGTTGTTGTTATTTGGTAATACTGATGCAGCCTCGCTGTTTTGTCGGAAGCAATGTGGCTAGGACTCGCGGCGCAAAAGCAATAGAAATAAATGAGAAAAGACAATGTGCCCTATTTATTCGTGTATTCAATGACGAATCTGTCGCGCCGGTTCAGCTAATCAAGGGCATTTCTTCTTCGTGGTTTTTTGGAAGAGATCCGACGATACCCCCGTGTACATTATTTTCGTAACTTATATTCCGTTTATCTTGCTCTTTGTAAATGCCTGCGACTTGTAATACGTAGATTCGAATTTAAATAATTACAGCTAGGATATGGAAAGTTTGTCGAAGCAAAAGTTGTCGAAAGTTGCACGATCAAAAAAAAATTCTTTATCGGAGACTCCTTAATTTTTTGTTTTGCGATCGATTTTTCACTGATTCTGCGAGAATTGATGATATATTGCTGAAGTCATACGTCGGCGACGATTTTGCGAATGCAAATATGGCCGAGGAATCCCGAGTAGGCCATGAGAACGCGTTTAGCTTTAGAAATTCGACATTCATAGTCGATTCCTTCGGTTATTCTCCTAAAAAATACTAATACGGATTTAATGCGACTTTTAAACGACTTAAGGGTCTTCGAGAATTCGACCCAAAACGTATATACAAAATAATACATCTTCTTACCAATAAATAATCCTGGAACAGTGCATAATTATCATATCATTACAGCAACGAGTGTTGTAAAGAAAAAACCAAAAAAAAAATCTCATACCTTTGACGGAAAAAATGCCGCAACGTTTCGAACGCTTTTCGGCCAATACCGAAGTGAGAAAAAAAAACACACACTAATGTACTTAGAGATCGAAATGTAGAAGAATTTCATAAACGTAAAGAATAATACTTTTTTTGCAACTTTCATAAATAGCTTTTTTTTTCGAGATCGTTAAGACAGCTATTACGGAATGTATTATTTATTTTCATTTACTCGCTGTATTCTCAATTCGTCGATTATTTCAATCTACCGAATATTTCTATGAGACTCCCATTGTGTAGATAATCCGAGAGCGATGGAATGGGGTTTTATCTCGATAGACGAGCTTACATTCCGGCAAAGGGTGCGACACTTTCGATAAAACGTGCAATTTAAAAAAGAAAAAAAAAAAAGAAGAAGAAGGTAAAGAACGCGCGAGGAAGTTGCATTTTAAGACACACTTAGTCTCAAGTATCCATAGCACTCGCTATAATTAAATACAAAACTTAATAGACTTGATCATTGTATTGTTCAACTGTCGATAATCGGTTAATCGAGACTCTGATATCGTAGGGGATCGCTTTTTTGGTCAATGGAAGTTTGCCTGTTACCTTGATCGTTCGTAACTTAAATAAAGTATGTTAATTATTATAAACACGTTGCCAGTTGGATATAGCAACAAGATTATTATTACTATTATTATTATTATTATTATTATTATAGAGTTTACGATATTTATAAAATATACATATATATTTATGTATATAAATATATATGAATAATATAATGTATATGTACGTAGTTGTAACTCGGAGGAAGTGTTCTGCTTATAAAGGCCTACGCATAAATGTGTAAATTTCAATGTATCATATATTTCCCCCGCTCACAATAATCTCGTGCGTATAATTGAGGATAAATGGACCGAATGTCTACGATTATGCATATATTACTTTTTTTCGTTTCATCATTCTTACATGATTGTTTCGCAAATATTATACTCTGATAAGACTATCGATTTAATAGGTCACAGTCAAGAATGACCATAAGATTAAAATATGCTTCGTAGTTGCTTTCGCGCTTCAATCGTCAGTTGCTGAAGTGAAGTTGTAAAAGGAATTTCGGAATGTCAGAAGGGAAAAAGAAAGTTTTACTCGCGTACAGCGGTGGCCTGGACACTTCTTGCATATTGCGGTGGTTGAGAGAAAAAGGCTATCAAGTTGTCGCTTATGTGGTAAAGTATCGAAGAATAGAAAGGGAGAAAAATTATTGTTCTTTCAAGATATGATTGTGCAATGCTTAAGAAATTTCAATCGACACGAGATCGTAATTGAAGTTATTCAAGCTTTCAATGACAAATTTAGAAAGTTTCGTTAGATTCTTTTTTAACAGTTTACGCTTATAAGAAGAAATTTTTTAAATTTGATACACGTATCGATATTCTGTCTGTAGACTTTCGAGTCTGTAAAAAAAATTATTTTTAGAGACTTATATTTTTTAATCTATTAATACAATAAAATTAAATAAATTTATTATTTGAGGATTAGAATATGGACATTTTTCTGTCAGTATTAAAAATCAATTTTGTCGATTGATGAGAAATCAAAAAAGTAGCCCATGCTTGTGAAAATCTAAATTATTTGCTGAAAAAATCACTGAAAAATAGTTTATTCTAATCCTCAAATAATATATTTGTTTCATATTTATTGCATGACTAGAATAAAAAAAATATAAATCTCTGAAAATCATTTTTTTTTTACTGTCTCGTCTGCCTTACGAGTACTTCTTTAAAAATGCATTTCTCAGGCAAACGTTGGCCAGGATGAGGATTTCGTTGCAGCGAAGGAAAAAGCCTTAAAAATTGGTGCAGTTAAGGTAATTTTCCCAACGAAACATTTTCTTTATTTAATTCAAAATGTATATGTTTTTCCAAAGATTGTCCTCTTTTAAATTTCCTTAAAACAAGAACTTCTTCAAAAATACGAAGAAGAAACTGTATTTCAATGCTTCGATTATATTTGCCAGGTCATTGTGGACGATTTGCGACAAGTTTTCGTTACTGATTATGTCTGGCCTGCTGTACAATCGGGATTGCTCTACGAGGGTAGGTATCTCTTGGGAACCTCGTTGGCTCGACCCTGCATAAGCGAAGGTCTGGTAGCTGCAGCGAAAAACGAAGGAGCTACGATTATCGCACACGGTGCGACGGGAAAGGGGAATGATCAAGTACGATTTGAGCTTTCCTGCTACGCACTTTATCCTGAAATAGAGGTAATTATTTTTTATCTTTTTTTTTTTTTTTATAGTATTTATTTTCGTTCATTAATTAATGAAATTAATTTTTTTTCTAGATTTTAGCTCCATGGCGAGATCCAACTTTCTTCGAGCGATTTCCTGGGCGACCTGACTTATTAACTTACGCTAAATTGAACGGTATACCAGTTTCTGCAACACCGAAAGAACCATGGAGTACAGATGCTAATTTGCTGCACACAAGGTTTAACGTAAAACCTTAAAATATAATTATTTTCTCATAGTAATCGTATTTTTTATTTGAAAAAAAAAAACACATTTTCTTACAGTTACGAGTCAGGAATTTTGGAAAATCCAGCAACAGCGGCACCGAAAAATTTGTACCAAGTCACAAGCGATCCTGTGGATTCACCGTTGGAGCCAATGGATATTGAAATTAATTTTGTCAGAGGAATTCCATCGTCGGTGAAAGATTTGCAGGAGAAAAAGACTTACGACAAGCCTTTGGATATTATTAATTATCTGAACAAAATTGGATCGAAACACGGAATCGGAAGAATTGACATTGTTGAAAATAGATACATAGGCCTCAAGGTAACTTTAGGGTCATCACTGATCAGGGAAATCAGGGAAAAGTCAGGGGAATTGATAAAAAAAAGGTCAGGAAAATAAGATAAAAGTCGAGGATTTTTTTTAATTCGTCAAAAATGAGAGAAAAAAAACAAAACTTTCTTTAAGAAAATTAAAAAAAAAATTGCACACTATGGATTTTTTTATCAGTGAAAATTAAAGTAAATGAAAGGGTTGAGATTTGAAGGATATTTATGTTTTCAAGATTCTTAAGTTCCTTTCTAATGTTTAAGTCTTCTAGTTCCTATAAAAAGTTTTTATTATGTAAATAATAATTAATATTAGTTTCAAGACCATTAAATTGATTTAAAAAATATTTTTTAGTACCAATTTTTTTAGAGCTCCATTAATAATTTTCTTACATTACCATTATTGTCAATTGGTTAGAGAAAAGTCGGGGAATTTTTTTCACTGTTTTTAGTGGCCACCATCAACTTACAATGGCTAGATAGAAAAGACAAAAATTCAATTGCCAAATTACTTTAAAAAAAAAATAAATTATTTCTACGCGATTTATCATCTAAAAGTAATTTTTTTCAGTCTCGCGGAATATACGAATCACCAGGAGCGAAAATTCTCTACGACGCTCATTTAGACTTGGAGGTATTTTTGTTGGATCGTGAAGTCTTACGAGTCAAGTCTTATCTAGCGGAGAAGATGACCGATTATGTTTACAATGGCAAGTATTTAATCTCTTCTTTTATGCAATTTTTCTTTTGCAGCTCAGGCATTGATTAACACATTTTTTTAAAAATTCTTCATCGCAGGATACTGGTTTTCGCCAGAATGCGAGCTTGTCCGTGAGAGCATAGAATTGTCTCAGAAACATGTAACCGGAACTGTTTACATCAAGCTTTACAGAGGAAATGGTTTGTAGCAGTTCGTCGCTTCATTTAAGATATACAGTCAAGTCAATCGAATACTAAGATTTAAAAATGATGTGTACACGTTTTGAAGAAAAAACAAGTGTGAACTCAAATAGATCTAGTTTGAAGTGGTCCCACTTGACGCACAAAAAATGTATAACAAAAATTAAAAAAGAAAAATTAAAATAACGCAATTATTTGCAAATAAATCCACGGCCATAATTTAATGTAGTTTTTGTGAAATCAAATTAGTAATTTTCGTTCAATTTTGACGAGAAAAACTTCATTTCGTTTGTTCAAAGATTTTTTTTCGAAATCACTGATTTACTTCGTCTTGTACCTGCTAAAAGTTTCATTAATTGTAATTTTAAAAAAATGATTAACAATTATTCTTTTTCATTTTAATCAAAGTGTCGATAATTGGACGCACAAGCGAAGTCGCTCTGTACAACGAGACCCTCGTTTCGATGGACGTTCAAGGTGGCTTCAGTCCCGAGGATGCTGGTGGTTTCATTCGAACTCAAGCACTAAGATTGAAGGAATTCTACCGTTTCAAGAGGCAGCAGAAATGATCAATTATATGAAGCTACTTAAGAATGTAATTGGCAGCAACAAAAGGTTGTACTTTGAATAAAGCAAACATATAATAAATTTAAAAAAAAAAAAAATAATCAAATTCATTATTTTCTCTATAAAAATCTATAAAGGATCAAGGAAATAGGAAGAAAATGAATTTCAAAAAACACTGTCTTCCAATTACTTGTGAAGATTATAATTATATATATATACTTTATTTATTCATTCATTTAATCGTGTACGCATTATCTTAACAATACTAGTAATATATACAATGATTTTTTTTTTTGTTATCGCAATAATAGCTAACGTATTCGCAACACAAACGAAACTCTCGAACTTTCGAACGATAAGTTGGGTAAATTCATCTCGTGTCGAACTATTTTAGGTAAAATGGATGACACGATTTCTTTCTTTCCATTATCTTCTTCATTTTTGTTTATTTTTATTTTATTTTTTTTCTTTGCTTTTAACTTTTAATCTTCTTTCATTTTTATGTAACTCTCGGCCTGCCTAACGATCTATATATGTGTTTTATATACATATATGAGACATGCAAAGACTGCAAACTAGGGAAGGTATATTAGTAATTCTTTTACGCATGGATTACGCTATATCGTATAATGTAAACGTTGATTTCCTTTCATTTTTTTTTTTTTTTTTGCACACGCATCTCGTTGGTACACATCTCGGTACAATTTTACGAATCTTACCTATATAGTATACTAATTACTATATAGATTATCGTAATCAAACTATTACACTATTCCGTACGTACTTGTACGTGCCATGCTAATGAATTTGACTGCACTATATATATATATAGTATATATATATATATATATACGCAATAACGAATCTTCTCGAACTCACGAAGCACGAAATGTTTCCACACGATTAATTAGTTTTGCAAAACAATTAGTCGCTTTGGTATTTCCGAGCAATGGAAATTTTTAAAAATCAGCGACCGAGCCGTGCGGAGACGGAAATAACGCACGATTTCTTCTTTTTTATTGTTTTTTTTTTTTTTTTTTTTACGAAACTCTACATTATAGTGAAACTTGCATTATAGATTCGCTGAAAATTCGAAATTGTCTTGGAAGAAGATTAGCAAAATGAGACAATTATCGACTCGAGTGACGTAAAAGGAAATGAGGAGAAATTTGTGTGTTTCGTGCAGTCAAAAGATCCTTTCTCTCGTACTTAACAACATCAAAGCGTCTCTTTATTTTTTTAGCCATTTATTTTTTTCTTTTTTTTTTTTTTTCGTATTATTATTTATTTACAACCATTGTTCTTTTAGTGTCCTATAGTTAGTAGTAAATTTGCTGAAATTTTTCTTGTTGTTGTTGTTGTTTTTTTTTTTTTTATGTGCCATTGGAGATGATGTGCGCCCGTGGGGAACTTATATAAAAAATTACTTTTGATACAGCGGAGTGATTTTGGTGTTACGAAAAATTTACGTTTTCAAACGATTTTTCTTCTTTCTCTCTTTCTTTTTTTAAATACTTTTTTTCCCTTTTTTTCTTCTTTCTTGTATATCACTAAACTTACGCTGAGATCTAGTAGGTTACACAATCTGTCTATCGGCCTTCTTTAAATATTACAAACCTTATCACATACAGGTGTAGTATTAATATTTTATTTTTATCTGTCGCTGTTGTGGTTTCTTGTTCTTGTTCTTCTTCTTCTTCTTCTTCTTTTTTTTCGTTTTTCATTTAATATTGTTTATACATAGATATTTGTTATTTCCGTGAATTACTGCCAAATGATTCCTCTTTCTCTCTCTCTCTCTCTCTCTCTCGCTCTTTCTTTCTCTCTCTCTCTCTCTCTCGTATTTACAATTATAAACGCCGTATTTTACAACCATCGTAGTACCTATTACACGTACCTCGCTCATCTTAATCGTTATCTTGTGTTATACATCCTATTTATCGGAGAATTTCGATAATTCTGCCTACTTATCTTCCTTTCATGTTAAGTTCAAGATACAGAACCAATGGCTCGAAGGGATTTTCTTTTTTCGCATTGAATACAATCAACGTAGAATCAGCGTATCGCTCAGTTACAAAGATAATAGAAATAAAAAATTTAAAAAAAAAAATTAAATAAAAATGGTGACCTCGTAACGAGCGAATATTTCGCATGACGATTGCGTCCCTCGCGATTTTGTATAATTCTGGCGTGAGAATTACGCACCAAAATTATACCAGCCGATTACGAGTGGTTTTTTTTTTTCAGCAGCAACAAACAATTTATTTGAAGAAGAGAATAAAAAGACCGCCTTAAGAATAATTTAACTGGAAGTCAGAGTGTTCGGTTTCAATTCAAAGCGTAACTTTGTAATTTGATAAAAAAAAAAAAAAGAAGAAATCAAAAGTGACGCTTTGAATAAATTGAAACCTTAGCGGTTATTCCATTCATCTTAAAATAGTACAAGGGCGCTTAACAATCAAATTAATAAAAGATCTTTCTCAGAGACAAAAGTAGATCTAGATCTTTGTACAACTTGGGCCCTCGAAACTATTTTTTTTTTTCTTTTCTTTTTTCAAAATTTTATTGCAATCCATTCGAGCCTACAATTCTGTTGAAACGATCATTCGTATAGAAAGCTTAACTTTCGTTGCACTGTTAAAATATTTGGAAAATTGCAATATTTATTTATTTATCTGGAAATTTTTTTTTCATAAAATGACATATTAAATTGAATATATGCGTGTAATATAAAATTGCAGTACTTTTTTAATACGAAATTTCAAAATCTTAGAGAATTACAGTAAGGCTATATAAAATTCCTAAATTATTATAATTCTCGTATACTGTACTGTAATTTGATATTGAACTTTTGTATTCAATTTAATATATCAAGTTTATGAATTAAAACTTTCAGTTTTGTATTGCAAATTTCCGGTAGTTTTTTTTGTTTTTTTTTAACAGTGATTTTGCTTCGGTTATTGCGTCGAATGCACAATTATCAACACGGCGAGATCGTTTCAGATGAAAACGTAACTAACGCGGGATTATATGGACGACATCCTCCACAGCGGCACGCTTGATTATTCATTCAAACTCTCCCATGTCTGTTACTCTTTGACAAAAGAAAAAGAAGGGAAAAAAAGCAAAGAAAAGTGCGAAGAGACGTTAATTAATAATGACCGATGCAAGAGCAGAAGTGCCAAAGAAATCTGATGAAAAAGAAAAAAAAAATATATG
Organism: Perithous albicinctus; assembly: GCA_964016905.1. NCBI lineage: Eukaryota > Metazoa > Arthropoda > Insecta > Hymenoptera > Ichneumonidae > Perithous > Perithous albicinctus. The sequence goes on from OZ024699.1 coordinate 15,503,199, forward strand.
AGATCTCCATTAGAGTTTCTTCGGCATTTGTGCGATTCCATTAGTGACTTATCGTTACGACGAGCTCAAATTACGGAGCAAGAAAAAAAAAAAAAAAGAAAATTCTCACGCTTCGAGGTTTTACATATGAAATGTAATAGCTGAGCCGTCGAGCGCGAAAAAAACGAAAGTATATTAAACAAATCGCGTGCAACGCGAAGCTGAAGGAGCTCGAAAAAGAAAAAAGAAGAAAAGAAAAGAAAAAAAAAAAATTGTTGCCACTCGTTTTCACCTGAATTGCGACTCGCAAACGCGAACAAAAATCGTTTTATCGCTGTTGAACAGACGAATTCCTTTCAATTTCTATATTTTATATTATATACTAGGTGTATTATTTATAGTGTAATAACAGGCCTCGTTTACAAATCTTCACGAGGACCAAAAAAAAAAAAAAAATAATTATATACCCTTAAAAACTATACCTGACAGCCTAAGATGTTTTTTTTCTTTTTTTCTTATATAATTCTCGTTTATGCATGCGAACAAGACTTACAGACACGTCAATCGTACATTCCGTTCGTACACAAAGACACGCAAGACATACACACACACACATACACAAAAAAAAAAAAAAAACCATCCACCCCCGCGAAGTTAAATTTAATCCTAGATTACGTGGGTGTAACATATAAACTTTTTTTTCTTTTTTATTTTCTCAAGTGCATCTAGAATATATTTTTCTTTTTTCATTGTACAATCGAGTTTAGAATTTCCAATAAAAATAAAGTTGCACTCAATGTTTGAAAAAAAAAAAAAAAAAAAAAAAAAGAATTTAGCTAGACAACATTTTACATGGAAATTCCAAAATTTCGAATAGCTTCGGTGTGTCTTTAACGTTTAATCTGTTAAGCATAATATGGGCTCTTAAACTTTTGACGACTCGACGGTCGCGGCGACGACGAAATTATATTTGCAACCCGGGACGAATTAAGACGAAGAAACGACACGAAAGGGAATAGAGGCTCGAAAAAAGCTTATAAATCGCGCGGATTAATAATTCTTAACGACATACCAATTCACGTAAACGCTCGAGATCTTTCGCTTTTCGTTTTTCTTTTCTTTTTTTTTTTTTTTTTTTAATTATTTTACTTATTAGCCAGACGCGAAATATTTATCCAAAGTATATATATATATATAAACCATTCTCTACATCTTTTATCCGCCGATAATTCGTTCGGGCGTTTCTCGCGATCGCGACAACGCGTGTTTATTTATCGAGCTGGTATTTTTTTTTTTTTGTTTTTTTTCAGCTGGCTCGAGCCAAAATGAAAAGACGAAGAAAATAGCAAAATTCGCGTGGACGCGTGACAACATAGAAATCTAAAGGAATTGTTAGTTCTACCCGCTACGTTTCGTTAATATAACGTTAATGCTCTGGATATTTTATTTTATTTTTTTCTTTTATTTCATATTATTTTCATTCCTTTTTTTTCATTTTCCTTGTAACATATTAAAAAACATTTAGTTTCACTATAAACTAGATCCTCGTAACAATCTTATGGACATATTCGTGTACGCAACGCGAAACTAGTATCTGATTTTTTTCTTTTTTTTTTTTTTTCGTTTTTATAATTAGATGTGAAATATGTTTAGTCCTACGATGTTGTAAAAAAAAAAAAAAAAAAGAAAGGAAAAGTGAAGAAAAATCAACATACCACGATTCTACTATTGACATGCAATGACTATAATATTCGAATTTATTTTAAATTGGACTTAACAGAAAAAAGAAAGAGAAAAAAAAAAAAAAAAAAAAAAAATACAGCGAACAGGCGCGAGCTTCACGGCGATCATCCGTTTCCCGAAGAAAGTACATCAAAAGCCCGCGCACATTGCACACAGAAAATATAATGAATTTTCGAAAACAAAGATCCGCAGCAATAGAAGCAGCAGCAGCAGCAGCAGCAGCGGCAGCAGCAGAAGAAAAAAAAATTCTCGTGTAAGCTCTTAAAAAAATAAAATTCGCATTTCAATTAAATAATTTAATATTAATATAGTTCACATAATAATCATTTCTCTCTCTCTCTCTCGCTCTCTCTCGCTCTCGCTTTCTCTCATTATCAATATGATTGTGGTTGGTACAAGCTAAAGCCGGCTAACAGACTATTAACTTTCTAGACGTGTTTCATTTATTTATTTATTTATTTATTTATCTTATTATTTATCGTTTCGTTTCATGTTTTTTTTTTTTTTGTTAAATTATTTTCACCCGAAATACTTGATTAAAATTAATCCCAACGGTACTCTGCTCAGATTAATAGTACAATACGCAATCAGCTCGGAACTCTTTTTTTTTGTTTTTGTTTTTAAATTAATTATATGAATATCATTTTTTGTACTTTTTTTTCTTCTTTTCTTTTGCCAATTAAAATGTTTGTTTCCATCAAGGCGAAACACGCCCGGAGCATGGCAACTCGTGCACGGCTCTTTGATCCTTCAACATAATTTGCATTATTGGGTGGCACTAATTGATGCTCAACTTCGTGCCGGGATCCGAGCATGGAAGCTTTTTAAGGGTGGCCTTGGAATCATTTTATCTTTATATTTTTTTTTAAGATTTTTTCTTTACCCCAAATGATTATAAATGTCGATCGCAATAATTTTCCTCGTCGTCTAAGTGCACCTATATTAAGTTCATCGTTCTTACACGAGAGTACACGATTACAAAGCACGTAAACGCACGTCATCCTAAACACATACCTGGGATTTAGGTACACATCGTAAATCTGAAAATTCCGAAACGATTTGTTTTTTTTTTTTTTTTACACACTGTTAAGTGGTCGAAACAGTGATTCTACGTTTTCTTTATTCTCAATCATTTTTATCGTTTAGTTTTTAATCTCAAAACGCTATATCCACCATACACATTATTCTCATAATAATTGACGACTTTTTTTTTCTCTATAAAGTGAATCATACGAATCGCTTGTTTATCGACGCTTCTTGTGGACGTGTTTCTTTTTTTTCTTCTTCTTCTTCTTATTTTTTCCCTATGTTTTATTTATTTACAGAGCTCAGAGAACAATGACAGAGCCCTGACAATAATAACGTCGATAACCGCGCGTACTTGACGCCCGAAAAACCACGATCATTGGGGCTTCCCACCCACAAGTTGTATTTTTCTCGCATTAGGTATATTCTTGTGTTTGTTATTGACTAAACAAGTCTACCTACATCGAGGATTACAAATATCTCGTGTATTCTCATTAATCGTGAAAATTAATTTGCATTTGTTTTTTGTTTTTTGTATTTTTTTTTTTTTTAAATCATTAATAATAAGGTAATAATTATAGGTATTATTGGCAGATAATGGGATCCTACGTATTATTTTTTTTCTTCCTTCCTTCTTCTCTCATTTTTCTTTCTTTTTTTTTCTTTTTTTCTCTACCAACGATTAATGACTGAATGTGGAAAAATATAAAACTTAACTAAATGTACACAACTTTTATTTGTCCCCTTGTCCCCCAATCCATACGCACTTCGCATTTCTATCGCTTTTCCATTCGCTCGCGGCAGTCATACTCACACACACACGTTCACAACATCGTTTTCACGCATATTTATCACTTATCATTTTTTTTTTTGCAATATGTTTTTTTTTTCATCGTTTTGTTTCCAAATTTACATAAAGTACAAACTTATGAAAACCGGAAAATGTAACACAATAGTTCAGTGTGTAGCATCATCGAAGTTATCCTGTAAGTATATATTTCATCTAATTACATGGTCACACTTGGGTGTCCGTCGATTACACAATCGCCTGGGTTTTTTTTTCGTTTCGTTCATTATTAGTATTTTTTTTTTGCGTCGTTTTAAAATTGTAGAATCTTTCGAAACTCACAAGTTCCATTCGACTTCCGTCGGCCGATAGTTGCGGACGTCCGTCGTCTGCTCGAAGAGTGACGAACAAAGAATCTCGATTATTTTCCTCGTCCCTCCCTCCCCCTCTCTCTCTCTCTCTCTCTCTCACCATTTGCTCTATTTTTAGTTTAAATTGTGGATTACCCGTTGGAATGTCCCAACTGCACCCACCACATTTTATCACGAATCCCAGAGTACAAAGCCAACGGTGCGGCGCACGCCGTTTTTTTCTTTCTTTTCTTTTCATTCAACTATTTTCGTCGCGTTATCAATATTATTACTTATTATTCGTTATTACTTCTGCATATGTTATCTCCTCTTTGTTTTTTATTATCATCGATAATAATATATATTAACACGAGTCTGCGGTAATATCGTCCAGCGCGTCCAACACATTCGTCCAAGTCCTGCCCGGTTTCAGTGGGTTTATTAACAGCAGCGCGCACGAAACATTATAATGTTTCCTCAAACGCAGCCATCAAATCACTTTGCATGTTCATGTCAATCTTGTTTGCCATCTGAAAATACAAATTATTCCTATTCTTTGGCGTATCTCCCTCAATCGACACAAATATTTTTTTTTTTTTTTGCAGTGCCGATATTTTCCGTTTTGCAATTCATCCTGTTAGCAATATTATAATATTGTAAGTAAAAAAAAAATGGGTATCATGTTTTTTCCCGTCATTAATTTGCAATTAAACTTGCGTCTCTTTTTCTCGTTAGGTTAAGATATATGCAAAGTAATTTTTTCAAGTAATTATTAACCGATACCCATTCTTTCGAAAACTGTAGCAATCGCGCATAAATGCATGTATTGCATGCTTTCGTTTTGATAAAGAAAAAAAAATTGAACGGAGGAAAAGCACGATTGAAAATGATGAAGGCAAAGTAACTTACCGCTTCTCGTCGCCGCCGTTCTTGCTCCCGTAGCCTCTGACGTTCCCTCTCAGCAGCTGCCTTGTCTTGACCGGACGATTGGCTCGGACTACTGCTGTCGGTGTCTGTCGATGCTTTCACCTCTTCCGCACGCGTTGTCTGCGTTATACCTTGGGCGGCCTGTTGATGATCCGTCACAGTCTTCATCACCTTCTCCAGTGCGTCCTCCTCCTCTCGTTCTCGCCTTCTTTCGTTTTCCTGACGTACCCTCTCACGCTCCGCCTGCTCTTTCTGCATCCTGCGCAGCTCCTGCTGTTCCATTAATGCCCGTTGCTGAACAAACGAAAAAATCACAAAAAATCGTTAATACAATGATCAACATCGATCAGGAATTGTCAAGAGCGGCGATACGAATTTTTTTGTTATTCATTCTTTTTTTGTAAATACTTGACGTCGAGATGAAAATCTTGCTAGTGTACTACGTCAAAAATTCATAAAATTTGGAATCTTGCAATATCTTGTTTTCGTTCCATCGAGAAAATTATTTATCCAACCAAATGGCGAATAGGATCTTCGGATTTCAGTTTAAAAGCACATTGTGTTATTGAAAATGCTTAAAATTAAGATTTATGCGATAATTGAAATTAATCAAATGCTCAGACTGTGCAGTAAATCAACTGTGTAACAAAAAAAATGTAAATATGCTGGTGATCTGCTGCTTCGAGAGTGATCGAATGTAATTCGTCACCTTTAATTACCGCAACAATGAAATTTCGACATCTGGGATCGCGAAAATCATGACATTTTATAGGCAACTTTTTATAATTCACGGCAAAAATTCCGCAGGAAAGTACCGTAAAAATGGGTTACAAACGTTCTTTTATATATTTCTGGAATTTTTTTTTCTCGTTAAAGAGCGTGACGTCAAGATACTTTCGCGTAGTCCTGTTAGAATTGATAGAGCTTCTTACCCTGTCCTGTTTTTCTTTGGCTTGTTTCTTGAATGCCTTGAAAGAATCGTGTGCCGCGCTCTTCATGCTGGATCCTGCGGCTGACTGTGGACTCGAAGCCTGCGCCAACGACGACCACGAAGATGCGTTCTTAACATTTTGCTCCACAGTCTATCCGCAGATATTAAAAAAAAAGTTTTTTTTAGTTTGCTTACAGTGAAAACACATTTAAATCGAACCGAGAAGTTATTTAAAATCTATTGAAGTCGCATTGTACAATCGTACCTTGTTCTTGAAAGCAGACGCAAAATTAGCTGCGGGATTCTTAGAGTCAGGCGGTGTCATCTTTGTTTCGGGCTTTATTTGGGAGCTTGAGTGATTGCTCATCGGCGGAATTCCCAGGGCGCTCATTTCTGCAAAAAGAGCTCCCGCTAGAGCAACGACGCGTTTAAGGAACAATTAGTAAAGCGGGTTAGTGGTGTGTGTGATTGCAACATTTAAACACGTGACCAAATCAACTGCTGTTGTAGAATAGTGCAAAAGAATATATGGATATAATACACGGCTATTCGACAAGGAGGTGACTCTCATAATTTTTTCCTTTGGGATGTAGAGCAATATGAAAAAGCAGACTAGAATTTTTTCAAATCTTTTTCGAACATTTTTATTTTTGTAAACACCCAAAATTTGACTTCTCAAAAAATACGTCGACGATTAGTTTGACATTTTTGCAGTAAAATATTCGTTCAGAAACATAATTTTTAAGACTGCGCCGAAAATTTGAAAGAGCAATTTTTGGACGGCAGTTAAAAAATAAATGACAAACTTTAAACCACAAAAAATCTGAAAAAAAAAGAAAAATCTTGAGTGCTTTTTCATATTGCCCGTCAACATTCCAAAAGGAAAAGAAAATATGTCGTGATCCTGTCGAATAAGCGAGAAATGGCCCGTATACATAGTATCACACACAAAAGTGAAAAGCAATGCGTTCCTTTCCGTTACAAACATATATGTGCCAAAATTGGTTCCTGTTTGATTGAAATTGATTAATAAAAATTCAGTTGCTTAGCGAAAAAAAGTAGGTTGAATTTTAAAAAAGAACATGAATTATTGACGATCTGGTCCTTTTATCGTGTGTTCAAATTAAACGGGATTTTACAAGCAGAACACTCCAATAGAATATAGCGATATTTTTCTACAATTTCTATTTCCTTCGAAATAATAGATACCAGATATTGACGACAGCGAGTTCTGAAAATTATTAACGTTTTAGTCATTAAAACTCCGTTGAACAAACAAAAGTTTGTTCATTAAATATGCTCTCTCGTATTGACTATGTACATCAGCGAAGCACAGCAAATTTGGCACAAATATCTTTAAATACATCCTAAAGTTCCCGTTTTGGAAATATTGAATAATTCTTCATAAAACGCAAATTAACACAAAAAGCAAAGCCCAGAATAACAAAAAAAAAAGTGTAAGCCTCTACTCACCATCCATGGCTTTGTGAGACATTTGCGTCTGCGATATTGGAATTGGTTTCTCCTCCTTCTTTATCGGAAGCTGAGGAATTTGCATTGGCATTCCGACCATCGGCAGAGGATCGAAAATCGAAGTCATGCCGCCCATATTTATTCCCGCCATGCTCATACCGGGTATTCCATTGTTATTGAGCATATTCGGCGGTGATGTTTCGCGCTTTAGGTTCGAAAAACCATTCGAATGCTGTTGCTGATGCGACATTGTCATATTATGAGAATTTTGCATATTTGTCATTTGCGAGGACGTGTTTATCATGTTTTCCAGCTGATTGTGTATGGCGGACATGTAGGGGCTTGCCATGTTAAGGTTGCCGAGATTCAGATTCGGTGCCAGACTGCTTGACACCATGTTTACGGGATTTTTTATGTCAGGCAGTAAGCCCATGTTCGAATTATTGGCAGCCGCATGGCCTGCTTGCTGATGCTGATGTTGCTGCTGATGATGATGATGATGTTGCTGCTGCTGCTGCTGCTGCTGCTGCTGCTGCTGCTGCTGTTGCTGCTGCTGCTGCTGCTGCTGCTGCTGCTGTTGTTGCTGCTGTTGCTGCTGCATCATTGAAACGTGCGGCTCTTTCTTCAGATTAGTTAACGATTGCTCCAGTGCTGTATGGGCCGTCGTTACGGACGCTGTGTCGAATTACGTAATCGTTCAATAAATAACATGATTTTTTTCTGTCTCGTCTCCTAAACGGATAATAACATTGCTCGCATAATTACCGGACTTTTCGATTTATCGTTCGTTGATTAATAAGATTTTTTTTTTTTTTTTTGGTTTCTTTTGTTAACGTTAGCATGCTTTTTTTTTCATTCAAGTTTAACACAGTATAGGATTCTGAAGAATCGGATAACATGCTAGCGTATTTTCATGGATCATTGTGTTTCATTGGCATAGTACCTAGTAGGGCATTGTAGGGCTGCATTAGATCCCCTTGTTGATGGCTCATAGATGTTGCATCGCTTGGCCCGGTGAGGGTATTCACGCTCGGGAAGGAATTAACCGACGTGGGTGGCTGAGGCGGTGCCTGCTGAGGCACCACCGGTGACGTTACCACAGTGTTTGTGTTTGTCGGCGTTACGCTTGGCGGTGGTGTTGGTACGGAAACCGACGGGGTCGGAGGATTCGACGTAACGGGCGGTGGTGGCGTTGTTTTCTTAATCGGCGCTGCCGTTGCCATAGCGCTTGGGCGCTGAGGCTGGGCAGGCATCGACGCGTGACTCGCCACCGGTATACCTTGCCCGGACGTCACTGCTGCCACTGCAATCGGTTGCTGATGCTGACTATTACCTCCTGACAGAATCACTAACATCAAAACCCATTAATTTATTATCTGTCGTTCAATCAAATGTGCTTTTATTCTAAGATAAGTAGAGACAATGCTACGATAATATTCAAGCGCTTAGTGTACCAAGAGCGCGAGGAAAATATGAGATCCGATTAATAACTGAGTTTAAAGGTTTCAATCCTCTTCAGGATTTAATTAAATATTGAAGAAAAAGAGACAAAAATAGACTTGCAGTTTGTTATGCGTACGAAAGAACAAGAAAAAAATTCAGACAGCTCCAGCACAACACCTGTGTATGTGTTTGAATCGCGATGCTGCTAGTTTTCTCAAACTCAATACACTATTTACGACAAATTTTATGATCAACTACCGTATTTTTGAAGCGATATAAGTTTAGTCACTCTTTTTGCCTAATTAAAAAAAATCGACAGTGCTCAAAAATCTTTGTTTTTTATTTCCGGTTCAAAGTATGTAATTTGCAGAACCCAAAGGCATGTAGGTGAATTTTTGCAGATTTTCTAATTCATTATTTCCAATATCTTATCAACTATTAAAAACTGCCTCAAGTTATCGTCTTCATACTTCTAATAAGATTACTAAAAATAAAAATAAAAATGCAATGTGCCTGTTTGTCCAAACTTTTTTCTGCTTGCTTTCGACAACTCCGAAATTGAAGTAATTAAAGTTGGCGTCAGTTTAAAAATTCGTACCTTGCTCCATAGGAATAGCATTAGGCTGAGTTACAACTGGCTTAGCAACTGGTCCCGTAGAATTCGACGTCGGCTGATTATTCATCAGAAGACCTCCGGTGTGATTTAGAGCAGCTGGTGCCTACAAAGTATGTGTATTGTTGTATTTAAGTCTTTCAATCGCCAAATCCTCATATATATATATATATATATCATGAAACAAATATAATCAAGCTTACTGTTGCCGCTGTTCTGCGGTAAATTTGATTTCTTACCGGTGGTACAACGGGATTCGCCACTTGCGTGGGCGGTGCACTTGGTGCATTCTTCTTAGTTTTCTTCCTGGGCGGCCGGTTCGTCGAATTTCCTGAAAATTTCAATGTAAACCATGCATCTAACAAGTGAGTACGTGCAAAAAAACGTCACATTCGTATCACCGAGTATTCGGTAAAGACGAGCTAGCGGAAATGCCGAACGGTGCAGAGAGGATACCAGCCAGATTGTGAAGTAAACAAAACGAAAAAAAACGAGACATTAAACGAAGTAGACGTCACAACACACGACGATTGTGCCGTGAGAGGCGATCGACACAGATCGCAATTGAAAAAAAAAAAATTAAATAAACGAAAATTAAACAACATCGAGCATGTATTTTCTAATAGATTTTATTCATATACTTATATTATAATTGTATCACTGTGTACAACAATGTTATTTTAAATATCTCAATTGTATGCTTCTTGTGTTCTTTTTTTTTCTTCTTTTTTTTTTTTTGTTGTTTTTGTTTTTGTAGACTTTCATCTCAAGGTTTTTGTTATATTAAAAAAATCTTAATGCGCAAAACAATTCTGTTCTTTTTAATCTTTCTCACATTCTACACAAAGTCAATTATATTTTCATTCATGTGGCGTAATGACTGCGTGTGCACATAATAATGTATCGCGAAACACACACAATTACGTACACACACGAGACATTGTGCGCGCTCACGCATACACATACACCGACCGCCGAATAATACATACGCATATACATATATATATATATTTATATACATATATATTCATATGCAGGGATGACGCGCCTGATTTTTCTCATTTTTTTTTAACTAACAAGACAATAGTAATAATTATTATTACTTTTTTTTTCTCTCTCTCTCTCTCTCTCTCTCTCTCTCTCTCTCTCTCAACTGCATACTTTTCGCTTTGCAACTTGACGAAGGACGAGCGCAGTGGTGATGCGGCGTGGGTTTCGCGATAAAATTGGTGATGATTATAAAACGTCGACTACGGAAAGAGAAAAAAAAAAAAAAACCGAAGAAACCATCGAAACGCAGTATTTCTTTCAACCGCACAGTTATTCGTATAATGTAATCGTAGGATTAACTAATGTAAATTAAAAAAAAAAAAAAAAAAAAAAAAGAAACGCACATAAGTAGTACAATATGGGCTCAAACTTAAATCGTGGATGATTTTATACAAGATTGACACAGTATGCTTGTTACACGCGTAATTAGAAGTAAATTCAATAGTCGAGGCTATAGCACAGCATTGAGATCGGTGGCGAAAGACTCCTGCTCGGTGCGTGTGAACTATTTTTTTTGTTTTTTTTTTCTTTTGTTTTTTTTTTTGCAATAAACTATGCAAACCAAATTTCAAATTTGTTTAAAAATCGATTAACTGTACACAACGTTCGCGTTTTTAATTATTATTATTTATTTTTCTTTATCTTTTGGGGGCATTGGTACGATCCATGGATTAATGTCTGATGATCAACACGACACGAGCAATCAAAAAAAGAAAATATTACTGCATGATTAAATGGGGGAAAAAAAAAAGAAAATCGATTTTTCTTTTTTTCAAAGCAAATATTCAAGATCGATTCGACAGTACACGAGAGATGTAGAAAAGAAAGAAGAAATAGAAACAACGAGAAGGAGTTCCAGCTTATCTTAATTTACATAATAATAACGAACTGGACCACCCAGACGACGAGCCAATCCTGAATTTACCAAAAAAAAAAAAAAAAAAAAACCGCGCGATCCAACGGGAGTAATAGTCGCTTCGATCTTTTTTTTTCCTTCTTTATCTCTGCCTCCCTGTGTTTATGTACTTAGAAATAGTTGTTTATTTTTTGTTTTCTCGCGTATCATTTCATTTTGCGTATGTTTTTTCTTTCCCTTTTTTTTTTGTTGTGTTCTCATTCTCCATTCATGGGATGTATCTTACAATCTATTATTAATATTTAATGATATATTAGTATTTATTATGTACAAAACGCGTATGCTTCTTTTTTTTTAAATTTATTTATTTATTTATTCATTATTATTATTCATTACTGCCGATACCCATTATTCCACGATACGTACAAACGGGATGTGAAACCTGTACGGAGTCGGCGGCGAAATATATATATATATATATCAGTGGTTATATATAAATAAAGAAAAGGATATATTTATAGTAAAATATTCAGGTCGTTAAATCTGTTTTCACGATCGACTGGAGCACTGACGATCTACAAGGGAAGAATGGAGTTTCGTTCTGAGAAGAGATGCTTGGAGAATGTTTTGCGTTTAATTTTTCTTATTCCTTTCATATTACTTGTTTATTTTTTTTTTTTTTGTTTTTCCTTAGCGATATATAATAAAAAGTCACGCTACACAAATCGTCTCGGAAGGCAATATGAAAAACTGTAATACGAAATGCCCTATACCTCGGTTTTACAAGCTAATGGTGATTGTGTCTTAATAGATGCGTAGTTCCTATCTAATTCAGCAAACGCCGTCAATTTGTTTTCTTTTTTTCTTTTTCTTTCATTAACTGGTTGCCTCCCTTTCCCACCCCTCGTTTATCTGCCTTAACCCTCGAGAACCCTCTAATTTTATTTGCAGAAAATCACCTCAATATTCACTTTCAAATATTTTGTGGAAAAAAAAGAAAAAAAAAAAAAAAAAAAAAAACACAAGAGAGGCTTGTCAAGGGAGAATCGATCTGTCCGTTATGTCCCTATCTACTCTAAAATCCTTACAGCTTTGCATATATAATTATTAATTTCCTTAGAAATCGACGAACACTTTTTTCTTCTTCCGACAGAACGTCTTTTGTATGGTTTCTTTTTTTTTTTGTTATCTTTTTCTTTCGTTTTTTTTTTTTTGTTTGTTTTTAGTTATTAAATTTTCCTACATTGCTTTCGCGCGATCGGTACAGTTATCAATCAGTTAAGTACGCAGCTGACTGCAATGATTAATGTTTACTATTCTTTTTTAATTTTATTTTATTTTCTTTTTGTAGTTGTACTCGAGTGCAACCTTGTTCACCCTTCGATTATTCGTTATTATTATTATTATTATTATTATTATTATTTTTTTTTCATTTCAATGCAAACATTTTTAGCGATTAATGAAAAAAAAAAGATGTGCCGGGCCCACGTTTGAGCAAAGCTCGCCACAGAATGTGCCACACCAGTTTTACGTCCATAATAAATTCTTATGTATACAATTTTCTTTTTCCTTTCTTTATGTTCTCTATATATATATATAAGAAATAAATTTACATGATATTCTCAACAAAAAACGCTATCATGGAGCAGACATTTACACATAGAAATATAAAAACAAAAATATTCCCTAAAATTATATCTTGTTGTTCAATCTCGTATAAAAGGTTCGTTTTTCTTCTAAAAAGTGCTTTAATTAGGACGGGTTAAAAGTAATTATTCTGTTTTGTATTCTTTTTTTTTTTTTTTGTTCTTTTTCCTTTCTTTCGTATTCTTTTATCTTTTATCCGTTCATTTCGCAAACTTCGATTATTGTGAACTGCATCACAAACGCTGTTATTATCGTTATCGTGTTATTATCATTTACTCTGTGTGTGGGTGTGTGTGTGTGTGTGTGTGAATCGTGTGTATATGTGTATATTATTTTTTTGAATGATAATCGTTATGTATATATAAAAAAAAAAGAAAACGAAAATAATTAATCGTACAGTAGTAATCTGGGTTCTTACAAGGAGGCATGTAAAACCATACCAGACATCAAAATCATTATTGTTACAATAACAATATTCGAAAATTAGTAGAAAAAAAAAAAATAAAAGATGAAGATGTTTTACAGGATTCGTTCTTGTTTTAGTAATTCTATTTTTTTTTTTTTTTTTTTTTTTTTTTTTTTCTTGACGCTTTCGTACAACTCTCTCTCTCTCCCATACTGATGAAGAAAATTTACAATTATTACCGACGAAGGAGCAACTAGTGGTATAATAGCATGATTAAACGACGGTTAGCCGGAGCAAAGCTTAGCGGAGTGCAAACAATGTGTTTGGAGGCCAGTGCGCCTTATTTACCTCGAATTGGACAATTACTTCCTTCGCCTCGACTCTCTCTCTCTCTCTCTTTCTTTCTCTCTTTCTCTCGACTCGCTGTGTCTTTTGGATTTTCCTTTCTCACTCCCAGTCATCACGTTCTTCCTCCCTCGTCATCTCAACGTCCGTCCTTCATTCCTTCAATTTCCTTCTTTTTTCTCTCAGTGAAATCTCGTTCTGCTTTCACAAGTCGTTGTCTCGATCAAGCGAGAAAAGCTGTGACGTTTTCTCTCTGTCTCTTCCGAAATTCTTGGTCCTGAGATTCTGAGATAACTAACAATTTCCTATGGACTACCCTTATTCTTTTTTTTTTTTTTACTTAATATTTCTTGACTGAGTTATTCTCGATATTTCCTGTACTCATTGCGTTATCAATTATTTGAGTTCAAATGGAAGAAAAAAATGCCCTTGATCAAACCACAATAGTTGTCCAGAGGCTATATAATAGAATTATATGAGTTTGCAAATAATTCATATAGTCGATCGCAATAGCAATGTTAATTATAAATTGGTTTGTACGTAACTCGCTAATGATCCAAGCTAACTGATGCAATATATATATATATATATCTTTAAATCTAGCCACCAACACACATTGTCTGCATTTCTTTCCCGTTTCTTTTTCTTTTTTTTTAGTTAAATAACACGCTATCAGTTATTGCCTGATTCGAGTCTACGAGGTGATGAGCGCGAGAGCATAAACTTCCCCTAAACTTCCTCGTTTTTATCTTTCATTTAGTGTTCGTTCGCACGCGTATCGAGGCTGCTGAATTTTGCAACTGGCGCAATATCGGTTTGCGCCGAATCGCAGGTTAACGAAAAAAAAAAGTAAATTAAAAAAAAAAAGAAACAAAAATAAACTGCACAATTACAGTGTAAAGCAGCAGCTGAATAATGGTACGCAGCTCGAGTTAGCGGTACCATCTGACGCTCGGATCTGAGAGTAAATGATACGATAGACAGTATATAATGTGAATGAGAACCGATATGCGAGGGATTAATTTATGGCGGTTTGAAAGAAACACAGTGACACAGTTAAACGCTTTCTGGTATTCTTATCGATTATAAAATGTAAATAAAGAATTAAGTTTTTGTATTTTAGCTCTTTAAAAGTTTGCTCGATGTTGTTCAGGGTTTTTTATTTTTCTTACTCTTTTGTTATGCAAAGACAGTTCGTAGTTTAGGTTTTTTTTTTTTTTTGAAAGTCTAGAAATTTCAAGGTACCCGGATTTTCGACACCGCAGCCTCTCGTGTGTGGATATATCGTCAAATTCCTAAGTTGCGCGCGACAAATTCTTTTAAAAAAAGAAGAAAAAAAAAAAAAAAAAAAAATAGAAAAACGTGCAGCAGCAGCAACAGCAGCGGCAGCAGCAGCAACAGCAGTATCGCTAACGAGTTTACGCGCGTTAAACATTATTCAGCTTTTCCAAGTCCCGAGCCTGCGATTGAAAAGTTGATTTTAACAACGTTGAAAGAAACAAAACAAAGGCTGCGGTGGAAAAGGACAGTGACCTTGAACGTGTCCGGGGGGCCTTTGATTCGGGCCGGCATTCTCAAGGAACACAGTGTGTGCGTGGAGATTCGTCGGCATTGAAACCGGGGCAAAGACAAAATAACGAATCCAATCGTCGTCAATCAATAACAATCATTCGTAAAATAAGCTGGCATGGCATTATGGTATCCTCTAAACACAGTCTGCACTCCACTAGCTCACCTTGGTCTTACCATTTACACTTTTCTTTGTTTTTTTTTTCATTAAATAAAAACGCGGAAATTTGTTTTTTTTTTCTTAAACTAATGTCAAGTTTCAAATGTAGTGTTTTTTTTTTTTTAGTTTCTTGCGCAAGGCCGTTTTTTACAATCTTCATTCTGATCGTTTTCGAAATACTTATATCTTTAAAGCAAAAAGCCATGAATTCGTGCTTATGTATAATTTTTTTGTTTTTTTTACGTGAAACTTGACACTCGATTTGCACTTGAAACGATATGACGTAGCTGTCATCAACTACGCCATTTGATGCCGTCCTAATAAATATAATATGTAATAAGAAATATTTTTTTTTTTGTTTTGTTTATCATGAGAAGATATTTGCGACGCGTTTTGTTTTTGTGCATTCGTCGATTATAATCGAATCACCGTCAGACTTTCAGTTTCGTATTAATCAATTTTATTTTTTATTATATTTTTTTTTTTCGTAACGGTACGAAATACAAAAGGAAGAAAACCTTCGCGTCTCTCTTTTCTTTTTTGTTCTACTACTCGAGAAGTAAATAAGAAAATTTACGTTTAAAGTCGATTATTTTATACCGAAAAGAAAAAAGTTTCTGTATCAGATTCATCACTTTTGTTTCGATATAATTAAGAGTATTCAAAAACAACAAATTGGGAAGAAGGAATATTGAAAAAATGCACACGTTTTTCTTCTGGAAATCCGCGATAAAAAAAAAATAGAAAAAAAAGTAAGAAACTATTCGTGAATTTATCTTTCGATCATAAAAAAAACCGATTGATCAATAAGAACGCGAAGCTCCGTGTTTTCGTTAGCATTGGAATTAAGCTACGCGGAAAGAACTGTACGTTAAAGAAGAATATACTATTCGCAAAGCTGCAGTTTTTATAAGCCTCGAGAGATCGATTGCAATAACAATATGCTCGTTAAAAGTGTACGAATCGCGGGGCGTGTGTACTTTTTATTGCAAACGTTTTCAATAAATTCGACTCTATCGGAAATTGGTATTCGATGGTACCAAAAACTTTTAGGGGAGCACTAGGGCTATATATGCATATATATATATATATATATTTTTTTTTTTTATAATTCGACATAAAATAAACGAGAAAAAGAGAGAAGAGAGAGTTTAAATGTACAAGTAAGTGAACCCCGTTTATGGATTCCACGGTTTCGACAACGAAATCGCAAATAACCCTCACAATAATTCATAAATCGCGCGTGGACAAGAACGAAAATTTCGTAATTTACGTCGTAATTTTATTTAGGTCAGCTACTTAGATATAAGTAGCCCTTTGTTCCCAAGTAAGGGTTGTGTGTGTTTTTTCTTTTTCTTTTCATTTCTTTTCTTTTGTGATTTAATGGCAACAGTTACAGGAGGTTCATATCTAACCTGCATCACTGTCGCTCGAATCGCTGGAGCTCGAAGATAGTGAACTCGAGCTTGAGTCACTGTCGCTGCTACTACTGCTCGACGCCGACAATCGTGATGGTCCACTAGCTCCACCAGTTCCGACTACATCTACCGATTTACTACTGTCTTCTGAAATACACAATACAACGATAATCGTTAGATCATTTTTCCTCAATATTTTTCGAGATCAACTTCGATTCGTGATTACTTGTGAATCGAAAGTAATTATAATTGCTCAATAAAAAAGAAAAACAGTTGAAGAGATACATGAAACATGGCTTCGATAGAATTCGGTGAATCTTCGTTTCAAGCGTTAAACGTGAAGCAAAATTTCTTTACCTTTTTTAGCAGCTTTCTTCACGTTTCCTAGCTGCCCAGTAACATCCTGTAACCTCTTCTCGAGTTCCTGTTTCTTCTCCGCTATCTGTTCATCCTTGGACTTACCGCTAACTTTTTTGTCTGTCAACAATAAAGACGCAGTTTGGGTTAAGTTTTTTCTCCTTTTTTCAGTTAGAAAATCACTTTTTAAGTTACAAAATTACCGTTTGTGATATCGTAAAATAAGATAGAATAAATCCTTTTTTTTGCTTCATCAAAAGACGAATAAAAAAAAATTGATAAAAAAAAAATTAAACAAAAAAGTGCCTCAAGTGGAATTTTCACAAGGATTTTTTTTTTGGTGAAAAAAAAATGTTCACGGTTTCGGACTAGAAACAAACTTCAGATATATAACTATCATGCTAAATGGATTAGAAAATAATAATTAGTTCCACTCACGAGCGTCATCACAGGATCCAATATCCAAAAAACGCACAAACACTAATTTCTAAGGATTACCAATAATGGTGGATGGGCCGTTTATAGTTTCATATATATATATATATTTTTTTTTATCATTAAAAAAAAATCTAAACCCCACACAGTTCAAAGTTAGTGTTTTGTGCGTACGCCAAGTGTGCAGCAAAGTGGATAACACACCAGCAGCGGGTAGACGATTGGCCAGGTCCCGTTATGACGCTGGAAATGGAACTTACAATAGAGCTTACGTGGTTTTTTTCTGAGACACGAAGCAACGTAACTCTCGAGTTCGCGAAGCGTCGATGGTTTAAGGGTTTCAAAGTCAATTTCGATCTCGTCGGGATTCGAATCCCTCAAGGAAGGCTCTCGAGATTGAATTATGTGCACTACCCGGCCGAGTTTGTCACCTGTTTAAAAAAAAAATAAAATCATTGAAAAAATTAGTAACATTTATTCTTCTCGATCTCCGGTTAAAAAACCCCCAATGATAAAAACATGAAAAGTTGAAGTGGAAAAAAAGTTATCTCACCGGGTAATTTGTTAATGTCCAAGCTAAGTTGTCTCTTCTCGTCGTAAGACATAGGCTTGGCACTGTCCTCGTCTTCCGAGTCAAAGGTAATGGGTGGGGGCTGATTTGTGGCATTTTTCTTCTTGTTACCGGTAGATCTGCTGTTCGCCTTTGGCCGTTTATTCGCGGCATTCGTAGCAGCTGCTTTACCAGGCCCTCTGCTACCCTTGCCCTTCGGTTTGGCATTAGCGGCAGCTGCAGCCACCGCCGCGTGAGTTTTATTGGGACCGGCGGGAATTCCCGGATGATGCTCACCGGGCATTCCCATAGGTACACCGACTCCCATGCCGCTTGGCATCTTTAAGTCGCCCCCTCCCATCGCGACAGTCGCTATACTAGCACCCACACTATCGGAGTTCGGTAAGCCGCTTGGCTTCATAAGCTCTTTCATGGCACCACCGCTACCTACTACACCGCCCCCTTTGTTGCTAATAGACTTGCCGCTCTTCGGTTTTTCCGTCTTCTTCTTCTTCGTCTTCTTCTTACTTCTCTCCTCGACCAATTTTCGCATCGCCTCCTGCATTGCCTTCAACTCCTGCTGCATCGCCACCAATTTTTCCGTACGCTCCGTGTCCGAATCGTCGCTCTCCGACGAACTCTCGGATTCTGAACTACTGCCGCTACTACTGCTTCCCTTCATCGGTATCATACCGCTCAAAGGCTCGTCCGGTATTTTCGCGTACCTAAATATTCGCGTTATGTTAACACAATTTACATTGCAGGAAGACGAACAACCAATTAACCAGTTTCGTTAATCATTTTTTCATATATGCTTCCTCTGAATTTAAGGGAATATATCGTGTTGCGCGATTTTCACCGTTTTTAACACCGACATTTTTTTATATTCCAGAACGAAGTACGAAGAATTTTGTTTGAGATCGAAAATTTTTAAGACTACTTTTCAACAATCCTTATCAATTGTAATTACTTCAGTTATATCGTAGACGAAATTTTTAAATTACTTTGCAGTAGCTGACATTATTCCCTTTAATGAAAATCCAATGACTCATATAAAATGCTTCTTTGTAAATTCACGTTAAAACGATTAAATAAATTATATTTGAATTAATAAGAGACTGTCGTGAGATACGTTAGTCATAATAGTAACCTCATTTCGAAGACATCCTGCAATTTTCTAGCCATAGCAACAACGTCATGATCTGGAGGATTGTACTTGTAGCAGTTGGTGAATATGAGCCGCACGTCACTCTCGAACTCCTGAGCGTTTTTATACAACCGCTCGTCCATTTTCTTCTGTTCTCCGAAAAAAATATATTGTAACATTAGCAAATTACGGATAAAAAGCCGATATATTTCATTGGTAAAGCAACAGTTGCTTTTTTCTTTTAGCGTGTCTTTTCTTTACGCACCTTTATTGTACCAAGGTCCATTGGCACTTTGATGATGTCATGGTAATCATGAAGTCCGAGAAGTTCTGCGTCCACAGGCTTGTAGAATGGCCATGCGTACCCCTAGACACCATTTACAAGATAAATCGAATTCTCGCTGCATTTATTTCGATTCAAATACAAACGTTGAAGCATTTTAATCGATAATTACCGAATGTTTCTTGGAGAATAACTCTTTGAGGATCTCGTTGCAGGACTTCAGAGGTTCCGACAGTTTTTCCTTAGATTTTCCGCCAGTATGCTGAGGCTGTAAAATCGTCATTCATTTTGTGTTCTCGAACTTTGTTTTTTTTTTTTTTTTTTTAATATAATTTTGATAATCTAAATTCCCGATTTAAAAAAAAAAGCTATATTCAAGAAGATATTCCCGAATTTGGTTTTTAAGAAATCCAGCGAAAAACGCACATCTTAGCTATGTTTTTTAAACAAAATCTTAATCACAATATTATTGAAATAAAGAACTACAAGGATAATTGGAAGAATTATAAAAAGTGTAAAAACGACAAAAAACGATAGTAAAACGGTGAAGCGACGATAGACAAACACAGATGAAACATGGCGTTTTTTTTTTTAAATTGGTGGTGATAAAAATGTATGTGTACCTGTTGGGCCATCGACCCGACTAGGGGCATACTGGCCTGGTGGAATGACGGCACCAGGCCATCTTCCGCTTGCCTCGTTGGCTGAAACAGCCCCATCATCAACAACCCTGTGGTTAGTATTTGCTTTCTTTTTTTTTTTAATGCAATGAAATGATTACGCATGCAAGGCACAAATTACATTTGTCAAACACATTGTTACGATGATTTATTATTTAAACACAAATATCATTTGATTTGAAAAAGACGTTTCCGTTTAATATTTCCCAACATGGAAATTCATTGGCAATAAAAATCAAGTAAAATCATAGTCTCCGTGTAATAGAGTCTTTTTGGTGGAGGCAAAACTTGCAATCATTTTTTTTTTCTTTTGACTTCTATTGTTATTTTTTGGATGATCCGAAATGGAGAGATAAAATTTATCCTTTTTATTACACTCTAATTACAAACTTAAAACAAATTTTGTTTTTTTTTAAATCTTAAAAAAAGAAAAAAAAATTATCATCATTCATAAAGAATGAATAAACTTAAAAATTCGATTTAAAAAATCGTGTAAAAATTCCCATTCCTATGTTGTTTGTAATGGTATTTGCAAACATGTACAAAAACCTCAGGACAGAACTTAACGAAATGTAGGATATTAATTTTTTTCTAAAACTGGAAATTATTTTTTTAATTATATTGAGAAAAAAACTACTAATATGGGATAATATGTTGTATTCTTTGCACGATTTTTTTTACGAGTTAAATCAAATAAATGACGTATTTTCGTCTAAAACGGATGTACCCTCTCCCCTTGAAATATAAACCCGGTCTTTTCGATCGTTTTAGAAGCCACCAGAAATCCATAAAACTCTATTATAAATAGCACACGAAATCGCGAAATAAACTTGGAAAAAAAAAAAAAAAAAAAAAAAGCAAAATTTGATTGTTTTACCTTCTTGATCTGGCGTCCGGATTCTCTTCTCGTGGGTATCTTGGCGTTCTTCGAGTCCAAAGGTGGGTAAAGAGGTTCAAAAGAGTTGGCGGTTGGTGTTGTTGTATCAGCCTTTCTCTTCACTCCTTTCTTGACCTTGGCAGGCTGTGAAGGCGGCATTACGGTGGGTGCTTGTGGAACTTGGGGTGTCGGTGGTACGGCAGTTGTCGCTGCTTGAACATCCATCGCTGGTTGGGCATGATAGCCGGTTGTCGGTGGTACCACTTGTTGCGGCAGGGAATTGTGAGTCGCCATCGGCGTAATCCCTATACTCGAGGGTGGTGCAATTGTCGTGGTATTTGTACTTCCTGGCACCGACGCCGGCGCCTGAGTACCAAGCGGTGGCATTGGTATCACCCCAGTCGTGCCCGCCGATGTTGCTGATGGCGTTAGACTATTTCGCACGCTTGAGCTAACTGCCGCGGCACCCGACGATGGCCGTCCTCGACCAGCACCGGTTGTCGGTGTTCCAGGCGTTCCGGCGGCACCGACCAAACCTGGGGCTCCTACTCTCGCAACCGCTGGTTTCTTTCCCTTCGGTCCCTTGGGCGTCGGAGGATCGAGCTCCACCTCGTCCCTTGGCATTTGACCAACCTGTCGATTTTTTTTGTTTTTTTTTGTTTTTGTTTTGTTTTCGTCAGACGCGATGTATTGCGACTGTGGTGGGGTGGAATTTTGAAGAATTTCTAGTAGTTTTTCTATTCTAGAAGATAGTTTGTTCAGGTGAAACTTTTGACAAAAAATGTCTTGATTTATGAATCAGACTTAAAAATTCTTAAACTCGAAAACGCATTTTGCTATCGATTTGGAATTCATTATCTCATTATTTCGGTAAAATAAACTTGACCTGAGCTAAGACTTTAGGTACTTACGTAACAATGATCGGGGTCACGGCGATAACAAATTTAGTGAAAATCGACAGAGGAAGTTGAATGCTCATATTCACGATTGATAAGATTTGCGAAGTGAAAAAAAGCTATGAACTCGTAAATGACTTTGAACCATTGATCTAAAATGAGTCACGATAGTTGCACAGTAAATTATCATTTATTAGCTACAATTGCTGTTAAAATATATTTAAATTATGAGCTTTTAGAACTTTAAGTTTGAATCTG
This sequence comes from Perithous albicinctus, assembly GCA_964016905.1. Lineage (NCBI taxonomy): Eukaryota > Metazoa > Arthropoda > Insecta > Hymenoptera > Ichneumonidae > Perithous > Perithous albicinctus. The sequence goes on from OZ024699.1 coordinate 15,525,405, forward strand.
AATTTCTCCGCCATTAAAACTCACTGAAACTTGAGTTCTCAGAATTTTTTTAAAACAAGGATGCTTGCGCATTTTTTTTCCTTATTATTTTTCATTTTTATACAGTTTCCTCTAAGGGAAAGACTCACCACACTTCCTTATAAAAGTGACGTGAGAAATAATGAGGAAGCAATGGTACAAGGTTCTCTTGCATCTTTGTTTTATCAACGTTGACCGATTAAAGACTGAAAACCAGCAATATTCAACCAGCCTTGCTGATTCTGATTCATTTCTGTTCAGTGACTTCTCAAATGCAAGATTACGAATAAGGGCGTGAACAAAATTAAAAAAGAGCTTTATGCGCTGATTAATTGAAGTTCAATTCGTAATATCAACTCGACTTCCAATAAAAAAAAATCTTCTACATTTTAAAAGCCATTTTTTCCCAAATAGCTCGACGCATTAGGCTCAAATTTTGAAATGAGCTAAGCTTCCGGCATTCTGAAATTTAAAGCCGTTTTTTTTTCTCAAGAGAGTCGAAAAACCAAAAACAAGGTTCGGTGCGAGAGCGAGGCAGCCCTATAAGCGTTTAGCATTAGGCGAAGAAATTCCCACGAGTGTATCACCGCCTCTTAAGAAACGCGAAACTGGGTATTAAAAGTAACGACTATTCGCACGATTATCAAGGCGGACAAGTAACTTTGTCTTCGTGACTATAACTGACCTTTGCAAGGAACAATTTCTCGAGAGCCCGTGCCATAACCACAACATCTTCTTCCGGTTTGTTGTATGTGTAACAATTGGTGAACATCGTATTGAAATCCTGGATACATTCTCGTGCAGTCCAGTAGTACGTGTTCTCCAAACGTTTTTTGATTGTACCGAGATCCATTGGTTGTCTGATGATTTTGTGATAATCCTGATTAAAAAAACACGGAAAAACAATTAACACACAATAAGGCACGTATCATCGGCACAATATATTAAGATACAAAACTTTTACGATTACAGAAAAAAAAAATACTATTCACTATAACATAGAAAAAAAATGTATGTGATTCTAATACGCAAGTTATTTATATTTATCATCATCGTAAGATAGAATAGAATTTTAATTTAAAAAGACTTCGCAATTACGATTTTTTTTTTTTTTTTTTTTTTTTTTTTTGCAGAGTGTACTTTCGATTAGTGACAAAACGTACTGGCAAATTGAGCTTCTTGGCATCCACCGGCTGCTGGAACGGCCAAGCGAATTGATGCTTCCATACTGGCTTGAGGACTCCCTTCTGAAGGAACTGCAGCTGATTGGTAACGCGCCCTGGTCTTGTCGGCGGTGGTACGACTGGCGGCTGTACCACGCCATTCACCGGCTCTACGTACGGCTCGTCGCGTGGCGGTGGCGTTTTTGCCGATATGAATTGTGGTCCTGTTGCCTGACCAGGTGCACTCGTCTGTGATATTACATTTTATATTTTGTTTATAATACAGTTTGAAAAATTTGCATTCCAATTTAATTATTGAAATGTTAGTACAATTGTCCCATTTCGCTCTTTTAGTTTTACGTTCGACATTTTTCTTTTCTTTTCTTTTTCCATGTCATTTCGTAAAATATTGACTCTTAAAAATCGATGGGTATTAAAGATGTTCACATTTTATGCGTGAATCATTGAGCGAAAAAGGTCTTAACAGTGTCTAACAGTCGTAGAAATAAAAAAATAATAATACCATGAATTCCTTAAATCTAATGATGATAAAACGTAGGAATTATCATGCTTTGTAGCGAGAAATAAGTGCAAAAGCCGGTGTTATCATTCCTAAAATCGATGTCAATCTTCTTTTTTTTTTTTTTTTTTTTCAGAATTACAGAAATATCAAAATAGCGAAAGTTGGTATATACAAATTGGTGATTAGAATATTATCATGCGTGAAAAATGGAGAAAAAAAACTTTCAGTGCATGCAGCGAGCGATTTAGGCTGCTAAATTCTTTCGAATTCTTCCAATTGGAGTAAAAAAAATTATAGTCAACTGCGAAAAGACAGGAAAAAGTATTTTGGTGTTTGTGACTATAATTTGAAAGAAAAATTACAAATTTGATAATCAAGAAGCTGAATTAAATATTTTTAAGAACTCTTTTTTATAATGAAAAATAAATATATATATATATTTTTCAGTATCTACAAGGAACCAAAGCCAATCGAATATACGTGTAATAAAACTCTACTTCAACATGTGTGTGTGTGTGTGTGTGTGTGCGAGACACAACAGTAATTCTCACCTTGGGTATATTACACAGCCTTTCTCGCTCCTCCACATCTAACTGTAATTCATACATACCATTCAGTCAAATGTTCGTCGCGTGGAAGAATTAAAAGGGGGGGATCTCAACAATATGCAAATATACAAATTTGTTGGGGCTGTAGGTTCGAATATCCAAGTCACAAAAGTTACAAGGGGGCTGAATTATCTATGTTAATATTACGAATTTGGTGGGAAATGTAAACACGGCGCATGGATTCAACATACGTTCGAGAAAAGTTCATTAAAAAGCTTAAGTCACAGTATTTTGAGAAAAGCTTCTCAAATGAGAACGAGACAAAAAGGGGTCAGGGGGCAACATTCTTTCTCAATGCAAAAGGAGTCAAAGATGATATAAGCAATTCCCGCATTATTTACTAAACAAGATTTTTAAAAAAGCGTACAGGTGGGGGAGGGGGTTGTTTCCTTACAGGGAAAGAGTGTGCCCTGACTAAATGACTAAATGTGCCAAAAAGTTTGGAAAATAAAAAGCGAAACCAGCAGAAAACAGACATAGCGAAATTACTCGCGCTGCGAAAAAGTATGTTCGCGCAGAAAAGAAAAAAGAAGAAATTAATAAAACTTTTTAAATTGAAAGTTGTACGATTATTGAGACCCGGATGAAATTTTGATTCCCAGTTTGGCTTCTGCCAATATCACTTGAGTGATGGGGAAATTTTGGGTACGTTTGGCACTCGGGCGCTCTGCCGTCTCTTGCCCGCCTAGCGCGCCAACGAGCCCCTCCCCCCAAACCATGACGCAACGAGAGAGACACTTTCTTTGAGAAAGCACGTCGGCATCTTCCGATACATTTGTCTTCTGCCGGTATCGAATTTATCGTTTTTTTTCTTGTCTTTCTTTTTTCTTGTTTTATGGGAATAGCGGATTAATGTACAAGCAGATTCCTTAGGAACCTATCGTGAATAAATGAATTAGCGTCTCCCTACAGATCAGCTCATACTTACGGAGTTATTTTGCGAGTTAGTATCCACCTGCTGCATGTTGGCTTCTCTTCTGAAACAGAAAACGCACAGGATTAGTAAAAATAGTCAAAATTTACATTTTTTATTTTATTTTTTTGCAAAAATTTAGTATAAATTTTGTCAGAGGTTTGGGGGTTTTTTTTTTTTTTTTTTAAGCGTGGTTCAATGACGGTGAATGGAAAGAAATGTGTCTGCATTCGCGAAAAATGTACTCCACGTGGCTGTTTTTTTTTGTCTTTTTTCTTTTTTTTCTCAACGACACGTGTGACGCTTTCGACTTGAACTCGATTTCACGGAGGACAGGACAGAATTGTTTTTGATATCTTTGCGAATACGTCGATACAACAGTTCGTGTGTGATATATTTGTTGGTTCGTTTATAATATAAATAGAGAATATTTCTAGTGAGACGTCTTAAACCGCTTTTATATGCGATCCTTCACCTACCTTTCCGACATATATTGTTCATAAATGCTACGCAGCAGGTAACTGCCTTAGGTTGACGATGCCCGACGCTATGAGGCTTCATCAACAATAAAGTTGACAAGGATATACTCTGAATTGAGCATGGTAACTCGCTAATTGCTCGACGAGACGTTTGCGCTGGGACCAGGTAGTTTTGTGCCGAGGAGGCATAACACTTCTACTCAAGCCTACCGAAAGGTAGCCGCTCGAATGTCAGCCCTGTACTCTGCTTCGATTCGTCGTGCCTCCAGCCAAGACTCGCGATACTAGCAACATCTGGATAACATAACGGGAGAGACCCCAAATTGTCAACAAACTCTCGGACAATACTTGAATCACGATTTTTTTAAAGCAATTTTCAGCTATTTTTTCTTTTCTTTTTTACACTTCTATTGCATTTATAAAAATCGTGGATTATGATTATTTCTTCTATGATAAACAATTTTTCATTCGTTTAATTTTTTTTTGTGTAAAATAATGCATTTTTATATTCTCGTGAATTCTTCAAAATTTCCGAACTCATTAGTGTTAGGAACTTTTTATTGGGGTAGATAATTAGTGCGACTTTGTAAGAATAGAGTTCCAAGAATGCAATAACACAATTCAAAGCCAATTTTAACAATTTACGTTTTGAAAAACTCCAAAGTGAATTTTAATGAATTTATATACAAACATAAAGGATTTTCTAAATACAATTTTTAGGAATTTACTTTTTTCTTTTTGAACTTCTGTTGCATTTGTAAAAATCGTCGATTCTGATTATTTCTTTTATGATAAACAATTTGTCATTCATTTAATTTTTTTTTTTGTGTAAAATAATGCATTTTTAAAATATTTTCGCAAATTTTTAACAATTTTCGGAACTCATTAATGTCAGGAAAATTTTATTGGGGTATATAATTAGTGCAACTTGGTAGGAATAGAGTCTCAAGGGTGCAATTATACTATTCAAAGTTTTGTAACACCCCAAAGTGGAATTTAATGGATTTATATACAGACGTTAAACAATTTTTCTACACCAATTTTCTACTGGCTTTATAAAAATTGTGAATCATGACAAATATTTATTCTATGTCAAAATTTTTGAATAAAAATGTTACAATATTTCTGTTTAGGCATTAATAATGTATAAAATCGTATTTCAAGTAGATTCGTGTAATCTAGTGAGATACTTCATTTTCAGAACTCATTATTGTCAGGAAAACTCTATTTGTATATATAATTAGTACAAATTGGCAGGATTAGAGTTCCTAGGATGCAACTATACAATTCAAAGCCTAATTTAACAATTTACTTTTTGATATTGTCCCAAAGTGAAATTAGTGCTTGAAAGGGGATTATTTGTAAAAAATGACTGATTTAAATCATTAGAATTGAGTTCCAAAGTGACAATAGACAATTGAGAGGAAAATTATTTCTAGGTCATCGGTGTTTCTTTGTAATTCAATGATTTTATATTCAGAAATTAAGTTCAATTGCTCATCTCATGTTTAAGTTTCCACAAAATACTCAATTCCTGCATGAAAAAAAAACAGTCTTTTATAGTAATAGCGTTACAAGATATTTTGGTGTAGTTCCCTGCCAGATTTCTTCATAAATAAAGTTCAAAGTATTAATTTTGTGTTATAATGCGTATCCCAGTAATAATAGTGCCTCCAAGATATTTTGGTAATGTTTTTAAGCCAGATCACTCCAAAAATAATGTTCAAAGATTATCAAAACTAAGAAAAAAAAAGAAAAAAACCTTTACAACTCGAGGGTCTTCAATTTTTCTTAGAAATTCAGTGATTTTATATACAGAAATTAAGTCTGATTGTTGTTTTCATAGTTCCTTTATCCGCAAATTGCTCGATTCCTGCATGAAAAAAAAAAAATTAGATATAATAATAAGATTATAAGATATTTTGGAATAGTTTTCAGTCAGATCACTCCGTAAATAAAGTTTAGAATGTTAAATTTGTATCGTAATGCATATTCCAGTAACAATTGAGCCGTAAGGCATTTTGGAATTATTTTGAGCTAAATAACTCCACGAATAATGTTCAAAGTCAAGAATATGTATCGAAATGCTCCTATAGCAAAACTATCGCATCTAAGAAAAAAAAACACAAAAACTCAAAATGATGAGAAATCTTTAAAATTCATATTCCAAAAATCGCACTCTCCGTATCTCTACCCAAAAATTGAGTTGCGTAAAGCCCGAACTGGAAAAAAATAGTGTCAAAACGAAACGATAGTTCAGAAAGTAGAACAGGAAGTCCTTGAATCGTTGGATCAATGTAAGATCGATTAGACCGAAATAAAGAGAATTTTATGCATTACACGATATAACCACAGTAACACCGTCAGGCCACCTAGCTGCGAATCTCTCCGAAGAAGCTTCTCATTGCGATGCGAGTGGAAAAAATTTTGGTTTCACTGCCTGCGGCAATGGTTTCAGAGCACGTATAGCATTGGATTGAGAAAAAAAATGCTCGAACGACGCGAATAACGACGAATCCCTCGCAGTGGGTTTGAAGTGGGAAGAAAAAAAAAAAACGTCGAAACGTTGCAATATAATGCAACAAGAGGGGAAGAGAGAAGAAAAAAAAAAAAAAGAAAAATGGGTATGAAGAGGAGATGGATTAAGAGACAAGAGGAGGTAAAAAGTAGGAGTTACGACAAGGTGGAAAGAGTAGGAGAGACCCGCGCCCAGCCGATGCACCCGACGCACAACAAACACGAGCAACGAGCGCGGCGAGAGAATCACAAGTGCCAAAGCGGGTTAAACAACGCGCCCGGAATCCCGCCGATTTTACCCAACGTTTTTTTTTCTCTCTTCCTCTTGTTCTTCTAATTGGAATTTTTTTCTCTTTTACCGTAACTTTTCTTTTCGACTTTTCGACTAACTCGTAAGACACACGATCACGGTGTGCGAGAGAGAGATATAACGGGTCGTGTGGGATTCGGGGGCCGCTCGATTTCGCTTAGGTTTCATTCAACATGGCGGTTCAGCCGCTCGGGAAAGAAAGCTCCCGAGGGCCCGCCGATATATCTGCCACTTACGCATCACCAAACACACACACCCTCAATCTTCGTATCATTTACACACGCTTGTAATAAGGTAAAACGATTCACGGATAAAACTCTGTACGACGTACCTGATTAATGCAAAGGTCCAACTTTACAAAAACGGTTTATTTTGTTCCGGATCCGAAATATAATACACACTACCACTACGCCTCGGACACTCGCGCACTACGCTTTCTCTCCCTGTTCACGGGCTTAGTTTGGTTGGTCGGTGTTATGGCTGCCGCGGCGGCGGCGGCGGCGGCGGCGGCGGTGTGGCGGCTACGGAGTCCCGTGTGTGTTGCCCCACCGTGTCAACTCTCAACTCACTCTCACTCGCGCGAGCGAGCCCTCGCTGTTCGCATATACTCTCTCTCGACCGATGAATAAGAGCGAGGCTTAGGGCAAGCAGACAGTAGGCAACACCAGGCACCAGCACCACCGAGGACGCTGACACACAACCCACCCTGGACTATCTCGTTGTTTTCTTTTTTTCTTTCTTTCTTTTTTTCCTCTCTTTCCTCTCTTTTTCTTTAAACAATCTTTTGATATCACTCTCGTGTGAACGTCTTTTAAACAACAATACAGAATCAGTTGCCTGCCTCAAGCTCCGACGACATTTTCCTCGGGCAGCGCGTTGTCGGATGGCTTTCCGTGCCCATGACGATCTCGGATCTAGAAACTAACGATCGCACCACCAACAATGGCTACGCATTCTTACGCGACGTACCGAATGGTTCTGTTCCACTGTTCCAAACGTCTGTCTCACGTTGTAACGCGTACAAACCTACCGACCTCTCGTCACGAGTGAGAGAGAGATCCTCCCCCCTCTCTGTCCCCCACCCCCTTTTCACGAAACGTAACGACAGCCAACGCGTTTTCACTGTTGGCGTGTTGGCAGAATGAACAGAACGTGAAATATTGTCTACGATTTTTTTTTTTCTCCAATGGCTTTTTTCTCTATGAATTTCGGAAAAGAGCAAAGACGATTTGATGTTTTTCGACCAAGAGAATAAATTCTATGTGAATTCACGTAACTAGGTCTTTTCGTCACCATCGACCAATTGCGATTAACGGTACTCGGACCTTGAAATACAAAAAATTCTTGCGACACGCAGGTCGATGTTGTATTAAGAGAGAAAAAAAAAAAAAGAGAAAAAAAATGAAAAAAGGATATATCAGAGATGGAAAAGAAACGCACCACCGGGATAGCAGCAGAAATTTAATTCGATTAACACGTATTTCTCGATAATCTTTTTGAAATTATCATGAGCAACGGGATATACACATTACAAAAATAACAATAAACATACTATTTACAGTAGTGAGCACGCTTTATTAACCAATCCAAAAATTTTTGCGGTTCGGATTTCACCGTTCCGTGTCCACCCATAATGCATTTTAAACTGGCTTAGAAGAGAAAATTCGTCAACGGCGCTATTTGTGTTCAAGTGTTTAATGAAAATACGATGAAAAAACTGAAATTCGACGTTTAATTGTGTAATTAATGTAACGTTGATTAAATCTTACAATTTATTTATCGCCGCGCAAACATTGGTTCGTGTTCCAGTGCGTTCCCACTTTCTCACCCCCACCTTGCACTCGATGATGTTGGCGCAAAATCCATAATGGTGTCTGCGATATTTACAAAAATGATTTTCCGATGTCACGTGATTGATGCGAAAAATTATTTCACGATTTTTCGTGTTTAACGCGTGTTACAACACTCCTTCATTACAATTCACTAAGTTTTGTGAATAAAACGCGGGATACGTCACCGTGAATAACGAGTTCCGTTTTTGATAGCTCAAAATGGCTGCTAAACGTTTAGTCGTTTTATTGGCCGATCACTCGTAATACTCAAATTATTGCAATTGTTGATTATTAAAAAAAAATTTCACTTATTACACATTACAGATATTTTATGGAAACGTTCTCGTTACATTTTTTTCATAGACTGTCTTTCGATTGACGCACATTATCGCTATCTCGTTACGGGGCACAAACGGAAGTCAAGAGGACAACTGAATTTTTTACAGCTGGCACTCTTCTGTGTTAGGGCTACGACGAGATTGCGATCGACGATATGCATTGTTTAAGTAGAAAAATTTAAGGTTCCATGGAATTTCAATTAACGCATGTGGTATCAAGAGACATTTTCACACACACACACACACACACATACACACGCATATATACGCATTAAGAAAACAATATGGCGACCATAAAATATTCAGTCACTGGCACTGTACGTTATATCCTCTCGTGAGCCTTTGGGAATTTTCATTTGACAATTTTCGGCAAATTTGCAATTAGCTGACGATCTGTTCTTTCACTTTTCGGCTATACACGTGCTTTATAGTAACTCCGATCGCCAATTTTGCCGATGTTATCTTCGCCAAACATACTCGTTATTGACAGCCATTTCATGACTGGATGATGCAATTCAATACTCTAGTCAATATCGCACTGAATGTACGTAACTTTTTAACCCTACTGCGCATCGTCGTTTGCATTTCCGATTGCCGTTTTGCCTTGCCTGACAACGCGCGTCCTATTGGTTCGAGATTCCGTAGCGTCTGTGACGCGGCCCAATAGTATTCTCACTTACATTATAAAAGTGTTGAGTCATCGTCGCCGGATATATCGCCTCGCATAGATTGCGCTAGGAAACGACACGCGGCAATATTTAATTCATGTTATTTTTTCGACAGACGCCGAAATTCAAGTGTTTCGTAGCATTTAAACAAGACACGGACGCGACAAAGATTTAATTATCGAGCAAAATAATTTATTGAGATAAAAATAATTTTTCAGTAAATCGAAGTAATTTGTATTTTTTAATTGGAAATAATTTACATATAATTAGACCTTTAAGATTATTATTATTATGGTTTTGGTGAAATTATTCAGTTTTCGATTAATCAACTTGTACTTCCTTAATTGGGACGAAAATATAATTTCTAAATTCGTCAAAAACCTCAAATTGCTATTGGAATTAAACGAGATATCAATCAACTATCCTATATTTTTGTTACAACTCTATTTACGCGATGTACTCATCTTTTTAAAATTAAAAAAAAATTGCCTACTTGTTATATAATGCTTCTTGAATGCATATGCGAAGTTCCAAAATAATTGATCGTTTAGTATTCGAGAAAAATGTTATTTAAAAAAAACGCTTATATACGGCATGTAAAGAAAAAAAAATTATAATTTTGTTCATTCAAATTCTTTTGTAAGAAATAAAACTGGGCAACGGCACAAGACAAAGAAATTTGGAAGCACTTGATCATCATTTTTCGGAGATAAAAAATTATAATGATCGTTCATGTAGCCGAAAATATTTTTTTTTTACTTTTTGTTCGTACTATTGCACGGTAATGACATTAAAATGAAAGTGACACTCCTCGGCCGGTATACAATTTTTTTATTGTCCTCCCGATGGCTCTAGAAAATTGTAGGCAAAAAAAAAACATAACGTGGTACTCTGTAATTACTAGACGAAGTGACACCCCTTTCGTTTGTACCGAAAAATGTCCGGTGCCCTTGTAAAGGCACAGTTTTTGATACTATTACGTCTTGGCCATTTTTTCTTGTCTCTATATTTAATTATTGTCGTATTAGTAACTCGTTTTCGGACATTCTTAAAAATTTCTTCTTAAAAACTCGCATCGGACATTCATCTTTATTTTTGCTTATAAATTTCCGCATTCAAATTGTTGCAAAGATTTGTGTCTTAATTCTTTCCCAATTTCTCAGTAAGATCGCCGAGAATAATGCTCTTTAATAATTCCGCGATGGAGAAAAATGTTCATTACGATATTTGTTACCGACCCATTAGTATCGAATCACATTTAACCAAATTTTCTGCTGAAGCTACAAAATTGGCGACAGAGGAAAAACCCGGTAAATAGGTCTTATAAACGCGTTTTTATTTTATATACAAAAATTAATATCTGAAACCATGCATCCTTTAAACTACTCCCCAAACATCTTCGAAGGCTGTGCACAATTTGGCACAAGTCAAGGCTCCTGACAGAGGATAATTGCTGATCGAAATAGTGTCTTCTGCATAATCGGCTATCACCTGAAATGAGAAATACAATTGTAGTAATGCACAATTCTCTCTTTAAAAAAATGGTATATTTATAAATCCGTTTTACTTACATGGCCGTGTGCCATCGCGCCTACAACAACGGCAATAGGCTCGTCCGTCGGTACAATATCTTTAGGATTTCGAACACCTTTGGCGCTAAAGGACATTGCGATCTTCCGGCATCCAACCGGTAGATGGTCGGTCACTGGATTCTTAATTACTTTGAGAAGTTTCATCGGTCCATCAGACGCACGTACGCTATATTTGTGCAGCAATTGGACTGAACAAAAGTAACGAAAACATAAGAAAAATAAATGTATTATCTTCAGAATAATTTAAATTATTCAATAGCTAATGAATGAGAAAACGGAAATTAATTTCAGTATGTTATATTATCATTTACTACAAAGTGCAGATGTTCAGTGATCTAAATTAATTTTCATTATTCCACCTTTTTTTTTAAAAAGAGGATTGAAGAACTGCGTGCACACTTAAAAAAGCAATCGCTCATAGATGCCACGGTAAATTCAAAGAAAATAATTGGTGCAAATACAGACAAAAATTGAAAGAACAGATTTTTATCATTTGTTCATTTTTTTTTACTCTATTTTCTCGATTTTTATTCTTTTTTTTTTTTCCTATAAATATTGAGTAAAAATGAATTTCAGCCAGGTTTAAATTTCTGAATTTTTTTCTACAAAATCTACGACTGGGCAGAGAATAATTTCTATTCCTTTTTATTTTAAGAAAAAAAATCTCCTTAATTTTTATTCTGATTGAAACAGCTTTTTTCAATGTTATTTTAAATATTGTAAAAATTTTCATCATTTCACTCTCAAAATGTGGGTAAAAAAAAAAATTGCAATCTTACCCATGAGTCCAGCGAACCGTTTAAAAGTTCTTGGAATTCTCGTTTGTGGATTAACTTCTATCAATACGTTCTTCTCCGTGTGTATGTAAACTTGTAAAAGACCGGCTCTGTTCAAAGGGCTGTCCATGAGCATGAGGAGGCATTGATGAGCGATATCAGGTCTGGAGCTTCCAGGTTCACGATTATTTTTCTTAAGGATTCCCACATGATCGTCGCAGTTAAGTAACTCAAAGCTGTTGCCCACCTGTTTTGAATAATAATAATAAAATCGAATAAGATTTTCGCAAACAAGAACACAGTTTGTTGATATAACCTCGAGCTAACCTTCACAGATTCCAGTTGAGCATTTTCGAGGACTATTATCAGACGTTTCTCCTGATTTTTTATATGAGCCACTTGAAGATGTTTTGGCGCTGGATCGTACTCGTCATCGCTTTTGTCATCATTGGATTTCCTTTTCTTTCCCATTTTAACACCGATTATTTACTGTAATAACCTATAAAATTTTAATTTTGTAAACACGCTTGTGCGGAGAACAGAAAATACGGAGGTTTGAGTTGCACCGCCGGTCTCCTCGCTTATCGATAAAGGTGTGAGTGGTCGGTAATGTAACATGACCGATAATTTTTTATTTGTGTCTGATACAGGTCATGTGACCGTCACTTTATTTTCCAGTAAATTTCAATGTAAGATCACCGTTACTTTCGTATCTTGCGTTACCTGACCAAAACGTCTATATGTTGAAAATGGCGGTTATACTTTTTCCAGTCACGATCTTTTTTGCATTTTTTTGTCGTGCATTATTTTTGCATTCCTTTTTTTTTCTACAGCTGATTGCAAACATCTGTATCTTTCTTGCATTCTTTTTTGTTATTTTACAGCCAAACGAATGACCACCAAACGTTTTAATTATATTAATCGAACGAATGATTCCATACATCGATTAAGTCCCGTTTCAAATTCATAATTTAGTGTTTTTCAGCACCATTTAATAACAAGAGAAGGAGACTCGTATCTCGACATGAAAATAAAAAAAGTAATATTCGATTTGCGAAGCCCAATTCAAAGAATCTTCGATTCTCAAATATTCGAATAATTCTCGAATATTCTCGATAATCGTTCTCTGTCATCTCTCTCCCTCTCTCTCTTTCTCTCTCTCTCTGTCTCGTCTCCTGTCGTAATGGCGCGCCACTTTAGAATTGTGCTTCAAGTGCATCACAATGGCAGAGTGGTTTGCGAGTAAAATAGTTCGTTTGAACGATATCAACGATGAAGAGGAAAAGCTACAAGTACTTACGGATATCACGATCAAACTGCGAAATCTACCAACTCGCGATCTGGAAGATATCGCTGGTACACTCGATGTCACCGGTCTCTTCTCGCAGTTAACCTCCGATGACAGGTTTGATGACAAAGCTAAATTAACATTCCTCTAAAATACCGGCAACATTGTTTCTGGTACTTGATGGGCTATATTTAAATTGAAAAGTATTTCGGATCCGTTTTATAATTTTAAAAAGCGTTACGGCTATTATTTACGCAAAAATATCAATTTTTAGTCCTCGTCGATAATTATCAAAAAACTAATTATTGTTTCACTGCGAATAATTACATTTCATTCGCATAATAATCCTTAATTGTTTACAGTAGAAATCATCCATTTGAGGCATTCCCATAGTTTTATATCATATAAAAAAGTCTCGGGCCAATTTTACTAACAAGTTTCGAAATCAAAAGAATTTAAACGAATGGCAACAAAGCAGTATATACAAATATTGTTACAAGCGATTCTGAGAGCATTATATTAATAAAGAATTTACTAATTCTGTAAAATACAGAAAGCATTAAAAAAAAAAATTACATTCAGAGATCAGAAAAAAGTAAAAAATTAAATTTAGTACGATACAGAAAATGAGGGTCCAATTTATTCAGTGACATAAGAAACAAGAACTTTTGTGTTATAATATTTTTTTTTATTTAAAAAAAAAAATTATCAGATCGTATTCCAATCTCGTTGAAATGTGGAATTTCTTAGAAATCCCAAAATTTGGGTAGCTGAATTGGTATGGAAAGTCTTTTTTTTTGTTTTATTTTTTTTTTCTGTATAATCCTATTAAATAAAAATTTGGTTTCAATCATCAAAATTTCGTATAATCTGAACTTAGAACTGATTTTAATAAATTTGAATAATCAAGGTTCTACTGTAGCGAAACATGTATTTAACATCCTTTTCAATTTTAATGGCATCAAAATTAAATAATTTTTTGCAAAAACCCAATGAAGAAAATTCTTTTACCATTTCAGGCAAGCCATCGAAGAGATTTGCAAGTCACTGAAAATTATTCTGAGTACCTTGGATCCTGGAGAAACTCACCGGCGTTATTCCGCGGAGATGATCAAATTCATGACGCATCGGGAGTCCGCGGTAAAGAGTCTCGTGCTAAACGAGCTCCTTCGAGAAGCATCTTGCCCCGAAAAATCATCGAACTTGGTGCAGGACGTAAATTTGTTAAATCTGATAGTCGAGAGAATCGGCGATGACGATTTGAGCGTGGCAAAACTCGCAATGGACGTAACAAAAAAAATCGGCGCTTGTCCCGAAGGCACCAAAGTCCTTTACTCCGGAGTTCTGCTGAGAACGATAGCCCGGCTTCTTGCTAAAAATGACATTGTGAGCTTTCGCGTTTACGAAGTTGTCGTTGATATAGCAAAAGCATCGAAAGCGAATTTAGAAGCTTCCGCAAACTCTGGTTTCCTCAACAGTCTCATTAATGTTTTGGACAACGATGATATTTTGCTTCAACTAAATGCTCTCGAAGTAATGACGGACCTGGCTCTGAACGAGAGAGGACTTGATTATTTGGAGCAACGCGACGTGCTGCGAAGACTTTCCGAGAAAATCGCACGTTCCAACGAGGATCCTCTGTCGAATCTTCTGATTCCCGGACTGATGAAATTTTTCGGTGGTGTATCACGCACACGACCTAATGAAATATTCTCAAAGTATCCGTCAGTCGTGTCGGCGCTGTTCGAAGTAATTGAAAGCGGTGATGTTACTTTGTTGGGTAATGCACTCGATACTTTGGGTCTCGTGGCTTCGAGCAACGAGGGTAAATACGCTCTTCAAGTACTCGGTGATTCGATGTCTTGTGCTTTGAAAAAGATCGCTGAGATTATTCAGAAAATGCCCACGGAATTACGACTCCGAGGACTCGAGAATCTTGCGCTTATTCTCCACGTTGAGAAGTCCGAGCAGGACAATAGAATCCTCTCTCTTACCAAGACGTGGTTCGATTGCCTTGGTGATGATCCTCTTGGTATGATCGTGACAATCTGCAAGCAACCATTCGCTGATATACGTCAGTCGAGTCTCGAGGTTCTAGCTGCGATATCTACGCAAACCTGGGGACAAGAATACATCGCCAATTGTCCGGGACTTGTTGAATTTTTGCTCGATCGAAGCGTCGAGGGTTTCAAGAATTGCAAAGAATTGAAGTACCGAATTGTGAGGAATCTCTGCGAAGCTGATAACGATGTATTCGACAGCGGAACACTTCAGAATCTTAAGAAATTCATTCGGGAAGGCGCGTTCCATGTTGACATGCAAATGGAAGTCGCGACCGAAGGAGCCAGTTGAATTCCATTTTTCCATTTTTTCTTTTTTTTTCATCAAGATACAATCTTATTGCGTGGACTTGTAATGCTTTTCAGCTGGTAAGAATTGCACGAAATATTTGTGAATTATTTCATCGCTTGTGACCACCTCTTTTTTCTTTTTTTTTTTTTGTAAATAAATCATTCTTCAATGTTTCAGCAGATTCGATTAAATTTCACGCACAGTTCTTTACAAATAGAGAAAATAATTTATTTTACAATCTAAGAGTTACGTATAAAATATTCGACGAATTTGCTTTGGAGCTACTCTGAAAGATTCGCGAGCTAATATTTGTGAGCTATATAGACTCGACGAATTATTTGAGAGAGTGTTCGAGAGCTCGATAGAGTTCAAATTGTTCGAATTTATATAAATAATTGACTTAATATCCTATTATCAGTGTTTCGGGCTGGTGTTGATTAGCTTTTTGGAATTTTCACTGAATTCGCTTCCTTTTCTTGGGCGATAAAATCTTGAGCATGGTGACGACCGGAGCTTCGAACGCTATGGAAACGACGAAGGACAGTATGTAGGAGAGAACGACTTGTCCGAAGAACGTTATCGCAACGGTGTCCTTTCCTAAATGAAACGGCGAGTCGAGATTCATCGCTGTCAGTCGAATGACGATTGGATGAACGAGATACGCGCAGTATGTAACTCGGCTGAAGGGATAGAGAATCGGAGCTGAGAGAATGTCGTTTATCCAGCCTGAAAATTAAAACATCAGTTTAAAATATTTCTACCAAATTCATGAGCTAAATTTAAAAATTGAGCAATCTTTTAAACACCCTATGCATATCACTATTTTTGAATCGATAAATTAATCCGTAAAACTTACTAGAAAAAATGTAAAAAAATATTTAGCACTGATTTTATCAGTACCAAGCGCTCATCTCCTCTGAAAAATAAAACAAGCCTGCAAAGTAGAATCTTGCAAAATGTTTGGCAAAGCCTTTTTTTTTTACAAAGCTACTTCTATGAGAAAGTATGTTGATCAATTTTGGCGTCCTCATAGAGGAAGCTTTGTAAAAGAAAGCTTTGACAAAGATAGAAAATTGTGAGGAAGGAATTTGCAAGGTTCTACTTTGCAGATGCTGATGCAAAATGCTGTAAAATTTTTATTTTCCAACAGATTCGCTTCAGCTTCAATCCCAAACGTTCTTGCATGACAGCCCACTTGCGTGTCAAATTTGAAGAAGATACAGCTAAAGTTACGACAGTTATCATGCTTACAAGGACATTTGTACATACACACACATACAGACATTTCGTACAAATCACTTTTCTACAAGTTTTGGACCATTCTGAGTATGCCAACATGAAAAATCTCGAAAAAAAATGTTTGTCCGAAAACAAAACTTCCTCTACGAGGAAGCAAAATATAAAAAAAGAAAACGCAATTGCGGAATGTAAATTACCTCCGTAACCGGTACTGCAGGCAATGACAATCCACGACAAGCCAAGTGCCCAAACGCTGTGGCTCAACGAGGAATAGGCTGCGGCGGTAATCGGAGAAAGTTCAGCCTCGTAAAGGCCGTAGAGCAAGCTCAAAAGGCAAGTGGACGAAAGAAGCCAACCGACGACGACGGTAGTCTAAAAAAAAATAGAATAATAATAATAAGGAACAAAAAAATCGTGAGATATTTCACTTAATGGTCATGAAAATCCGGAAATTGCGGCAAATTTAAAACGCAGCGAACTTTCACATGCTGGAATCTTACCTTTGACATTTTTATTTTACAATCAGTCTTGAATAGGTAATAACCGACAGTCATACCGATGAGATACGGACCGAGTCTCGTCCAGGGTTTGTCATAGATTTTGTCAAAGAGCGCGAGGGGATCATCGGAGTTCGGCATATGATTGTTTATCAGTGCAATGTAGCCGGTCGTTAGCCAGGAACTTATGAGCAACGTTACAAGCGAGAATGCTGCGAATTTGAAGTGATTCGTAGCTACTATCAAGACGACTGCACCGATAACATAAAATTGAGTGTCATCCGCTACGTACCAGCTCCACAACATGCACTGCAATAAAAAGAAAATATGGGATCAATAGAAGCTCGTGAATCGAATTAAGGATGTTCGAACGCCTCACAGTAGTCAAATCAATGATACATATTTTTCAATCATTTTTTACTTGCAAGCAAAAAATCAAAAAATTATTCCGCCAGTAAAATGTAATTTGGCGTTAAATTTTCAAGGTCTTCAGATTTTTTTGTTTAATTGTTCATTTATTACAGCTTGATGTCTTCTTGCTTTGAATTATTACGAAAATTATTGTTGGAATTAAAAAAAAAATGTATCATCGATTCTGTTAAAGTGAAGCGTTTCAACCTCCTTTATTTAAAATATACGATTTTTTTTTCCTCAAAAAATGTTCCTACCATCTGATCAACGGGAAAAAGTGTGTTGATGTAGAGCAAATTACGCCACCAATAATTCGGACAATTGTAGTGATCGGCCGTGGGTGGCTCGAATACCGAATTGGCATGAAACCATTTCATCGAGACTTCGACAACGCCGAGAATGAACATATAAGGCGCTGTAAGTCTGCAGAAACGGTAAACGAGAAAGCCAATGAATTTAAGACATCCGGCCACAAAACCCCGCCTGCCTTGAGTCAATTTGTTTAGATCGCCCATTGCGTTCGTGCGGAAGTAGAGAAAGCTCACGAGCAAACCGCCCATGAAGAAGAATGTGTCGACGCTGAACGCGCCGTTCGTTACAGTTTGAAAGAGGAATTTCTTCTCGACGATTTTACGATATTCCATGTTGTCGGAGTAATTGAAGATTACGATGCATGTGTGACCGAGTATCACCCAAGCCATTGAAATTGCACGCAAACCGTGGACTGTACTGATTGTGTCTCTTCCGACTGATGGATCGCATATCGTTCTCATGTTTGCTCTCACCGAGAAAGACAGCAGAAGTTCCTCAAATACATCTGTAAGAACGATGAAAATATTTTTAATTATTCTTTTAAATTAATATACGACGAAAATGTTGAATTTTTTTTTTTTAAATCCTGGAATAGCAGGAGAAAAAATTAATTTTTACTCAGGATTTTTTTAAAGTAAATGACAAAATTATTATTTTTGCTTGCTCATAGAGAAAGCTTCGTTTTCATGAAAACATTTTTTTTTCGAGATTTTCATGTCAGGACACTCAGTATGATCCAAAATGTCGAGAAAAGTGGTTTGGAAAAAATGTCGATATGTATCCATCAAAATGTTAATAAAACAAGGACTTTGCACATTTTTTTTCTTTAAAATTAATTTTGTCGTTTCCTCGGATGCGGCTCATAAAAAAAAGAATTAATATTCTCTACTTATCATAGAAATCACGAATATACTAACTCAGAGTCTGGAGATCGGGACTCGGTGGACGAGGACGGGGCAAACTGTTCTCGTGGTCGTTGTTGTTGTTGACGGTTGGATTTGCAATTACGCCAATCTCTGCTACTGGAACAGGAAGGTAGACCTTACCCTCAAACTCTACGAAACACAATAACAATATCGTGTGACTGATTCTGTAACTGTCGACGTCTTACGTCACAGTCAGTCAGTGACGTTCGGTTCAAAAAGAATATTAAAAAAAACATACATTTGTTAAATTACAAAAACTGCCGATATTTAAGGCAAATTCACCAACTTTTTAAAATAATTAAATGCATTATAAAAATATTTTTTACATACAAGTAACTTTTCTTAATTAAATAAATAGAATAAAATTCGTAAATAACTAGAGAATTAAAGAAAAAAATCAAAAAGTATTTCAAGTAAGTTTTTACACACTATTTTCTTCGCATTATCCTCAAGGACTTTAAAATACTTACCAACTTATATAATTTTTTTCTCTGTAAATTATAATCCTCGCGCCAGTATCTCAGTATTTCGAAAATTTTAATTCATGTCGAAAGTTATAAAATAAGATATTTAAAAAAAATTGGTTTAAGAAATAAAAAAGGAGATAGCTAATTTTTATTTCTTTCTCACCGTTCGGCAACTTGTGATGCCCGTTAGCGGTTTGCTCGTGTTTCGCGTGTTTCTCCAAGTCGTATCTCAGCGCTCTCTTCATAGCGAGCTTTTTCGAGAGATAATAATCGTATCCTGTACCTGCGATCATCAACAATCCAACGATCATGCTGGAGCCCCTGAAAAGAGATGAAACTTGAATCGTCGGTATGCAGGGAAAAAAAATTATGTGTTAAATGAAAGTGTCAGTTCTCGATTTTTAAAATTTCGTTTATTTGACTGAAATATTGTGTATTTAATGGATAATATTCTGTTAAATTGAAGAGACATAAAAATTGTATAAATTTCTCGAATTTATGAACAAATGAAAAAATTGTCATATTAACAGAAATAATTTCGGTCAATCGAGACACATTAATTGTGTAAATTTGTCAATTTTTTAGTGTAAAAAATGACATAAAATTGATGTAAAATAAAAATACACTATTTTTACCACATAATTTATGTAATTTTTTTCTAAATCTAGAAACTGACACCAAAGTTAGTTCTAAATTAAAAAAAAAAAAAAGAACGAATTTTCTGTGAATATTTGGAGACAAAGTATTTCTGTTAAAACTAAAACGCAATTTTCAATTTACTTTTTGCTGTGTGTTAGTTTTTTGTCTTCAAATGGAACCGGAAGAAAAAAGTCACGAGAGTTGTACACTGGTGAACATTTGTGGAATGCGCATTAACTTACATCAAGGCCCAGAAGACCGGGTCGGCGTACATGTCGTAAAAGTTTCGTTGATCTCGAACTTTTTGTATTATCGAGTTTTTGGCAGCCGTTTCACTCGCAGCGAGTTTCGCAATTACTCCGACGTCCGTAGCGGTGCAGGAAAAGGGCAAGCAAACTCCAAGGTGAATCAATTTTGTCTGTAAATTTGAAGAAATTAAATTAAATATTAATATTTAATATTAAATATTTAATTTTATATAATATTAAATAATTAATTCAGACTATTTACCGATCGCGACAAAGTTCCATTTATTAATATTTTCATCATGAAAAATCCAAGTTTATAGGGAGGCGTATCGCTTGGAGATAAGAGATGAGTCCTGTCGGGTCCCTCGTTGGTCTTTTTCTTCGGTTCGCTGTTAAATTCGCTGGCCTCGCTGGCCGTTGACGAGACGACGGATGGTTTGGCAGGATAATTAAGATTCTTCTTGTTGTAATCGTAACCAATGTACGAGCACTCTGACGCTGATCCAGTGAAGTAAATGTTTCCCCAAAAGAATCCATTGGTGTATCGTCCAGATGAGTCATCGGCTGTAAGCAAAAACAAATTTTTTATTTCTAGTAAAATTGTAGATGCATGAAAAGCGTTTGAAATTGGCGCCACGTGATGCGGGCTTCGAGTCAAATGGGAGACTATATATATTCGGGGAATTCTGTGTAATTTGATTTTTCTATAACAGAATTAAAAATTAATTTAAAAAAATTCTAAAACAGTGTATTAACGCACAGAAAAGCGTTCATGTATTAATGAGTTACGAAACCGAGTTGATTTGAAAAAAAAATATGCCTCGTCATATCTGGCGAAAGTGGAGGCTTAAATGTCGGTCACTATTGCTTAGTGGGTCAGCGATAATCAGAGCCTATATTTCCGAGAAAGATATTTAAAAAAGGGATAATTCGAAGAGTACTAAAAATTTCATTTTCATTGATTTTTAGAGTTTGAGGAGACTTTTCAATAAAACCGTGTTAAGACACGACGCAGTCAGTCAATCTGTCATCAAAAAGAGGCTCTGCCCGAGAGAATTCTTAGCGCGACTTTCTCCGCTCCAGTGATTCCTGGGCTGAGGCTCGTGACCTTTTACGATGCAAATTGCTCGTAAATATACCACACCGAATAGATAATAATAAAAGAAATCACTATTCTAATGGGATGTGGCTAATTTTTCTTAGACATGCTAGGATACTGAATTACTTATTTCTCATTAAATGATTACTCTCATCATAATTATAGTTTAATTGTTTATTTGGTTGAATTAAGTTTTTATAATATGGTACATAATATAAATATTATGAAATATAAAGATGTATAAAAAGGTACAAAGATTAAATGGTGAATATGAGGCATTCCATTATAATTCACATAGAATGAAACCAGAACCTCTTCAATTTTCCTAACATTTTTTATACTGTTTTTGACACTGAAAAGAAAACCTGTGATTTTTATGGGATTTTTATTTTGCATCATTGTTGATTAAAAAAAAAAAATTTCAGCTTGTATGTCGAAATCATGCTTTTAATTGACGTGAGTATTTTTTTTATAAATTGAAAACTGTTCAAAATAAGCATCTGATAAAAATCACAGGTGTTTTTTTTTCAGTGACAACGACAATATAAAAAAAATCAAGAGACATTGAAGAGGATTGGTTATCATTTTCTTAATTCTCTTAATATTAATTACTGGATCTAGTATTTTTCAAATTTATTTGGTAATATATTTAGACATATTGTTTCAATAAAATCAGGCATTAAAATAATTCGGTATTAGAAATAATAAAAGTATTGAGACACGTTAAAGGGAAAAAAGTCGTAATGTCGTGACTACTGTGAACGAGTTCTCATGTTAACGATGTGGAGAAGCATATATATATTGCATACAAAACTCAGTAAATATGTAAGGCAATCTCGGTATCTGATGCCATCAGGTTTATTCGCAAAGCAGCCAAGAAAAGTGGTTCAACAACCGGTGTCAACGGCAAAACAAGCGCGCCACTACCTCGAGCACGCTTTTGCCAAGTGTTTGCTCTCGCGGTGGCTGCATCAGCCTCGCTCTTGCATACTTGGTTTATATATACGTATATCTCCGATGAAGTAAGACTTTCTATTCGGGAAGTAAAGTAACGACATTATCTAATCATCCCCCGAGCGCGGTGGGGAAGGCAGGTTTTCCTCGAGACTCTCCCGACAGCCTGCCTCGTCGTATGCTTTTACTCTCTCAGTCGGACTTTATAATCCTGCTGCGTTACATCAGCTCTCTGTGTAGATTGCACGGTTAATCCCAGAACGTCATGTCGTGTGCCACGATGCGGAGAAAGGTGTACAAGGTGTACACTTTGAAAGTCTCATGATATTCGATACATCGATTATGAGTAGGCATAATGATATCAGGGTGATTATATTTTTACCATGAATTTTTTTTTCAATTCTTCAGTAACACTGAAAAATTCGGTCGATTGTTTTCCATAAAATTGGCCTTGGAAAGGATACGGTCGGTAGCAAAAAATATTTATAGGTCTTTTGTGACTTATTTGTTCGAAATTTTCATGTTAAAATACTCAAAAGGATCTGAAACAGCGAGAAAAGTGTTTCTAGGTGGAAACACTTTTGAGAGGCGATGAATCGTGTGTGAGAAAGGTTTGAGCCGTTCGCCATCTATCGGACATCAATTAAAGTTACTTCAGAATAATTTAGAAATATTGAAAAGTGTTTCATTAAAATATTTTGACCTTATATAAAAATATTCTAAGACACTAAACATTCAAGATATTGTCGAAAAAAAAATGTGAAACATTAATTGCTATGTGAAACATTGAATTATAAACAGTAAATATTTACGAATTAAAATCACTCGACGTTTTATCGAAACCTTTGCCTTGTACAAATATTCTCGTTTACAACTTACATTAGTATTCAAGATATGAAGACTTTCTTCAGCACGCGTGAGCTCACGGCTGGCAATAGAATAACAATGAACCCCACATTATAAAATAAAAAAAAGAAGAAACAATTTCCTCGCGTTCTCGTTACAATTTCGGGTTCAAAGTCAAGTTCAATATATCGTCGCACGTGATATAAACTGCAGCAATCAAAGAGTGAGGAAAAAGAGAGTGGAAATTGTCATCACGCAACTCATTATAAATGTAGGTGTTGTTATTACATACTCCGTAAAATAGCGCACTTGAATGTTGAAAGATTCTCAGCGTAACACCGTGTATATGTGAAACACATTCCAGACATTTCCTCGTCGAGAGATAAATGCAGAGATTTTATTGAATCTCCTGTGTGTGTGTGTGTGTGTGTGTGTGTGTGTGTGTGTGTGTGTGTGTGTGTGTGTGTGTGATATTACGTGACTTACGTATATAGTCTCTTACGATCGTAAGATCTCACCTGTAACATATATCACCACACGGTTACGCTGAGAAATTTTGTATCCCTAGGGGCTTACTTATAAAGTTGCGAGAATTTTTCGAAGAAAGAGAAATCGGATTTTTTTATATCATATTGAATATTCTACGTCACGCTCAGCTATATATATACATTTATATAGAGTTTTAGGAAACTTAAATCGGTAAAAGGCGAAGTCGATTGCAAAATGAGTGAAATAATATTTAAATAAAAAAATATTAAAAAAAAAAATCGTTTCGCACACAATAAATTTTGTTTCTTCCTCGCTATGTTAAAATTGTGCGGTTAACCGGTTTATCTCTCGATAGATATTGCGTCCTCTGGACATTACGTTCACTGTCGAGGTTTCTATGTCGCACGTTGGTGTACTCCGTCTGTATAGTATTGCCGTTACTACTGCTTGGTCTCGCTCGTTGAAGTTCACGGGCCACTTCTTTCTCGGTTCTTTCTCGTAGCTATTGCAGAATATCTCTCTCCTTCGCCACGAGCCAACCACACATATTCAACCACCCAAACGAGAGAGTCCCATTTTATTGGGATAACGTATATATATATATACTCTCAGGTTCAAGAGAACTCTCCGGATTCTATATATATATTATAGGAAATGTTTATTTTTCGTGGTTCCTTGTATGATAAATGAGCTGTTGAACACGCGATCGAATGAACCAGACAGCGAAAGTACTCTTTCGGAAAGAGAAAGGCTGAATATATTATAAAACACTTTGATGCTTAGTCGTGGGCAGAAATATCTGTTGTAGAAAACGAGTAAGCTACTTGTCAGATTTTTGTTTATCACATCCGCATCCCAATTAGTCGCTTCCTCGACTGACAAAACAAATAGTCATGATAATTCATTCTTTTCACTAAATATAAATGAAAAAATTGTAGATTTTCTCGACGAAAACTTGAAGGAGATTTTTATATAATTTCAGGCTCAGAATTTTGTTTAGTGAAAAATTGGAGTAGGACGATGTGAAAAAGTACTTTAGAATTTTTTTTGGCAGATTTTTTTCGAAAATCATTGTTTTTATAATTACACAAAATTTGACTTGACGTCGACGATTTGTTTGAAATTTTTACAGCAAATTCTTTGTTAAAAAAGAAGATTCACACAAAAATTGGATTACTCAAAAAGTATATTTACGATTTAAGAAAAAAATTGAAGCAAGAATAAAATGTTACTTTTAACTAAAACTCAACTCTCGAAAATCGTGAATATGATACAATTTTTTTTCATAAAATTCAAATGCCTCCGTTGATTTACACTTAATTTGTAAATTTATGTTCACGATAATTGTTATGTAAATGCCAAGAGTTTTAGCTTTTGATTCAAATAATTTAAACCTGGAAGCGACTAGAAATTAAAAAATTCAAGTTTATATAAAATTCAAAATTTTTTACAGATTTCATCAGGTCATTCTTTTTTCAAAAAAATTAAACGTGTGATTTTTAGAGATCAATCAATTTTCATAAATATGACGATTAGACGCGATGTATTTTATTTCGTGGATAAAAATTAATGTTTGAGAAAAGAAAGCTTTCTGTATGAGGAAGCCAAGCAAATAATTATTACACATTTGCAAACTCTCAATACAGTGACCAATCCTTGAAAATAATGGGGGGACAAGCAGTGGCAATGTACGACCTTAACACTTCAAAGAAGAAGCGAAGGTCTTGAGGCTCTCTTTAATAAAAATAATGTATTTATATTTCGACCCTGATCCAGAATACATTTAATCTTATATAGATCGAGAAGATTCGTGGCACCTCAATCCTTGCAACGAATGTTGGAATGATCCAAAATAATTCTGATTTCACTTTTCATCAATGATTTTGTTGTTCGCTCTACGTCGGAATCTGAATTCATATGAGTCTAAAATAACAATTCTGAAGTTCATAAAAAAAATAGTTTTTGCTCAAAAACTATTGAATTGATTTTTACGAATATCGAAATTTTTATTACCAAATCGAAAACGATTGAAATTTTCGATTTTTGTAAGAATTTAATTTTATTTATTTTTTCATACTATTCAGTTTCACATTACCTAGTTTGTAAATTTTAGAGTTCAATATTTCCTTAGTAGTTTTAATATACAATACTTAATTTGCTCGAAAAAGTGTTAAAAAATACTTTCTTTATTCGCATAATTTCCTGCGCACTATAACAACGCTAATTATTTTAATATGTAATAGGTAGTGTGTTACTTGTTCTACGTCCTTGAAAATGCAATATAACAAATAATAATAATTATGTAACAACAGAGGAGCGTGAAAGCTTGGGTAACTGAAAGGTGAAAAAGGCTCGAGACGCGATCAGCCTACTTGCGGCATGACTGGCGAGAAAATTGGAGCTGTTGAGTAACGAGAAATGAAAGAAGCAAAGAAAAGTAAGAGTAAAAGAGAGCACGAGAGTATCCTGTGCAATTTCACTTAAATTTTGAGGGAACAAAAGACTGCCTTGCTAAGAACAAGTTTTCTGCACCTGACGCTTCTCGTTCTTGTCCTCCAAGCGCCGCAAGACAAGTATCGAGTATATTTTGCCTGAAAGACCTTCAATTGGTCGAGACCAAGACGGATGCAAGGACCTTATAAGTGGCCATAACCCATATATACTTTATGTACATTTTTGGTCTCGTGGCAATAAAGATATCTTTTTTTTTTTTTTTTTTTTTGACGCAGAGATGTAATTTATCTTCAGCAAGTGCAGCAAGAATATTCGAAACCTGCCATATTCGAAGAGCAGGGTGGTCACAAATATTTTTTCCCTGATAGCCATAGCCTTGAAGAAGGTACTCAAAAAATTTCATATTTTTTTGTACTAAATTAGTCCGACAATAAAATTTGACTTTTGTAGCTAAAGATTTTATTATCTCATGATTTTTAGCTAAAAAAAAAATTGCAAAAACGTTACTTAAGGCAACTTTTAAAAAAATTTTGGAGCGTCAAAATTTTGAATTTTTGAACAAATTACACTTTCATCAAGAATTAATACTTTTTGCATTTTTACTAATACGCTTGGGCACTATCTGGAATTTTTTTTAGATCACCCAAATGTTGCATAAATTACTTTCTCACAATTTACTAACATTTTTCGTTGAAACACGCGGAAAAAAAATAATTTTTTTTAACCACCCTAATATGTATACGGGCCATTCCAAGTCAATTCGCGTGGTCATCGGCCGGACTACCTCGGATACAGTTGACGAATTTTTTTTTGGTATATTTCGGTCCAAAAGAAGAGGATATTTTTTTTGCAGACTTTTATCACTTGTTTTTATCCTATAAAAAAATTTCTTTTGGTAAAAAATAAATTTCGACCAGTTTTAAAACAAACCAGTAAAAACAAGTATTTTCCATCGTATTTCGAGAGTGGGCCGAGAATAATTTATATATTTTTTTTAATTGTAAGAAAAATAGATTTTTCCTAATTTTTGTTCTAATTTAAATATGCTTTTTCAATTTTATTTTAATAATTGGTCGAATTTTCAGCGTTTTACTCTGAAAATATGGGACATTTTTTCTACCATTTCATATTTTATTTTTCTTTTTCTCCTGCAAGAAACAATTATCGAAATTTTCAAGTATCAAAATATGGAAAAATCTTTTTTTCTCCCATAAAAGAAAAAAAAAAATTCTCAGTCCACTCTCGAAAGATGGAAATACCTGTTTTTAGTCCTAGATTTAATGAAAAAAAATGTCCAAATTTCAAACCTGGTTGAAATTAATTTTTGCCCAAGACAAGTAATGAAAAAAAATTATTTTAAAGGATACAACAAGTGATGATAAAATTCTGAAAAAAAAAATCCTCTCTTTTTCGACCAAACTATGCAAAAAAAAAAAAATAATAATAATTCGTCATCTGAATCCGAGAGGATCAGTCCAATGGCCAAGTAAATTGATTTGAAATGCCACATACACTCAAGATAATTGTGGAAATAGAAGAAACACAGTTTTTTTTTTCAAATTTGCTTTGACGAAATTCGCAAGCAAGGGTCTATTGAACGCTTGTAAATTTTAGCGACAAGCACAGCGTTTTATGCACGTACTACGACATACATCTGCTCAACAAACGATTACGTATGTAATATAGGAATAAACGTGTGGCATATACGAGTCTCTTCCGCTTACACAAAATATGCACACGGTATTGCATCCATTTATCTTTCCGTTCTTTCGAGCGCATCGAGTTAACAGTACACCGTTTGTTCACGTTCGTCGACGAGAGCAAAATTCTAGCCGTGTTTCAGGTATATATGGCTTTAAAAAAAAAAAAAAAAAAAAAAAAGGCAGAAGCGGGTATTATGACTCAAAAGAAAAGAAGAGTAGGAGAGCGGAGCAGCTGAAAGCAAAATGACAACTTTCTCGCTCGTTACAACGCCGTGAATTTACCAATCCTTAAGCGTGACGAGGCAAGAGTCACAGCTCTCGTGATCTCTATGCCTGTATTATAACTTTTACTCGCGCGAGTTGAAAAGAGGAGGATCCAGACACGAGCGCGATTAGCCGAGCGATTAGCGATGGGTTCATAAAATTTTCACTAGATTCAACGAAATTTCGTGATTCTTGACAAAAGCCTCGTAAGCTATCGGAAATTAATTGGGAAATAATCGCTTTCTTTATTGACAACTTTTATTTTTTTATTTCCATAATTAACGATTTATTAAGAATTAAAAAAAAAATTTGTCCGGATCTTTTGGTTGCAAATATTTAGGAACTCCATCTTTTTTAAACACTGTTTTTTTTTATATTGGAAGAAAGAACTAAATAATTTGTGTGCTTAAAGCCCGATGATTTCGTGAAGTCGAATAGGGCATTTTTTTTTTTTAAATCCTATTTTCAAAAAAATTATGTAAATTAAAAAAAAATGTCTATTCTTTGTCTTATTTTTCTGTCTCTCTCTCTCTTTTGGGATACAAACACTTATTAAATAAATAAAACTCTCCTAATTGTTAGGGAAAAAAATTAGAATTCTAAAAAAAATATTCTCAAAAGTCCACTGAGAGAAAAAAAAACCTCGATTGAACTAGATTAGCATTTTCTGACGTTGAAAAAAAATGCACGTTATCGCAACAAAAAATATTGCTTCTCTCAGACATATATTGTTCAACTAATTTTTTAGTTTTACGAAACAGCAATTCAGTCGATAAATGCAAATTTATTCAACAAAACTATTTTCTCTCTGTCTCTCAATGCAGCAAAATCAGGCTAATCACGATAATAATCTGAGAGGGTCAGAAAAAATTGCTTCAATTGACATACAAAAGGTAGTAATGTATATCCCGAATCAGAAGCCATTCCCACTGTAGAAATTATCGACTTCCGGGAAAGTTGACATTATTCTTGAGAGCCCGTATGCACACATGGTATATTTTATATCGAACAGGCTGTGACCACACCGCGCCTTCTTTTCCCTCTGGAGCACAAACGTAACGTAATTCGTTTTTTATTTTTTTATTTTTTTTTTCATTACTGTTTTAGCTCTTTTCTTGCCACGCGACTCACCGCGATTATGTAATTTTTCAATAATTATATCTCTCGCTAAAGCTTACAGCTTTTCATCATCACAATTTCTTGGCGATAGTTGAGCAATCCATCGAGAATCAATTTTTAATTAAACATTAAGGAACACATATAAAATGTTATATCTCCATTAGTTGATTCGGATTGATTTATTCGTTTAACTTTATTAGTCACACGAATGATACGTGCAGTTCACCACGGCTGCTATCTTTATTATCATATCATTAAGGAGTTCCTCCTACTATATACCTTCATTCCTTTTCTATGTAACTCGCTGGGACTTTCTAATATCAGTAGTAGGTACAAATGTGTGAGTGTGTGTGTGAGTGTGTGTGTGTGTGTGTGTCTTTCTTCCATTGAATCAAATGTTGCTCGTCGTTCAGCGATATATCTGTAAACGTAGACCGGAGACGGTCTGATGGAGACTGAGGCTGTCGATTAAAATACCCCCGCGGTTTCTTGGGTATTACCGCGCGATATTACGCGACGTAAAGCGAGAGTGCACCTGATAATTTCGTGCTCATCTCTTTCACTGTTGCTTTTATTCGAGCAGCAGCAATTGAGTGACGAAATTATGGATTAAGTGTTTCGTCTTTGAGTGTTTATGGGTTGGTGAAGATAAGCAATTCCGTATGTTTTGCAACTATTCGTCATTAATATGATAATAAAGTAGGTTGGTTTTTAAAAAGGTGTCAAATTGAATTTCAAGCCCTTCGTCCACTAAATCGATTTCAAATTAAATTTAAAAAAAAAAGTACTCTCTTTCCAGAAGGGTTGAAGTTTCCCTTTTAGAGTACATGTGTTTTTGAGCTTCTTTCCGGCGTCAATTTTATTGACGGACTGTCTGTAAATTTTTGGAGAATGCAACCATTTTTTAGAATCGTCTTCGAAGCAAAGCGTTTATCAGCCGTTTTTAGTAGGTCAAAGACTCGACTACGTGTCATTTCGTTTGAGCCTACGTGGGTCACCTTTACACGAGATGTCACCTGAGCAACTGTATAGCTAGAATATCCTCAAGGCCACGTGGGGACATGAGACTTGTCTCACTGGACCACGCAGTTTATTGAGCGTTCAGTGTTTGAGTGAGAGAGAAAGAGAGAGAGAGAGAGAGATAGTGGCAAAAAGAAAAGACCGAGGTCAAACTTTCTAGGCAAGAGCACACACATAGCAACGCCCTACTGTTCGAGTTGATGCTGCTGCTGCTGCTGCTGTGAGCCTCGTCCTCTTATTTTTCGCTTCTTCATCTTCTTCTTCTGGAACTTCGTTTCGACACTTTCGGTTGCTATAAGTATATTATATGACAAGTGCGTAAAATCGAACGCACGTGTCGCATACGATAGTTATTTGACGTAGTATGCGTAAAATTTGATTTTACGCATTTTGCGGAAAAATACGATTTTACGCATTTTGCGTAAAAATTCGATTTTACGCATTTTGCGTAAAAAATCGAATTTACGCATTTTGCGTAAAAATGCGAATTTAAGCATTTTGCGTAAAAATGCGATTTTACGCATTTTGCATAAAAATTCGATTTTACGCATTTTGCGTAAAAATTCGATTTTACGCATTGTGCGTAAAAATTCGATTTTACGCATTTTGCGTAAAAAATCGATTTTACGCATTGTCCGTAGAAATACGATTTTACGCATTTTGCGTAAAAATACGATTTTACGCATTTTGCGTGAAAATACAATTTTACGCATTTTGCGTGAAAATACGATTTTACGCATTTTGCGTGAAAATACGATTTTACGCATTTTGCGTGAAAATACGATTTTACGCATTTTGCGTGAAAATACGATTTTACGCATTTTGCGTAAAAATACGATTTTACGCATTTTGCGTAAAAAATCGAATTTACGCATTGTCCGTAAAAATACGATTTTACGCATTATCCGTAAATATGCGATTTTACGCATTTTGCGTAAAAAATCGATTTTACGCATTGTCCGTAAAAATACGATTTTACGCATTGTCCGTAAAAATACGATTTTACGCATTGTCCGTAAAAATACGATTTTACACATTTTGCGTAAAAATGCGATTTTACGCATTGTGCGTGAAAATGCGATTTTACGCATTGTGCGTAAAAATGCGATTTTACGCATTGTGCGTTAAAATTCATTTTACGCGCCGAAAACAGTGCGTAAAATCGAATTTTACGCATATTACCTCCCTTACATGATTTATGAACCGAACTTATAAGGTAAATTATTGATTTCGAGAGAATATTAGCAATAAACTCGAAGCATTGAGCGAATATTGCAGAATCCCCAAATATGTATGTGCGATAGAAATCGTTCCTGTAGCTCCTTCTTTTTCTGTCTAATGATTTGGCGTGACTATAGTGAGAATATAGACGTAGATTTCTTCTTGTGAAAATGAAATTGTACTATTAAATATAATTTCGAGTAATAAAAAGCACATGATGTTGGTAAGGCTCGCTCGCTGAAATCCATTACAATCAAAGGCTCCGGCGATCGTTGTAGCCGTTTGTAGCCGCTAAAAGTGAAAACTTCTCGGGCACGAAAGTGGGCGCAAGTTTGTATGGTACCGAAACAACCGTCAGTAGAGACCTCGCCGACCCTCTTTTCAGTCCATCCACTTATTCTCTCCTCATCGCAACATAAGCCGTCGGTTTTCTTCACTCGATATTCGTCAAATGAACATTCCCAAAAAAAATGTCGTCACGTATTAGGAATTCCTCATTCGAGTATACTAATCGAAAATCATCTCTAATTTAGTAATTGAACCAAAATCTCTATTTAATTTCAAAACGGAAAAGAAACGATTAAGGGATTTTATTTTGTACGTGCAAAAAAGTTTATAACAATGTTGTGATCGTCTAAAAAAAATCTATGGGCTCGAATATTAAAAATGGTTCATAAATCTTGTCAGTCTCATCCTCATTTCATATTACAAATAATAGAGAAGTCAAAAGTAACAGAGCACTTTCGAAATTAAACCGTAACAATTCGAAAAAACAAGATAACAGCGCCAATTAATAGAATGAATACTTTCAGAATTTAGAATTAATGAATTTTTCTAAAATTTTTTCCAAACTTTTTTTTCGTATAATACAATTTGAATTAATGTATCTCAATAGCAAAAATGATGTTTTTTTTTTGCTTTAACATTTTTTTTTTCCAAATTGTTGCAATATTTCAACAATATTTTTAATAATAGATTTCAAAGTATTCCGGCAAAATTATTTTATTTAGAACTAATATTTCTAAACAATATTTTCGAAATATTTTTGCGCTACACGAGTTTTAAAATTATTTCTCTTTCGAGGATTTTCAAAAAAAAAAATTTCTACTTTTTTTTTCTATTTCTTCAAAAAAAAAATTTCTACTTTTTTTTCTATTTCTTCAAAAAAAAAATTTCTACTTTTGTTTTTTTATTTATTAAAAAAAAAAATTTCCACTTTTTTTTTCTATTTCTTCAAAAAAAAAATTCTATTCTTTTTAAAATTCATAAATAAGACAATACCGAATACTCCAGTTTTGGAGCATCTCTTTTTCAACTGTTGGAGTGTACAGCATTTATTATATCCCGAGCGCAAGATCCGGCAGGGTTTCGTGGAACAACGCGGGTACCACCGCCGGTTTCTTGAGCGGAGAAAGTGCTCGCGCGTCAATCGATGGATCGCCATGCGGCTTACTCGTCGACAAACGAGGATTCTCGAGCCCGAGCGATCGTTGTCTGTCTTTCACTGTCGTCTTCTACTTTTACCGTACGCCTATACGAACGAGCAAACGTACCGTGAATGCGAAGAGACCGGAGTCACTTTGCAATAGGAGATAAAGGCGTTGGAGATATAGCTGTCGATGCGATTTTATCGTTCGATCGACGGTCTCTCGTCGTTACAGTATTCCAACGGTGCGAGATTATAGTAGCGGTAGCAACTAGTAGTAAAAGTCAAACGATAGTCATACCAAGCGTTTGTAAAGCAGGATGCAGTATTTACGAAATCTTTGCATTTTTGCTCCGTCTCATAAATGTCTGGCAGATTTCACGAGGATATTTTGTATGGAAAGGCTATGGTGAATATGCGGCGTAAAATTTTTAATTGAGGTAATAAAGAACTTTTTTTTTATTTTTTTTTTTTAAGCAATTCATTTGTTTTATTTTAATTTAACAAAATTTCCTTCATTTTATTTTCATTTAAAGAATTTGTTGGTTTAACATTTAAAAAAAACCTTCGTCACGACATTTACGATTTTTATTTTTTTTATTTTTTTAATCGACAAATCCAATTTTAGCTGGAAATCAAAAAATTTTCATTGAGGTAATGAAGAACTTTTCTTTTTTTTTTTTTTTAAGCATTTCATTCGTTTTATTTTAATGCATAATAATACTTTATTTTAATTTAACGAAATTTCCTTTATTTTATTTTCATTTAACGAATTTGTTGATTTAACATTTAAAAAAAAACCCTTCGTCACGTCATTTACAATTTTTTCGAAATCAACATTTTTTTGCAATGCTGGACATTTTTCTGAATGGAAATAGTGAAAAAGAGCACTTTTTTCATTAAATATTTTTATTAAAAGTAATTATTTAAATATTTTTTTTTGTTAACATTTTAACGCTAAAGACATTTCTCCGAAAAAAAATGATGTTTCTCAAACGTCGGATTTTTCTAAATCGAAACGTCGAAAAAATTGCACTTCTGAAAAAGCACTTTTAACATTTCTTTTTCGCCTACTTAATTGAAAGTTTAAATATTCGTAAAAATTGTAGACTTTTCGGATTGAAATTGAAAAAATTTGAAAAAATGACGACAAATATATTGTGAAATGGATATTCTTCGGTTTGTCTTACAACTATAATTTTTTTTTTTATTTTGTCTTTTTTTCTTACCAACATTTTCCTTTTTCTAATAAAATTAATAAAAAAAATCGTGGACGTCTGTTGGCAAAATATATTTCTTAAATGTTACAATAATTTTTCTTTAATTTACAAAAAAGCCTTCAAAGTAGAACCTTGCAAATTGCTTCCTCATTATTTTGCAGCTTATTTTTTGGTTCAATTTTGGAAAATCATTCTCGCGGTTTTATCGTCATAAATTGAGTTGATTTCTGCAAATTTATTGTTGCACAATTTGGTCTACATTAACCAGGAACTCTTTAATCCAGATTAACCTTCTGATTCACACCAGTGTCTCCTTTAAAGCGTGCATAACATTTTTTGTTTTAGACTCTTAGTACCCGATTGACATGACTGCGTTCAGCAAGAACTACCTGAAGAGCCACACACGAGATCATCATTCGTCGCGAGGATTGCGCGCACTTACGCCCATGCAACTTTCTATTGGCGTAATAAATTTAACAAGCAACTTTTTCTCTCTTCGTGTATGCCTCTGCATATACGTATTTCATATGCGCAAGTCGAGTAATGCGTTAAAGTTAACGGAGAGAAGCTGAAGAGAATTTAAGAGAGGAAGCGCGTGTCGAGTGCGACCGAAGAAAGTGAAAGAGGAGACGAGTTTTTCAGGTCTCGCTGACTCAATATTTGTCGAGAATTAGAGAAACCTCTCGGTTTTCCTCAAATTTTTAAATTCTAACACTTTATTTTATTTTATTTAAAAAAAAAAAATGTTCATTACCTTTTATTGCCCACATCTCATGATTCCTCAGAGCTTTTACGAATGTCGTGATGTCATGTTCACACTCAGTTCCCACAGGATATTTCCCTTCCTCCCAATTGATAGCAAGATTTTTCGCGCTGTAAACGTCCAACATCTCCGATATTGTCGTCCAATTCCGATGCCTCGATTCCTCATCACGCTCCGGCAAACTTCTCGTTCGGTGTATCGAACTCTCAGCTGCATTTGGATTCGATAGACTTTCCGCAGCAAGCGAATCCTCGGCTAATATTCCCACCGCCAAAAAGGCTAATATCGTTAAGCACCACCACTTTAATTCACTCATCGTTGAAATCACTAGCAGCGTTACTATTATTATTATTATTTAAATATAAACCCTACAAAATTTTCGGGTTTATAGTTAATAAACTATAAAAAACTATAAAAAGCTTTTTTTTTTTAACGTCTTGAACACTGATTATGTCTTCATTTTTAATGCTATAGGATCGAGCCCTTGACTTAACATAAATGAACATTCAGTTTTTTTTTTACCACCATTGGCTACGAATAATAATCACCCGAAGCACAAATATATATATTTTTTTCAATTTCCGATTTTTTTTTT
Organism: Perithous albicinctus; assembly: GCA_964016905.1. Lineage (NCBI taxonomy): Eukaryota > Metazoa > Arthropoda > Insecta > Hymenoptera > Ichneumonidae > Perithous > Perithous albicinctus. The sequence continues at coordinate 15,560,694 of OZ024699.1, forward strand.
TACCATTTATTGATCATCGAATGAATTTCGAAATTTTTTAATAAATCGTGTATAATTTAATTTATAAAAATAAAATAAAAAAAAAATATTTCTTCGTCTAATTTTCTTTTATCAGTATTTATTGTTTATTCTTTTCTTTTTTCTTTTTTTACTTCTTTTTTTTTTTTCGTCACCTGATGTATTGACACTCGTATGGCCGGTGCCGCTCGACTGTTGCTCTCGGTACTTGTATGCCCGATGGCCACCGACGAACTGTATCGTTCAACATAGAGGCAGGTGGAGAAATGGTGTGCTTTCGTCTGGTGTCTCGATGGGCAAAAGCGACGACCTGCCTCTGCCTGATCCCGTGGCTATGTGGAACCAAACCCGAGAGCCTCGGCTCTTGTCCCCTTTTTCTGGTGGGGGATCCTCGGTGAAAATTGAAAACCTTCTGAGAGAAGAGCACTAAAACCTCGATTCTATGATTTTGCCTTTAGTCGATTTCCTTTTTCGTGATTTTTTTTTTTTTTTTTCGAAATTCGTTTGGTAAAAATGTATGTGCAGATTTCTACGATAGTGTCATAATTTTTCATGTATCTTCTTGAAATTTGGTGGGAAAAGTGGGCTAACGTATAATAGTGTTTAGGAATGCATTTAGTGTGAATCCGGATGAGAGATTCAAATTTATTTGCATTTTCAAAATTTTGAAAAAAGTGTTTTCGTGCTATAACTTTTGGAAAATTTTCATAAATCTGGCAGAAATTTTATACAGAAATGGAGCAATATTGAAACATGATCAGAGGTAACTTTGGCAAAAATCGATCCAGCAGTTCCAATTTTATGACAATTTCCTTTTTTTTAATCTGCAAACACTGCTGCAATTTTTCACATGAATTTACGATTTCATTTAACGTGAATCTGGTTGAGAGGTTCAAATTTTGTAGCATTTTCAAAATTTTGAAAAAAGTGTTTTCGTGCTATAACTTTTGGAAAATTTTCATAAATCTGGCTGAAATTTTATACAGAAATGGAGCAATATTGAAACATGATCAGAGGTGAATTTGGCAAAAATCTATCGAGCAGTTCCAATTTTATGACAATCTCTTTTTTTTTTAAATCTGCAAACACTGCTGCTATTTTTCACATGAATTTACGATTTCATTTAACGTGAGTCTGGTTGAGAGTTTCAAATTCTGTAGCATTTTCAAAATTTTGAAAAAAGTGTTTTCGTGCTATAACTTTTGGAAAATTTTCATAAATCTGGCAGAAATTATATAGAGAAATGGAGCAATATTGAAACATGATTAATTTGGCAAAAATCGATGGAGAGGTTCCAATTTTATGCCAATTTCAATGTTCTGTTTTTTTTTAATTCTGCAAATTAAAAAATTATTGCCATTTCCCACGTTCATGCTTATTGATTATCATGCATAAATGAATTTTTCTTATTTCTGTTATTTTAAAATTTTTGTTATTCAGGCCTGTGAACGCTTTTACTCATTTTCTTTTTTTTTCCCACGTCTTCCTCTCAGAATCACGAGCGGGCAACACAAACACGTTGAACTTTTTCTTTCTTCCATCCTGACACTAAATTGTATCGTGTGTTTACAGAGAACGTGGGATCACGTGCACATAGTCACGACAGTAGCGAGAACAATCGATGAATTTTCGCAGTAATGTACTTGAACGACCGTGCCAACCAGGAAAATCTGTGGAGAACAATGGGTCAATTAGTGCTAAACGACGATAAATTCACTGCAGACAAAACTGACGATATAATAAAAAAAGAAAATTATCATTTCTCAGTAGAGTTTATTTGGTAAGACATAAATGTTTAAATCGATAGAAAGCGAAATTGTACAAAAGTTCACGGTATAAAATTTCATGTCCGCGACCATTAGTATTGCGTAATTATAATCGTCGGGCTTTCGATGGTATCGAAACTATCCGACCTTTCCTAAATTTTGTGTTCCTCACTGCAGAATGATTCAGCATATTGGGTAAAAGTCCCAGTAACCAACTGAGATCTATAGCCCAGTAATTCGATGCTTTAACATAGACGAAAAAAAAAGATGGGCCATCTCTGTTTCGAGATGACACAAAAAAAAAGGTTCTACATTTTTTTTTAGCAATGTAAAGTTTCTAGAATATGTACAAATTATTTTAAATTATTTTAGTCTTATATTTCGCGCAGAATTAAATACCCATGCACCAGTCTCAGACTAATTATTAACTTTTTTTTTTATATATTTATTTTTTTATATTTAAAATAAGGGTGGCCCATTTGATGTGGAACGCCCCATTCAGCATGTTCGGATACTGGTTCCTATTTTAATACTTGGAGCTTTAGCTTAACAGAAAAAAAAATATTTAGGATTAAAAATAATAATACAATATACCAATCATTTTTATGAAAAATTATTAATAATATTAATTCTCATCGTGAAGATTATTATTATTATTTAATAATACAACATTCGAAGGATTGGAGCTTTAAGCTTGAATCGATGGAAATGTATATTAATAGTTAATTGTGCGGAGAATAATTAACAATTCAAACGAGAATTTATAATGAATTTTTATTTCTAGCTCATTAACCTCGAACGCAGCAATTATTAATTCACAACGTGCTTCAATTATAAATTAGCCTGAAAAGACGGCCTCGTTAATTGTTCCCATTTGAAGAATAGAGCAGTATGTTTAAAAGTCAAGACCTAGGGCGTGGCCTCCTCTCACTTTTTTCTCACACGTTTAATAACAAGACATTCATAAAACTTTCAATGGAACATTAACAGTTTTACGATTACTAATAATTTATTCAATTTATTCAATTTTATCTGAAAGCCTTTGGTTGCAGGAAAATATTCTGCCACTTGCGACGAATCTTTTCGACGATAAAATTTAATTTCTTAAATAAAATAAGAGAACAAAAAAAAATTTCTTAAATAAAATTTATCATGCCACAAACATAAATTTATTGTGTATGAAAAAAAAAATCAATTTTTCTTCTATATTTACCATTATTTTTGTGAAGCGAAATATTATATTCATCATTTGAACCTTTTTAAAAATGCGAAGATAAATGATAGTTGGGTAATAATTTGACTACGAAAAAAAAAAGATTGCAATGCAATTTTGCTAGAAATTCCTCAATTTCTTATGACACTATTTTAAACATTATCTCTAATTTCCCCGACAAGTTTGTACTAAATAATATGATTTATTGCTTAATTTTTTTTAATCATTTAAGATGACCGAGAGATCTGAAAAAGATATTGAGAAAATATCTTTTATCGAGGAATTTTATTGCCTTGAAACAGCTTAGATTTAAATCTCAAGAAATGCACATCGAATACTGCAAAACTGCAGTTTTGCACGCAGCCATATAATTGAAGAAATATTATACAGTCATCAAGAAGAAATGTAAAGTTTTTTACCTTTCACAACGTTTGGATTTAAGAAAAAAAAAAAAAACGAAAAACGAGTGAAAAGATTTTAGCTTCCGAGGTGTTGTTTTGTTTGAGACAAAGTTCTTTCCGGTTTGAGTTATCATCATTCTATATTAATGGTAATCAGTTACGCTTGATCCAATTTATCTTGCATATCCTGAATACCTCTACTCGGGCCGGAAATCACTCGCAAACAAAATAAGACTTCACAGACTGGTAATACATTCACTGATTTCATCTGAAAGTTCCGGCAAATAAAAAAAGGCTGCAAAGCAGAACTTTGCACATAGTTTCCTCATTTTTTTTTTTTGGTTCTTTTTTACAAAGTTGCCTCTACGAGGAAGTATGTTGATCAATAAATTTTAACGAATTTATCGATTTTTCCGAAATTTAGTGTCAAACATTGACACGCTTTTTTAAAAATTTGATTCTGCATAATAAAAAAATGAAAATAATTTTCTGAATACCTATGAATTTTTTAAAAGAATTTTAAGTAATGTTTGAAAATTGCGTTTTTTTTTTCAACTCTTTGGACCAATTGTCCGGCCATTCTTTTTGGGTGTAAATACCTGTTTCTATTTTTTTTCAAAATTAAAAAAAAATGTCAAAACGCGGTTTTCCATAAATTACCCAAAATTCTGAAAAAAAAAAATTTGTATGTATTCAGAAAAATTGACTTCATTTGAAAAAAAAAGTTAGATTGATGACTGATTTATCGAGCAATTTTTTATTCAATAAATTAATTAACAAAATGTTGAAATTACTATTCAAGACCAAAATCCTTTCAGCACCTTCCATGTGCTCTTTTCTTTCCAGACTTTTAACCCATCTAAAAGTGCTCGAAATCCTCTCCACTCATACAACCTTAATTCGAATCTAGGTAATAATATCCTTGGAAAAAAAACCCACAGAAAAAAAAGGACAGAAAAAATATCCGCAGAAAAATGACCCGGTGGAAAAAATATCCGAAGGATATAAAATCCTTGGAAAAAAAATCATGGAAAAAATGTCCTTGGATAAAAAGATACCTAAAGAACCTAAAGAACCCTAAAAGAACCTAAAGAACCCTAAAAGAACCTAAAGAACCCTAAAAGAATATTACTCATGATTTTTTTCCTGCGGATATTTTTTCCTCGGATATTTTTTCCTGCGGATATTTTTTCCTCGGATATTATGTCCATCAGATATTTTTTCTGTGATGTTTTTTCTGTGGGTTTTTTTTTCAAGGATATTTTTGGCGGATACCCCTTAATTCTTCATAAATCCATTTTTAAATACTTTTCCTCCTCAAAGCATAACCCAAAGAATTAATTTCATGAAATACAATAATTCATAGTTGCCACTTTAATAGTTGCCAGAACATCCGCAATTGCTTGGATTGCAGCCACATTAATAGCCAGTTCTTCTCCACAAAAGACTTTAGCATAATTTCTCCGATATCGTAACGTCATATATCGTAATATCGTTGTAATATCCAAACGACATATATAACGTTTCGGTCGATAAAATACATCTATATATATATATATATATACATATAAATACATACATATATCAACAGACGCGGGAAAACATAGCACGTAACATTTAGCTGTGTATATATTGACCGAGCGTAGAGCACGCAAGATTTTATAATTATTAAGTTGCGTTAGTATACGTAACGATTGTATCGGTGGGTTTGGAGCCATTCGCGCCGCTAAGAACCACGTCCGCATTAGACAGAACGAGTTTACTTTCCAACTGGCACTTTCGTTGAGATCGGAATAAATGATTTTTCGTTAAAGCTATATATATATGTATATATTTGCAGCGCGGAAATTCTAGAACGCTGAGTCAGAACTCAACAATCGGGATATGTCATCTGCCGTGTTTTTTCTCGCAGGACGGAAACGGTGAAAATAGTATAGAAGTGAAAAAGAAAGTCCGAAAGATTTCGCGAAATCATCTCGTTGCTTGCGCGTTTTGCTCGAATCTCTATGGTTGCGCAATTTTCGACTTTTTACGCGCTTCTACGCTTCTTTCTCTTTAACGATTTATAAACGTTTCCTCGCCGACAGGATCAACAACGACATCCGGCTTTTATGTCGCACTGGATGGTCCCGTTATTATTTCGCCACTCTATTTAAATTCAGAATACCGTGTATTTTACCGGTAATAGACGAATAAGTGGAAGTTGGAATGGTCTACTACTGTACGTGACCTTCGAGCGAAAATATCAATTGTAAAACTGATTTATTTAAATATGCATTACGTAACGGGACATTTCATGGCAATTCCCACAAGATCCGACCATAAGAGAGTCGAATTTTTGGACGTTGGATCGTACTTGAGATCGATTCTTTTTTTTTTTTAATAATTATATTTTCAAATGTGTCATTAATTCTCTGATTTTTCCAGATACGATTTTTTTTTAGTTAAGTTTTGGAGCATTTTTTAAGGCTTTTTTTAAAAATGTGTTCTTTTTTTATCTTTTTTACATAGACACGATTTTTTTTTTTCAGAGAAACATTTTTAAACATTTTTTTTTAATAAAAAAGAATCGCATTTTGAAATTAATTTCAGGTTAAAAAAAAAAATTTCTGTCAAATTTGTTGTACATTTTTTTTTAAACCAAATTGTTAATAGCTTTCTGGCATTATTGTTATTTATGCCAAGAGAAAAATGTGTAAAGATCAACGTCATTGAATGTCCCTAGAACATTGATTTTAATAATGCTAATACCCAAAAAATAGTTATTGACAATTTAGTATTTCAAAATTGTTTAGCAAATATGACAGAAAACTGCATTTTTTTACATATTGAATTAATTCTTCGATTTTTTGAGACACCGTTTTTTTAAATTTTCATATAATTGTGATTTTTTGATGAAAAGTCACGATTTTGTATGTCTTTGTAAAAAAGTTTCCACAGTATACATGAATTTTTGTTTACAAAACAGAGTTTTAAAAATAGGCACAAAAAATGCTCCAAAACGTAAATTTTACAATTGCAAGAAAATGCTTTTAAAAATATATATTTTATCTAGAAAAAAAAGTTTTCTATCGAATTATTGAAACAACTTTTCTTTTTACTTATTTGATATTATCATTTTTTAAAACTCAATATTCTTGATATCTCCAAAAAAACGTTGATTTTCTTTTTCACATTTTTCTTTCGTATCAAAATACTTACATTTTTATCAAACCAAACACACTTCGAATGTTACAAAAAAAAAAAAAAAAAACATGGATTCTGAATGTATGTGAAATTCTTTTGAAAAGAATTCCTTTCCATTTTCGTGTAGATTAGGGTGGACCTTATTTAGTATGTTTTCGAAATTTTCAGCAGAAAAGGCCAAAAAAACTTTTCCAAATAAATTTAAAAAAAAAAAAAAAAATACTCGAAACTTGGATTCGATTTTTCCCATTGAAATTAAATGGAATAAAAATTCGCCACTTTGAAAGCAGAGTACTTTGAGTTGACCTACAGACTCCAAATTTCGCGTACGTTTCTTTTTTTTCATTTATTTATTTTTTTTCAAATTTCGAAGGCACCCTAAAAATAAGGGCCACCCTTATTTGCAGATATCGAACGGATTCGCTCGAGCCACTCTTGCGATAGGCATTGAAGAAGATTCTCTTCGTGGCGAAGTTTCACCTGTAAAATTAATAGAATTATCATATACACAGAGTTTGTCGCAAGACCGCGAAGACTCGACCGTCGAGAGTCATAATTTAACGCTTGCAATCGTTCGTGCGTAAGTTGCTTTTCCTGTCGTGTATGAATGTGCACATTTCGAATTGATGCGTTTCTCAAAGCAGCGATATTACTTTTATTATTGCTACCGCGAATAGCGCAATCGAAGGGGTGGATTCATTTCTAGAAGCATCGAACTATCGTCTCGTGAAAAAAAAATATATATATATTTATATATATGTATATATAATAAAATAAATATAAATTATTTTCTAATTGTAATACAAAAGTAGGGCAATAATCGAAGTGCAAACAAGCTGTTAGAATGCAGTGTGTCTGCTAAAACATGACAGAGAAATTAGAGAATAAAAATAAAAAGTTGTACCTGAGAAGGTTCCGTGTTCAAGTCTCCTTCCTCGGGCTATATATAAACAACTTTCAACTTAGACTAGAACTCGTGAAAATTGCTTTGAATTTTCTGATTTCTCTTTTGCCTCAGTCTTTTCCTTTTGCTGTCTGACATTTATCTGTTCATTCATGAATTTCTTCCTAACTTACGAGTCTTTCAAATTACGACACAATAAAAGAAACATAAGAATTTTTTTTTTTTCAGAAACAGCAACAGACAACTGTCCTCTGTTGTCTGGAAGTAATATCGTCAAAAATTAATGATTTAAAAAGGTCGTTTATTCAAACAGAAAATAATATAAAATGTTACACTAAAGTCACGATATAGCATTAAATAAGTCTTTTTATTTTTAGCTTAGTCCACGTTAAACGTGTTAGGTACAAAATAGACGATGGGCAACGTTTCAATTTAATTTAAAAAAAAAAAAAAGAAGGACAAACTTTTGCAGATTTATCATGATGAATAGCAGTGTCAAGGATGAATTTTTTGCAAAACCCTTCAATGCCAAAAAAAAAATCTATTTGTATGCAAAATATCTTGTGAAATTCATTAAAATTCGAGTGATTTAACATTCATTGAAAATATCTATTTGTATGCAAAATATCTTGTGAAGTTCATTAAAATTCGAGTGTTTTAATATTCACAGTATGACACTATTTCTAAGCGATAGCAGAATCTTTTTCGAGAGTTAGAGCTGAAGTGCTCCTCTGTGTCAAGATCACGAATAAAATTAGCGTGAGAAGTTTTATTACCACGAATAAAGTATGAAGAAACTTTCTTTCATAGATTAAAAAAAAAAGAAAAAGAAAGAAAAAATGACTTTTAATTGTGCGATCCGGACAGCTTTTGTCTCGGTACAAGTTCGCTAACGAGCCACTCACCGCTCAGTTTGAAGGAAACGTCGTGATGAACCTGTAATCTCTCATCAACTATCTAGCCCGGAGTACTCTCTAGCATCGATTAAAATCGCCCAGCGTCAAACACGCCACTCTCTGCTCTCTTGACGTTACATTGTTTCCTGAATTTCTCTTGCAATTTCATATCTTAAACATCCCGCAAACGTATCAAGAGATACGTTCAATCCTGTTTCCACTGGCGAAGAGGATGAACAATCCTCAGCAACGATACCATTGGAGCCTCGAAGAGTAAGCTTAGGAACAGAGATACCGCGTAGGACGCGACTGTGATGCCAAAGAAGAGAATTGCCTGAAAGTATAAAACGTTTTGTTGGTATATCGCATCGTGTTATCGACTGTTTTTTTTCACTGGGCATATCAGTAGAGCTCGTCTGTCTCTTAACTTTCTCCACTGAGAGACAAGCCAGCGTCGGCATCTATCGCAAATACTGCCAAGAAACGCTACCAGGTCTTTCTCTTCTTCCCAGTCGATACAAGAATTTCGTATCGATGAATTTAACTACACTAATTCGATATCTGGCAGAAAATAAATTACAACTCACTACGTGATCGATAATTTAAAACAACTTATTTCTACTACATATCATACGATTTTTTACAGCTTATAGATTTTATAAAAATCTCTAATTTCTCGTACGAAATTTGTGTAATTTTTTTTATATCAAATACAACTTTCTCGGGTCTTCTATTTTGTATAGATAGTTACGAAAAACTGCCAACGTTTTTATATAGAAATATTTTAATGTAATTAAGTTAACAAAGTAAAATCGTACCACAAATCCTTGGGTGAGATGAAAAGACGTCTCACCTCGCAAGATCATAGCTCGCATTAAAGCAGGATGTACCAGATAGGCGCAATAAGTCAGTCTCGAAAGTGGATAGATGTATTTCCATGACAATATTTTATCCACGATACCTGAAAGATCAACGAATTTGTAAATCAAAGAATATTTTTCAATAATCTGTAAGATTAGAGATTTAATACTGAAATTAAACTTTGGATCTTAAGATAGCTGAGTCAGTAAAAAAAAAAAAATTCAGAGCTTTTTTTTTAAATTCTACTCGTCATGCAATAAATATGAAATAAATATATTATTTGAGAATTAGAGTAAACTATTTTTCCGTCAGTATTAAAATTTTGTTAGTAACAACATTCTTCACCAGCCAAAAATATAAATCTCTGATAATAATTATTTTTTCTACTGACTCGCCTCTCTTATGAGGATTTTATGGACGGTTTAATGTTGATATTCACTTATTATTACAAAATTCATGGCTATGAGATGGAAAAAAAGGGAGATTGTCTTTTTAGTAATTTTGTAATTTTAAATTAAAATTTTCTACCGCCGTGACCGGTGACACAAGCCATCAAGATGAATCCAACGCTAACGGCCCATCCGGTGTGCGATAATGCAGTGTAGAGCGCCGATGACACGGGATCCAAATTATTGCCATAAAGTCCATAAACAATACTGAGCAAAGTTGCAATCGAGAAGGCCCATCCAAGAGCAACGGTAGTTTTATTGAACCTCAATTTGCATTCAACTCTGCAGAGATACCATCCCACTGCCATTCCAATCAAGTACGGACCTATTCTCGTCCAGGGCTTGTCGTATAGACTCTCGTAATGGGCGAAAGGTTCTTGAATGCTATGGCAATAAAATCATTGATTAAAATTAACAAAAAAAAAAAAAATAACCAGAATTGAAGAATACTTTTTAAGGACAAAACTCACGTTGATATGTGTTTGGCGTTCAAGGAAATTATTGCTGTGGTGATCCAGGAAACGATCAGAAAAACGACACCTATTGTTGCTCCGATTGAAACAAAACTGAACACCAAATATTTTTTTTTTTTTTTTTTAGTCTCCAAATATTTTTATGAATATTAATAGTTGAAGAAATAATTGAAAATAAAAACCTCGCTGCGACGATTAGAATAATTATTCCGACGGTATAGAATTGCGTGTCGTTTGCCAAGTACCAACTCCAGACCATGCACTGTCAACGAATTATGTTTAAACTGTATTAAAATTCATTTAAAAACATATTTATCGTCTATTAATTATTCTTTTAATTCTTACCGGTTTCAGAGAAAAAAGCGCATTTTTCTTTTTAATTGCAAAAAAGAATTCTTATGCCATTTAATCATGTAAAAAACTGCCTCGTTTTAATATAGGAAATCGTATGAGTTTCGTTTTTAAAAAATAGAATTTTTTTTTTTAGTTAAAAAAAGAAGAAGTTGCAAAGTAGAAAAATAAATAAAATGCTCTTTTTGTCTGTAATTTTGCCTCCAATTAAAATTTTTAGATTTAGATTTTTAAAAAATAAAACGAGAAAATGTATGTTTTATGTTAAGAATTTAGACTATTAAAAGTAGTGCAGAAGGAGGTGGGACAAATATTTTCTCACTGTGGACAGGATTGATTGTTACATATTTCTTACTCACTCTGTCGTCCATATCAAAGTACGTGTTAACATACAGTGCATTTCGCCACCAAAATTTCTCACAGGTTTTATAATCGAGCGACGTTAACTCAATCACCGAATGATCGTGATACCACTTGTTGGAAATTTGAATTAATCCTATGACAAGCAGATACGGTGGTGTCAGTCTGAAGTATCTGTAAGCCATCATGCCAATAAATTGCATGATTTTTCCCATGAAACCTTGCGTTATTTTCTTTTCCTTCATTCTCTGCTGCGCCATGGTACGAAAATAGAGAAAGGCCACCAAGCAGCCACTGGAAAAAAAAAATGACAAATTTCATTACATTTTTTTTTTCAAACTACCTTTGAAAAAAAAAAAAAAATTTGAATAGAAAGTTTCGCTTCCATAGTTTATGTAAATTCACTTATTTAAAAAAAAAAAATTTAATTTAATTTTTTGCAGATTTAGCTTAAATTTGTTTCACATATGGACGACCATTGAACAAGTTTTAAGTAAAAATACGACATTTTGAATGTGAAAATATTTGCATTTAAAAATTTGGACCTTTGACAAAGCTTCCAAAATTATTAAAAATTAATCAACACACTTGGATACAAATTCGATAAAAAAAAAAAAAAATAGAAAATAATGAGGAAGCAATTAGCAAGGTTTTAGTTTGCAGGCTTTTTTTGAATATTCGTGATAAGCTAAAAATATACGCACCTGATAAAGAAGAAGGTATCTACGGCATAGGTGCCATTGCTAATCGTTTGATAGAGAAAGTCCTCTTCCGCTTTGGAGCGAAACATCTTATTGTCTGGAAATTTAATAACCCATTACATGCCTCTCGTAATTGAAATGACGTGAGCAAAATGTTATCGCGGTTATATATAGTCACGTAATACAAACTTTGCTCTAGTGCCGGTAAACCTACCGGATACTTCGTTGGCCAATAGACAAGTGTGAACCATTATTATCCAGAGCATCGATATGAAACGGAGCCCGTGAATCGGAGCGAGGGTATCACTTCCTACATCGAGACTTCCCAGTTTTGAGATATTTAGTAGAAGGCTGAAGGATAGAAGGGCCTCGGACATTGGCCTTGGCACGTCTTTGGAATTCCACAGATCTAAGAATAATTATATATTTTTTATTTATATATAATTTATTTGGCAAAACACGTCAAGTCGGCCAGCCCAATTTTTCATGTCATCAAAACGTCCTCACGTTTCTTCAGGATGTTCGTCAAGTTACAGAAAAAATGTAAGAATTTTTTCAGATTTTTTAATTGCATATTTCAGCCACTGAAAATTGCCGAAAATAATAATTGTTTAATTTTTAATAATAATTAAAAATGAAAATAAAAAAGATACTTAAGCTCATTTTAATCGATATAAAAGAAAATCATGTATTAAATAATGAGATGTTGAAACTGAAAATGAAGTGACACATTTTTAAAACTCTATTTGTAAATTTCTCAAATCCAGTCATCACTGTTTCCACCTCAGAGTTGGAATTACAATTATTTTGTCTTCATCAATTTTATTTTTAATGACGAATTTTTTTTTATTAAATTTTTATATAATTAGTGTAAAATCGTAAAAAATGTATTTCTGTTGACAATACCGAGCGAGCCATTGTGGTGTTTTATTGACCACAATCTTGAGATAGTAATTTCCTCGTTAAAGCTTCCTCTGCTTCTCATTATTTTCGATTCTTCGACACCCACAGCAGCTCCGTTATTTCGCATCTCGTTCTCTCGGTTAAGCACTTGATAACGAAGTGCCAAGTCGTAACACGTACCGAGGATAACGAGTAGAATGGCAAGAGCGAAGGAGATCCTGAGAACGTGCAACTGATCGTAAAACGCTGTTGCAACACATTATCGATATTGTACGAGCGCTGGATTCAAAAAATGCCTACAGTATAATATAAAAAATTGTGTCGTCCCATAAATTGTATCCTTCTGAAAGATTTCTCACGTGATTTATCGTCACTTTTCTGGGTAAATTTCGATGCATTCTGCTCGCTGAATATTTCAAGAGTTCATTGACATCGTCGATTTTACAGCTCGAAGGCATACACAGGCCCAGCGTTATTCGGTGGCTCTGCAAAAGGAAAAAATATATTTTCAGGACAATATTTTGAAATTTTTTGTAACATTAAAAAAATATATATATTCATTTAATCATTATTTCTAAATTTATGTATCACGTTAAGTGACTCTTAATATATTTTAAATGTTATTAGATTTTTTTTTTAGAAAAAATACAAATTTAATGAAAATCACTTACTCCATTTAATTCAGGAACGAAAATATCGAGTTCGAGGCTCACAGAGTTGACGGAAACTCGAAAGGGTGGAATATCCGATCTTCCCTTAAGTTCACTCTGATTGATCTTTATCAAATCACCAAAATCATTTTCCATTTCTCGACATTGATCCGATGCTCCAATCCAGTATCTGCTGCCAGTGAATATGCCCCAAGTGTGTCTTCCACTGGCATCGACCACTAAAATGGAATTTAAGGAAATGAGCATTTTTCTCACTCATATAATTAAATATTATTCTATTCTTGTTCTCTCTAAAAAAATGCCAACAGATTCTAATTCGAATCGAACAAAAAATGGAAAAACGTCCCAGACGATTACTCCAAAAAATAGTTGTGAATAAAAATTGTCGACATGTAAAGTGTGAATTTTATGGGCCATTTTTAAAATTTAAATGGGCAATAATTTTGATACGTTTGTGAGTGGTGATGAATGTTTACATAAACCTGCGATTTATACGTCATTCCACATTGCTTCCTAATTATTTTCCACCTTTCACAAAGCTACTTGTAATGAGGAAGTAAAGTCGATCATTTTCGGATTCCTCGTGGAGGAAGCTTTGTGAAAGCTGGAAAATAATGAGGAAGCAATTAAGGCTTAAAGCAAGTTCTTCATTGTTCTTTGAATCAATCATTCTTTCTTTTTTTGACTCAATCAATTTGTGCTTAAGTGATTCTATGAAATTACTGATTTTCAAAATTTTTCATAGCTATCGTCAATCCAAGATAAATTTAATTGTAATCCACTTCGGTTTTAATTACAATTTTTGTACTTCAAACTTTCAGCTCGATAGCTTAAAATTTTCACAAGGTTAGCTGTTTACGTCGACTTACATTTATTAACAAATTATTTAATTTGTTGTAGCTCAATGCTTCAAGTGGATTTTTTTTTGCGCAATTTGTTCAAGAACGTGGTATTGTTTAAAAAAAAAATAAATATCGGGCTGGCTATTTTGAAAATTTTATTTTTTTTTCCAAAAACCTACCGAAAAATCCAAATGCTGGTTTACACCAGAAGACACCTGATCGCATTGCTCGCTTTACAAAAAAGGACAATTATTATCACCAAATATCAGACATTATTTCTCTGGTATACTTCACTATCACTAATAATTATTTTTCTCCCTACAGGCTATTTTCTTATGCAACAGATTTAATAAACGTACGACCTATGCTTGATAACATTGATAACAGCTATTAATATCACGTGCTATTTCCTCCGTTTTCCGGTAGCGACACTAATCTTCAGAAATATTAAGAGGATCCCATTTGCTGAATCCATGCTCGTAATCATTACATTATAATTCCATCAAAGTGCTTTGCGGCTTCATTACGCATTAAATTTATTAACGCACAGCGTGCAATGCACGTACATTACACAATATAGTGGATAGTACGCTAAAGTGCGGTGCTCAATCGGAAGGTAAGTCGAGATCTGGTCTAGGATATATTGTAGCTCAGACGACTTTCTCACTTTCTACAGGAAAACATTTCGACTGCGAGGGTTTGTACTCAGCGATATATCTGCGGTGTATCTTTCGTTTCTTAGCTTCGTATCTCGGTTATTAGCGAAGGAATCACCGATCACGTACAATCATTCTTCTACGCATTCGCGAACAGACTGTTTCTGTATTATTCAATCTTTTCAGGATGTAATATTATTATCAATAAATATATAGAATTATATCATTATAAAATCGTATCATTTTTTTTTTTTAATCTTTTAACTCCGAAGAATTAATAAGAAAATGAATTTTAAGTGACTTCAACGAAACGACTGAATGAAATGCAAATTGGTAAACGATATCGTTTATAAAAAAAAAAAAAAAACAAAAATAGGGAAAATGGGAAAAAGGGTTTTTTTCGACAAGAGTTACTTTCTCATCTGGTAACGAATCGATTACTTTGCCTTTTTCTTCATCGTGTAATAAGCCTCTCGCATGTTATTTTAATTACACGAGAAATCTGTATATCGTTTGACGTAGCGTACCTGAACGATATGAAAGTAATGCTGACTTTTTGTAATTATAGCCACGTAAGTAATTGCGTAACGAATTAGTAATAAATGATATAACGAGAACATTAAAATTACTTTGCTTTTTGCGTGGAGGAGATTAGGTAGCGGATCTTTGAATGGTTTTCATAAAATAAACTTTTTAAAAGAGCATCGTTTTCAGTTGGATTGCGAGTTACTTATGCAATGCTTACTGCTCAGTCAATTCAGTGCATGTGAACAGGTTCCGGTGGAAACCTGCAAGTGTCGATGGGGTATATAAAAAAAAAAAATTAATCCCGAGTTTTTTTTTCGTCGACACGTGACGCCTTTTAGCGAGGTTGATGAACGACGGTTGTTGGATTAATCTGACAGCGTCTTCATCACTCAGTTTAATGGACTGTAATTGTAAGTGAAAAGTTACGTGACTTAAAAAATTGTAGATTTGTTCTTTGCTACTATTTGAAAGCTTGCGTTGCCGATTATGAAGAATACTCGATAATTTAGATACAAGGTGTTTGATAAAAACGGAATCCAGTTTACAGATTATTTTTATCCACTAAAGACAACGATGTAACGGTGATGTAACATTTGAGTATCACGAAATAAGGTGTTATATCAAAATAAAGTCAGTTGTGACACATCAGTGGTGAATTATTTGTCGATGAAAAAGAAGTCAATGATTGGAGAAAAATACATGTAACAATTCTATGAAGTGACGTAATATTTACGTAAGAAATAAGTATCTCGGTGCAGAATGGTTGAATCTGTATTCGGTTATTGTAGTTTCTATGGTGTCTTGGATATTTCCCCTTTGATCAACTTTTTCCCCAACGAAGGGCTCAGAAAATGAAAAAAATTAAACGGGTGGATGGAATTTCTGCTGGGCATATTTTCGAACGAAATTATTTAGTAAAAGATACGGAAGTAGCACGGCAGGACACGGGGACACAGCCCCGAATGGGGCTCGGGGGTGAAGCCTCAACGATGGGTTGGGAGAGGCGAAGCCCCCAACACAAGCCGTCTAATTCTAACTTGAATTCAAGCTACAGTTCAAATTTGATATCAGATTTGAGTAAAATAAAAGGTGTTTGAATTAGAAGAATTTTAAAGTTGCCAAGAAGTAGACACATTGTACCATCAGTTGTGGAGGGGCGAAGCCCCCAAAACACAGGCCGTCTAGTTCTAACTTGAATTCAAGCTACAGTTCAAATTTTATATCAAGTTTGAGTCAAATAAAAGGTATTTCGATTAGAAGAATTTTAAAGTTGCCAAGAAGTAGATACACTTTACCATCAGTTGGGGGGAGGGGCGAAGCCCCCAAAACACAGGCCGTCTAGTTCTAACTTGAATTCAAGCTGCAGTTCAAACTTGATATCAGATTTGAATAAAATAAAAGATGTTTCAATTAGAAAAATTTTAAAATTGCCAAGAAGTAGATACATTTGACCACCAGTTGGGGGAGGGGCGAAGCCCCCAAAAAGCATAGGCCGTCTAATTCGAACTTGAATTCAAGCTACAGTTCAAACTTGATATCAGATTTGAATCAAATAAAAGGTGTTTCAATTAGAAAAAAATTAAAGTTGCCAAGAGGTAGATACATTTTATCACCAATTGGGGTGAGGGGCGAAGCCCCCAAAACACAGGCCGTCTAGTTCCAACTTCAATTGAAACTACAGTTCAAACTTGACATCAGATTTCAGCCAAACAAAATGTACTACAATTAGAGGAATTTTAAACTTGCCAAAAAGTAGATACATTTATCATCAACTTACAGCTTAAACAGACTTTATGAACGGCAAAAAGTTGAATTCACTTTAGCGATCTATTAAAAAGCGAAATCTAAAAGTAAGTTTAACATTAGTCGGACTCTAAAATGACGGTATCAATATACGAATCCATGAATAAAAATCACAACTTATAAACAAATAATTTTTGTTTAATCTCAATACCGTGGCAGCGAAATAAATTTTTAAGGTATAGCACTTTGAGAGAAATAATTCTCTAGTGCGCGAATAAAAAGGTTTCAAGTTAAAACACACTCCCACATACATCTATTCTTGTCGATCATTTAATCGAACCAATTATAGACATACCGACCTAATTCAACTATGTCTAAACGCAATTCCACGTAGGATCCATGAACTCGACAGTGATACTGAGCGTACCACGCCTTGATCCAGAAGAAAGTAAACGCAGGATCAAGTGCTCGTAATTCACCTTCCGATGCTAGACCGGTATTAAAGACAAGCACATAGCTAGACAACTTTCTGCATCCGAGAGTCTAACAAGCAGTTTGCAGAGCATTCGG
This sequence comes from Perithous albicinctus, assembly GCA_964016905.1. NCBI lineage: Eukaryota > Metazoa > Arthropoda > Insecta > Hymenoptera > Ichneumonidae > Perithous > Perithous albicinctus. The sequence goes on from OZ024699.1 coordinate 15,578,186, forward strand.
CCGGCCGGTGGGAGCCTTCCGGGTGCTCGACAATGCTTACAAAAACACACGTATACATCAATGTTTATTTCAACGATATAAATACAATGAGCATTGTACACATACCAAACATAATAGCATTAGAAAGTTACCATCAGTCTTGGAGAAACAGAGAATTTAATAAAAACTGACATAAACGTAAGCTCGAATTGATGCCTTCCCTTTAAAATGCCTCCAACCACCTTAAAGTCATTTCAACCTTTAAGCCACTTATCCACTTTTAGTCAACTTTAAAATCCACTTAATTGCATTGCACTTTATTTTATACTGAATATTGTTCTTAATTTTTTAATCAAATTTGAGACTTAAAAAATGTAAACTTCAAGATTTACATACAATTTTTTTTTATTTCAATAATATTTAGGTCTTTCTCTTATTGTTAAAAAAATGATAGTTTCCATAGTTAATAATTCAAAAAATTGCTAATTAAAAAATTCACCTTATTCAAAGAACCCTTCATTAGGAAGTACACTTTTTTTTTACGATATCACAATTTTGAAAGCACTCTATCGATATTGATCGAATGCAACACCAATCAAACTTGGTCCTCTCTACAATTTTTGTAAAAATTTTAGTTCGATAGCTTGAAACTCACACAAGTTAACGTGATTACTTCATTTTTAATTAAAAAAAAATTAAACAGTTACAAAATTATTATGAGATTATAGAATTCCGCTTAAAAATCTGTGTAAATTCAATAAATTTACACGACTCTTTCTGTCACCTCTAATTTTACATTTTAAAAATATGTAAATTACACAATCCTCGTGTTACTTTTATCAAATTTAACAGAAGCGTCCCTAAAATTCTGTCAAATTAACAAAACGAAATTTGTCACTTCAAAATCTGGCAGTCTGATTTTTTTTTACTTTGCTCTTACTCTTGAGAGCCCAGCTCGAACATAATTTTGTAATAATAAATTTATAAATTCTTATAAAATTCAATAATTTTACACAACTTAAAATAATAAATTTACACAACTTTTTCTTTCTTTCTTTCTTTTCAAATTGCACAATTCTTGTGTTATTTTTTTCAAATTCAACAGAAGAATTGAACAGAAATTTAACTCATCCCTAAAATTCTGTCAAATTAACAAAACGAGATTTATCACTCCGAAATCTGGCAATCCGATTTTTACACATACATTTTTTTTTTTTTTCTTTTTTTTTACTCTGTGTGCGCTTACTTTTGAGAGCCCAGCTCGAACCGAAAGCAAGCCCATTGAGAAATAGCGAAACATCTTCTTCGCATTTGTCGATAAGTCGAACATCCCCAAGCTCTCGTTTATTCCACAGAGGTATCAATAACTTTGGATTCCATATATCAACAAGAGCTTCGAGATCGACGGAGGTATCAAATCGCACAGGTAAATTAACACTGACGTTTCTCTCGATAAGCGATGTCTTCGTTGTTGAACTGTATATCAACGATGAGTTGATGCTTTGCGGCACTCGAATTTCTCGCTTATTTTTCAAACAATCGACTCTAGCATTGAATATCAATAGCAGGCATACTGAAAGCGTCTTCGCCATTGTAACAGGCGAGAAAACTTTATATCTGCATTTATAACAATTTTTTTTTATTCAAGCCTTTAATTTAAAAAAAAAAAAAATAATAATAATTTTTTTAAATTTTGTGAAACTAAAATTTAAAAATTCACGTAAAAATAAAAATTCTCTACAGAATTTGTGTAAAAAAACAAACTGTCTACAAAATAAAAATATTTACAAAATCCGCGTAAAAAAAAAAAAAACTGCGTGAAAATAAATTATGTAGAAAATCCGCGTAAAAAAAAAAAAAAAACTGCGTGAAAATAAATAACGTAGAAAATCCGCGTGAAAAATAAACTTATGTATGAAATCCGCGTGAAAATAAATCAGCAACAGTTACTCGAGTACTGTGCTATTGCTATCCAAGTGGACTTGGGATATATTGTTGATGATGGCCTCCCACCATCCCTCGATCCACTCGACCAACAGGGTTTTCGTTAGTGGCCATGTTTATATATATATATATATGTAACAGCTCCTCACGCTTGTGCACTTTCCAAGCAGACCACCGTGTGCATTATAGTTACTACATGCGGGCACGCGCTCACCTCTACCTATGCTCACAGAGTCTCTCCTCTGTCTTGTACTCTGAAAAAAAAATTTTCAAAATATTTTCAAAAATCAAGTCTAGTGGTTCCAAAAGATACACCTAATTTCTATTTTTTTTTTTTTGCCGGAATATGGAATTTTTTTCATTGTTTATTTAATGGTTCCTAAAATATTGGAGATTAAATTAAAAAATTAAAAATTGGAATATTCCAGCAGGAAGTAATTCTTTTTTCGAATTTAGTGTATCTATTGATTGGAACGATTGAAGCTAATTTTTAGACATTTTTTTCGAATATTTTTTTTTGTTGGTTGAATTGACATGGAATGCCTTATATACAACAACAAATATATTCAGAATTAATTGTGTAATTTTAGGCAAAAGATCCTAAGGACCGAGAAAAAATAATGATAACAAACAGTAATTATGGAACGCTACACACTTTTTTTTATAAATGTTATGACTATTCTGGTTGCCTCGTTGAAAAAAACGCATTTTTATATGGTTGCAAAACATGATACATTCATTTTTGGTTTTTTGCCTGATTGTACATTACATATCTATTTTTTTTTTAACCGTAGAGCATTTTCAAATTATTTAATTACTTACGAAAAGAAAATAGAAAAAGGGTCTTTTTTTTAGAGCTAAAATCATTTTAAAAAATTGGATCTTAAATTACAAACCTTCGATGACCACAAATACATTTTTTACCGCTTTTGTAGATCAAATTTAGGCATAAATTAAAGCTCAGACAACTCCGATCCATCGAAATCGTTTAAAAATAATAATAATCGAAATACCACCAATAATGTCTGTTGGTAATTAGTTCGAGGATTGTCCTGTATTTTCTAATTAAAATTTCACTCATTCTACAAGGTTATTCGCTAGAAGTATTCATTAATATTGTGATTATCAAATTATTAAAGAGTATCAAATACTCTCAAACTGTCTCTCTTTTGTAATATAGCCATATGGGTACATTTTGTAGCTCAATTGAATGCATGGCTATCATAGGAGTGATGCAATGCAAAAACTAATGTCACTCGTCTGTAAACGGATGTAAACCGGGTAGCTGCAATACATTGCTTTGAAATATGCGCATTGTGCGCCTAATATTTGATTGTACTCTAGAAACCGTGTCGTGTTTTCACTACACAAATTACTTACCCATTTCTACTTCCTAGTATTTACACACCGTGTCTTGCGGCGTGACTGCTGCTATCTGCAGTAACACTTGTGACGCCATCGTAAACACTCGTGTTCTCATAACCTCTCTACGATGAACTTTTTAATCGACACAACAGGCCAAGCTGATCTCGTTACCAAGGAACGATTGTTGGATAGTGATGATGATGATGTTGTACTCGAGGATATCGGTAATTCTGTTTAATTGTTTCTCAGCTGTTTTTTTTTTTACTCGATGTCTCAATGATAATGCAATTTAGGTTAGGAACGCCAGTTTACTACGTTGCTAATTACACACACATGGATTTTCCTTAAATAAAGAATTCTGAACTATCGCAACTAAAAATCGCAGATGCTATTAACAAAAAGAAATGTTATAAGAATTTTTTAAACCAGCTCTTATTTCACTATTCAGGATTTCGAAAAATATATTTCTCCTGAATTTTCACCAGAACATTTTTTTTCTACAGAAGTAGCAGAGTATTTATGATTGTAGAAGAAAAAAACAAGGTTGCCCATATATTTTAGAATCTTTATTTACAAAATCTCTGAAAGTTTCTGAAAATTTCTTTGAAAATTTCTCTGGAAATTTCTTTGGAGTTCTCCAAAAAGTTCTGTGAAAATTTCTTTGAAAACTTCTCTGAAAATTTCTCTGAAAAATTCAGAAAATTTCTTTGAAAAATTCTGAAAATTTCTAAAAATTTCTCTGAAAAATTCTGAAATTTTCTCTGAAAGTACCTTAAAATACCTACCTTCTTTAAAAAGCTATTGAAAATAGCATCTGAGGCATTCTCCATGAATTTTCAAAAATACTTTCAACTGATCTTATTACTCATGATGTGTTTTTTGTTTTTGTAATTGCATAATGTATAGCTCAAACGATTAACGTAGCTTAACAATGTTTCAGGTCTCGATCCATCCAAATTGTTTAAGAAAAAGACAAAGAAGAGAAAGCCACAAACGGAGGTAATTGTGAAAAAAAGTTCCAGCAATGACATAGATCTCGATGAATTTGAGAGAGAAATGGGTTGGAATAGTAAATCTAAGCGTAAGCCACTACTGAAGAAAGTGTTGGACGTCAGGAAGATTACTAAAGATATCGATCCCGTTGAGAAGGCTCTTAAAAAATCAGCTATTAAGCCAGGTTTTGAACAGCTGGAAACTGTGCCAGCTTACGAGTTGAGCATCAAGAGACAACGAGCTCTCAGACAGAAGGAACGTGCAAAGACCAAAGGCAGAAAGTGGTTCAACATGCCGGCGACAGAAATGACAGAGGAGATAAAGCACGACTTGGAAGTTATACAAATGAGATCTGTACTGGATCCCAAACATTTCTACAAGAAGAACGATATCAAGGCATTGCCCAAGTACTTCCAGATCGGCAAGGTCATCGACTCGCCGGTTGACTATTACAACGGACGTCTCACCAAGAAGGAACGAAAACGCACGATTGTCGACGAACTTATGGCTGATGCGGAATTCGCTAAATACAATAAGAGAAAGTACAAGGAGATTGTTGATGAGAAACGTAAAATGCACTACAAGGCGCACAAACACGCGAGAAAGCTTAAAGGAAAGAAGAAGTAGATTTTGTTGATTACTTTAAAACAATATATAATGTATATATTTATCTTTTTTTTTTAATCGCAACTCATTTTTATGGTGCAAAAAAAATAATACAAAAATCATTAATCAATTGACATCATCAGGGTCATGTTTGATAACAACCCGCATATTTTTTAGAATCTTACGAAATAAGATTTGTATATTAAAGAAATCCTGACTCATTTTTGTATACTGGAGTCTGTGAACAGAGCCTTACATACTGAAATAATACGACAAAAGCTCGTTAATCATGGCGGTGAATATTATTTTTATTTGTAATCGTCGATAAATCATTTGCGTGATAAAAAAAAAATACAAAAATTCTTATTTACTGAGGACCACCGTCTATTTCGATTGAAGCACCGTTGATATATGAGCTTTTTTCGGATACCAAGAACAGTATGAGCTCCGCGACTTCCTCTGGCTGGCCAATTCTACCGAGTGGAATTTTCTTGATATACTCGTTCCTCAATTCTTCCGCAACGGTTTGTGGCATCGCGGTATTTATCAAACCCGGCAAAATCACATTGACACGCACGCCGAGCCTTTGACAAGAGGAAAAAAAAACAGAAAAACATAGATTAAGGAAAACCACGTTGAAACATAAGACCAAACGCCTTTATGATTTTTTCATTTTTTAAGAGTTGTCGAGGTCGCTCAAAGTGATAGAAATTTTCGATTCCCATAAAAATCAACATTTTTGTAATGCATAAATCGTTATTCTCATTCACCTGAAAATTTTATCGAAATACATTTGAAATATATCGATATGATTTTTAGAACCTGATCATCGAATTAATTAAATTTTCAAATAAAAGTAATAGAATAAAAATTTATCGATTTTGAAAATTACAATTTTTACCGAAATCGAAAAATTTCAAATGCTTTGAACAATCTTAAAATGTAAAAAAAAAAAAAAAATTACTTGTGGATTATTATTTTAGGACTTTATAAATTTAATTTCTTAGGAAAAAGAATCATTAACTTATTTTGAGATTGACATAAAAACTGGTTCGAATTCAACTTCAAAGGCTTTTTCTTTAAAATAATTATTCAAACTTCATAAATTCATATTTTCAGAATCAGAATATCAAATTTTCGTTCAAAACCATAAAGAAATTAGAAAAAATTACAAGTTAAATTCGTATACGTTTTGTATTGAATTCAAATCCTTAATAGTGGTAAATAATTATCCCTAATTGTTACAAATTGTTACATGTACCCTATAAATTTATTCTTCACATAAGTATTATTAAGATAAAGATAAATCATACTTTCCAAATTCCATTGCTGCGCTTTTGGTGAGATTCTCGATTCCAGCTTTGGATGCGCTGTAATTTGCCAGGCCAATGCTTCCCGTTTTTGCATAAGTAGATGAAATATTCACGACAGCTCCGCCTGAGAAAGTGCTGGATTCTAACATTTTATTAACACCAATTTGCATCACCATGAAGGTTCCCTTTAAATTGACATCCAGGACTCGGTCAAAATCAGCAAGGCTTAGTTTTTGCAAGACTTCGCCTACAGCAATCCCAGCCGCGTTAACTAAAATCGTTGGTGCTTTTTCGTAGTGCTCGAGAATCATCGTGAAAGCGTTCTGTATGCTCTCGACTTGTGATACGTCGACATGAAGAGCGAGGTGGTCAGTGCCTGGAACGTAGTTATTATTTTTCTTTTTAAATGAAAATAGAAATTTGAAGAAAACATTTTTAAAACGTAAATATTCTTTTTTTTAAACATAAAAAAAAATCTTAATTGCTTGATTGACTTGGCTGTATCGAAAGAGCTGCCTTAAATTATCCAGAAGTATCAATAAAGTATTTTTTTTTAATCAATAAAAATAACGAAGAATTAATCAAAAACAAATTATGTAATGATAAAGGAAGAGTCTTAAGAAGTGGTAATGATAATTTTATGCCATCTCAGGGATTTCCATTTTTTAGTTGATTTAGCCGCGAATACAAAAGAACACATTGTCAGAAATAAATATGTTTTATTAACCATCTAGAAGTCCAACGGTGTCCTGTGTGTTTTTGAAATGCTGATCTACAGCTATAACCTTTGCTCCTTCTCTTGCCAGAGCCTTGCAGGTTGCTCGGCCAATACCGCTCCCGGCACCTACGAAATTCAGAAGTGTAAAAATCGTTATCGCACTCGAATCGTATGATAAGAGTAATTTATTGTGTTTATCGTTTTAAGCCGGTAATACATTCGGGGAAAAAAATACAAAATCATTTCTTTTATTTTGAATTTGGAAAGTAACTCTTCAGGTGTATTTCCAGCCGATTTAAAAATTGTTTTTTTTTTTAAAACGACGTGGAGCTTTTTTTTTGTTAATAATTTAAAACCATTTTTTTTTTGGTTCGAAGATTCACTTTAATGCAATAATATAGTCATTTGGCAATTTTTGCAATATTATTTCACATTAGCGTTTAACCAAATTAACTAAAAGCTAATTTTGAACAATACCTTACTTTTACGTGGAGTTCAAATTATAGATTATTTTGGTAATAAATAATTCATTATGCTTATATCACAAGATGGGCACTTCCGTATTTGTAATGAATCAAAGTTGTATTTCAATTCTTTTTTTTATTTCGCACGCGCCGTTTAGCTCTAAATTTTGCACATTTGGTCGAACTCGTCCATGATAGAACAGGTAAAATATTTAATAGCATGTAAATGTATTTGAACTCTACAATTAAAAAAAAAAAGATGTATGAAAACATGCTGTACTGATTCGTATATGAGTATAATCCACCAACTCTGCCACTTTTTTTTACCCTCTGGGATGTTTTCAATAATTAGCCATATAATAGTACTAATACTTAAAGGTAATCGCCGTAAATTTTTACAGATTTTTCAATTCACTCGTTTCGGAAATGAGATTTTTTTTTAACTCGTATATCATTGAAAATTGAGGTCGAGCAAAAAAAATGTAGAAATAAAAAATAGATGTTTTTCCATGAACTATTTAATGCAATATGTCTCATATTTTTTATGACATCAAAAAGGCTATTTTCTGCGTCAAAAAATGGAGAACTTTTTTTTCTTCCAATCGTACTACTATATGGCCTATTATGAAACAGAACCAAGAAGGAAAAAAATGTGGCCGAGTTGGTAGAGACTGCCTCATGTAAAATAAATCTAAATAGCTCCATTCCGTTTACCAAAAAAAATCTAGAAAATGAACTTAATTCTTGATCCCCAAAATGTATTACTCACTTAAGTATGAAATTAATCGAAAAGTTTTTTTTTTTTAATCTCACCTGTAACGAAAGCGAGTTTTCCTGCCAACATGTTCGACATTCTGAAACGAACTAACTCGTATCGGTTAACTTTCGTGCTACATTAGTACACAAAATTCGACTTTGACCCCCAAAGTCTACGCATATAAAAATAGTTGGTTCGCTCCATGATTCGTTTGATTGGGTGCTGGCTCTGACGCCTATCTCTTAAGCGCGACACATTTTACGTTTTTGAATCTCATGCATTTTTTTATTGGTCCATTGGGCCAATAGGATGACTCTTATTTTTGGAAGATTCGCGATATGTAATATCCGCGGGTTATACTTTATTTGTTCCAGACTTTTATCTTTGGCCGTATAATTGTTATTATTCGCTCAAGGTCTTTTTGTCTTTTAGGAGTATTTGACACGCGAAACATCGTCGTTTTTATGAACCGACCCATTGCAAGCACTTTTCGAACGGTCGAGGAAATCCGGGATGTTTTATGAGCAAGCCGGTTGTGGAGGTTTTACAGCGTTAAGAGGAAAGGAAGATGGACTTTTAAAGCAGGAAAAGTTGTGTTTTTGGCGCGGCACAAGTGTATCGAACGCAATGTATGAAAGGATTATTGAGTTTAGAAATGGTTTGTAGAGCCGACTTTGCAAAATGCACATCAGATGCACGCAAGATTCTGTGAAAGGACAGAAGACGCAGATTTGTTGATTATTTTTAGACATAACATTGTATATATTTGTATGGTATAATTATTGTACGGTAAAAAATAATTTAAAAATCCTTAATCAATGAAAACCACCGGTTATTTCTATGGAAGCACCGTTTACGTAAGAACTTTTGTCAGATGCCAAAAAGAGTATGAGCTCCGCAACTTCCTCCGGTCTTCCGATCCTTCCGAGGGGAATTTTCTTGAGGAATATGTTTTTCACGTTCTCTGGAACTGTCCTCAATATATCGGTGTCTATTATGCCCGGAAGAACAGCGTTGACTCGTACGCCGAACCTTTTTATAATCGTAAAAATATTAAAGATTTAGACTAAAAAAGATCAGAGGTAAAAATATTTGGAGCAGTCGTAGCCAGTCCAATCAAAAGCTTGTTTAACTTGATTTCTTTTCGAAGGGTAACTTAGTTAGGTGTTTTTTTAATATGATACAAGGAAACGATATTCTTGACTGGCGAAAAATTGCTTGATCTGCTGGCAAAATCGTAAAAAGACAAGAAATGAGATAAACCTTGACGAGATAAAGGTAAATCATACTTTCCAAATTCCATCGCTGCAGTTTTAGTAAGTGCCTCTACACCAGCTTTCGACGCGGTGTAATTGCATTGACCCATGTTCCCCGTTTTTCCAACAATGGATGCTATATTAACGATAGATCCGCCTGAAGAATCATTGGATTCTATCATTTTATTGACACCAGTTTGGGTGACCAAAAAAGTTCCCTTCAAGTTCACCTCCAGGACTCGATCAAAATCCATAGGGCTTAGCTTCAGCAAGAAATTATCTCTAACGATACCAGCTGAATTTACTAAAATCGTTGGTGATCTTGCAAAACGATCGAGGCTCTTCTTGAAGGCTTTTTGAACACTCTCGATTTGGGATACGTCGACATCTAGAGCTATATGGTCAGATCCTGGAACAGAATTATTGGTTTATACATCTTTTTTCGATCCACAATCAATGATCTATCAGATTTTTACGCTTATTTCGCAGCAAAAATAACAGGCGACGATCGCTAACGGCCGGGAATTTTGTTAATTATAGAGGCTGATTGTATCAGCGATCGAGTCAAGGTCGAGTATCAAGATCTTAGAAAATTGTAATTTCTGATACTAATTGATAAATATTTTGACAAAAAAAATTAAAAATTTCTCAAAAATTACTGTTTTTTTTCAGACAGTTTGATGTGTCTAAGAATACAGAATTTACGGTGAAAATTTCAAACAAATCGTCAACGTAGTTTTTGAGAAGTCACATTTTGGCTGATTATAAAAACAAAAATTTTCGAAAAAAATTCGAAAAAAAATTCTACCGTGTTTTTCACAACCTACAACATCTCTAAAGAAAATAAAAAACACGAGAGTCACGAGTCTGTCGATTAGTCGTGGAATGCCCCATATACATTTTTTTTAATCTAACGCTTTAATCTAAAGCTTCCTCTATAAGGAAAGAAAAATATATTAACATACTTCCTCATTGAGTGGACTTTGTACAAGATAAAAAAATAATGAGAAAGCTATATGTTTTACTTTGCAACTTTGTTTTGGAATAAAAAAAATAGTGTAATACTCTGGAAAATATTTTCACCAGTAAAATTTAATTTTTCTCCTCCCTGGGTCATCTCAGAGATTTTTCTAGCTTGGAGTTAATATTTGCCGTGAAAACGATCGAACTTATAAACACAAACGTATATATATATATATATATTTATGAACCATGTAGAAGACCGGTGGTGTCCTCTGCGTTTTTAACATTTTGATCCACCGATATAATCTTTGCACCTTCTCTCGCTAGGGCTATGCAAGCTGCTCTGCCAATCCCGCTGCCGGCACCTATAAAAGCCAAAAAAGTGTATAATCGTTATCGCACTTCATCACCTTGTAGCATAAAATATTAAGTACTCAATTGTTTAAAATCTGAATTTCGTCGAAAATTCTTTGAATTATCGTATATGTAACTGACCTGTAACAAACGCAAGCTTTCCTGCCAACATATTCGACATTACGGAACGAACTGAGTGTGTTTTATCCGTTCATATTTACATTAATGCGACTGTAGTGAATTCAGCACGTTCGACTTTGACCTTCAAAAGCTGCTTCTTTTTTTCGTAAAATACCAACACATTTTTATATTCCACCAAACAAGATTTATACATATATCAGTGAAATATATCATCCAGTCATATATATATATATATATATATATATGTGTGATACTACAAAATGTTCATTCTCTTATTACGAATGTCTCTCTCTCTTGCGTTCGGAAGTTTTATTATATATGAATATGAGGAGCAAAAATATCGGGCCAATTAGGATCGACTTTCGTTGCCTCGGCAACGGTATCACACTTCGCCATTCTGACGTCAACGGCGTCTGCAGTGACGTCAGAGAGACCGCAACACGACGACTTGCCGTGTTTACAGAATGTGCATAATTGATCTTGTCCGATTTTTCTCCAGAGTCTCACGTCGAATATTACACAGGAAAATATGACGAATTGTGTATTGTAGGCAAAATGATGTGTGAGGGATTATTGGCATGAAATAATCGTTGTTTACAGAACAAAATACACCGGAACAAAATTCACTTAAATCGTCAACAATACGAGAGAGCAACAGGATATATCAACTGGTTCGTCGGCGAAAATTTTCGTAGCATTGAACGCAGCCTCGCGATGACGTAAATGCGAGGGGTGTGAGGACGCACATGGAATATAGTATATAATACAAGAACATATGTATATATATATATATTAAAGTCTATAGAAATTTCTGTGTTGACCGCACGCATTATCTACTGTATAATATTTTCTAAAAATACGAGAATGCTTTACATCAATAGATAATATAATAAAAATGCGAAATATAACATATATGTAGAGTGTTTCGTAATTTTTTGAATACTCAAGAAAAAAATATCATTGAAAATGAATAAAAAATAGAATATCGTTTCGAAATTTTGTTTTTTATTCATTTTTAACGACATTTTTTTTTTTAATTTTACAAAAAATGTGTGGAACGCATAATTACTGAAATTCACACTTTTATTGATTATTGTTATAGATCTGAATTTCAGAATCTTTTATATGTCATAGCAAACAAGTGATGTTGACTAAATCGAGCGGCCATTTTGGTTTTCGAGAGGTTTATTAATGTACAATTTTCTTCATTTATTGTAAGTTTTCAAATGAAATTCGAGCGGGCGTTCATTTGTTTATGTTGGTATTACAATTGACTGCAATTTGGAAACATATCTAACGACTCAATGTCGATAAAAAAAACGGCTACAAAGTAGAGAATTTTGCACATCGCTTCCTCGTTAATTTCGATTTTTCCACAAAGCCACCTCTATGAGTTAGCTTATTTATCAATTTTTTTTTTTTTTTTCAAAAAATACAAAATATATAAATAATTTTCGAAATGTAAATCTAAAAATAATCTTAAGCTCGAATTTTTTTGATAATCATCACAAACAATGGTGGTCTACCTGTCCCACGTGTGCCAAATTTCAGCTCGATTGATAAAGCCGTTCTTTAGGTATCTAAGTTTAAATTCTGCATCCCGGCCACACACGCCCATACACAGATACATACATTTTTTCTAAAACCATTTTTTTCGACATTTTGGCACCATTCTGAGTGCCTCGATATGAAAATCTCGAAAAAAAAAAGTTTAGAACTAACCAATTTTCAATTTACTTTTTACCGTCTGAAGCATAAAGAAAATCGCGGGCAAACGAATGACGTGGTGGGAGGACGTCGCGATATATAGTGCGAATAGTCTTTCCTATACGAGCGCGAACGGTTGACGCAAAGCTCTCCGAAGCTAATGGCAAGAGTGAACGCAGCCACCGGAGCAACAACAGGAGGCAACAGCAGTGAGCAGCAACAGCAACAGCAGCAGCAGCAGCAGCAGCAGCAGCAGCAGAAGCAGCAGCAGCAGCACACCGAGGAGTGAGGCGGTCAACCGGTAGGGTTAACTTAGGTGGTAGTGCGCGAGTTTGGCGACGCATACGTTCCAACGATGCTGGTCGACGCTGGAAAATGGCCGTGATCGGTGAGCCCAGGTTGAACTCGGTCCATGATAGCCAATTTGCGGGATTATCGGGTCCCAGGTGTTCCGGGAGCGGGGTACGGGAGTGCAACCGTCGACAAGGTAGAAGCGAGTCGTGGTTCTCTACGGCCTTTGGGCTCGTACAGAACCGGACAATGTCGTCGTACAATCGTGGCGGCCTCGATCCGGGCGAGCTCAGCGACCCGGAGGACGCCTACGTCGACACTGATCCGCTCAGGTACGAGCTCCAGAATATACAGAGCGTCATCAAGGTGACGAGGCAAAACATCGATGCCCTGAACAACCGGTTCGCCGGTTTTCAGCATCCACCCTCGATATATCTAACCGAGTATGCCGAACTAACGAGCAAACTTCACGAGCTCGAGTCCAAGGAACAGAAGCTCAATGAACTTCTTAATTCGACCTCCGTCGGATCACAGGAGGACAGTAATGTATCGGCTACTTACAGATGTCCGAGAACTCCTTCAAAGTCCTTGCTAAGGGCGCATCTGCCTAATCAGCAGAGGACCAGCGTGCAGGTGCGTTCCTCGTTATCGAAACGGAGAGTCATCTGTTTTTGTTTTTCAATCTTAACGATCTTTTCTTTGATACAAAATGTTACTGTCGATGGAAGGAATTTTTTGTGCGTCGAATGCTGCGACTGTAGAAGGACCGAAGAGCTGGATTTCTTTTTTGTATTTCGGTTCGCACGATCGCTGTCATTTTTTTTATCTAACTGCAACATTGTGCACAAGAATTTACTTGAATTTTTATGATAATAATCTGTGAATTTTTTAGGCTTAAAAAGCTCAGTTGTACAGCTTTGGATTATTATATAGACAACAAAAATACAAGATGTAGGTTATTGTTATTATCAAGTTAATTCGGATGCATAATGTTAAGGCTACAATAAAATTAATTTTTCAACATTCTCAAATATAGATTAAATTTTTTAGAGTCAGTCTACTTGGTCGTTTTGCAGATGTAGGATAATTCAATAGTTGCTCTTTTATATATTTTTGTCTTTATTGAGATCTTTTTAGACTGTTTAAAGATGGCGCTAGTAGATTTGTTGATAAATTTTCATGTATTTTGTTTCTTTTGATGTTTTCAAAATCTTTAGAATAATTTTATTGGAATGGTATTTTTGAAAATATTTATACTTATCGCCAAAGTATTGAGTAAACAAACTGAATTACATATAGTAATAATAATCTACTTATTATAATTAATTATAGTTTATATGCTTTTCAAAGACTTAAATGTACCCCAGAGTTAAATAATTACTGTGTTGGTTATTATTGATGAATTTAAGGTAATTCATGTTGATAATTATGTTGCAGATGCAATAATTACTTTTTTTTTCTTTTTAATTTTTTTTTTCATGTCCCAATTCAAATAGCAGCGCCAAATGTTGTAAAAAAAAATCCACTTAAATCATTGGTACACAAGAAAAAATATTTGCCATAAGAAATTTCGGAGAACAAAAAAAATTGTAGTAAATTCTTTGCTTATTTTGTTCAGGGTTTTTTATTTGGAATTTAAATTTTTGTTGTCGTCCATTTGACATTGTAACAGTGAAAAATACTCAAAAGAAAATTCTGCTAAAGCATTAGTGCATAAAAAAAAATATCTGGAGAATGAAGGTGATGTGAAATCACCTCTTTTTCAAAGTTTATGTAGATTATGATAAATTGAATTATTTCAAAATGTGACTAATAGATTTTCCATGCTTTGATATTTCAGGTTCGCGACGGATTGTCTTTGCGTGACGCTCTAGCAAAAGCCATGAAGCTTCGCAATCTTTCAACGGAGATGTGCGTTGTATACATAGTTGGCTTGGATAACTCGAAATTTCCCATACCATGGGACACGGATATATCGTCACTGGAGTGCGACGAAATTTCCGTCGAGATATTGGACAAGTTTCCGATAACCACATCGATATCGCACAATTTCGTGCGTAAAACATTCTTCACACTGGCATTTTGCGAGTGTTGCCGAAAGTTGCTGTTTCAAGGATTCTACTGTAGAACGTGCAACTACAGATTTCATCAGAGATGCGCGAACGGCGTGCCAGCGCTTTGTCATCAAGTGCGAATGCAGGACGCGTATTATCAGGCTCTTCTAGCTCGTAATCTCGAGACGAGCCCGGGAATTCTGCAACTGCCATCGGGTTACGAGCTCAGTCGTAGCATGTCACCGTCATTGGCAACTTCGCGAAGTCCGCGACATCCTCGATCGCTCGGTCAACAAGATCGCTCGAGTTCAGCGCCAAACGTATGCATTAATACGGTTAAACCGGGAAGCGGCGAGCCAGGTAGCGCCGAGGAATACGCAAGATCGCAGAGCCTCGGTCGTCCAATTGGCCCAACGCAGAGTCCAGTTTCACCGGGTAGCAGCCCAACGAAACACAGCCAATCGACGCAAGCCAGTCCCACGAGTACACTACGACCAAAACGACCACGGGCACGTTCGGCCGACGAGTCTTCCAAGAATCTATTGGCGCCACGGGAATCAATCGAAGATTGGGAAATACCAGCAGGTGAGATACTCATGGGACAACGTATAGGCTCGGGCTCATTCGGTACTGTCTACAAAGCTCATTGGCACGGTTATGTGGCTGTTAAAACGCTTAAAGTCAAAATACCTACGACCGCTCAACTTCAGGCGTTTAAAAACGAAGTCGCTGTTTTACGCAAAACACGTCACGTTAATATACTATTATTTATGGGTTGCGTGAGTAAACCCGATCTCGCTATCGTGACGCAATGGTGCGAGGGTTCGTCGCTCTACAAACATCTACATGTATTCGAGTCGAAATTTGAGCTACTCACGTTGATCGAGATAGGACGACAGACTGCTCAGGGTATGGATTATCTGCATGCGAAAAATATCATTCATCGTGATCTGAAGAGCAACAATATCTTTCTTCACGATGATTTAACGGTGAAAATCGGTGATTTTGGTCTTGCCACCGCGAAAACACGTTGGTCAGGATCACAACAGTCGCATCAACCGACTGGTTCGATACTCTGGATGGCGCCTGAGGTTATAAGAATGGAGAAGAAAGAAAATCCATACAGCTTTCAGTCGGATGTTTACGCTTTTGGTATCGTGCTATTCGAATTGCTAGCTGGTCAACTGCCGTACTCGAACGTTAACGAGAAGGCCAAGGATCTTATACTTTGGAAAGTTGGAAGTGGATATCTTCGGCCGGATCTCATGAAATTACGATCAGACACGCCAAAGGCACTGAAACGTCTTACCGAGGATTGCATCAAATTCTCGCGCGAGGAGAGACCGATATTTCGACAAATTCTCGCGAGTCTCGAGGCGCTCATACGGGGTCTACCGAAAATCACGAGATCGGCGTCGGAACCTAATTTAAATAGAACACAACTGCAGTCCGATGATTTTCTTTACGCCTGCGCGTCACCCAAAACACCGGTTAACTTTCAATTCGGTGGTTTCCCATTTTATCCAACCGGTGGGAATATTTAGGGACGCTTTCGCCAGACCGGCGGCACTGTGCGTAAAAGCCTGCCGATTGCGGTCGTACGAAGACACTCCGACGCTGACTGCTGGCGATGAGCGTTATGTCGCTACGGCGAAGAAAAAAAAATTTTGAAAAAAATTTAAAATCGGTACTGCGAATATATCGATATCGCTACGAAGACTACTATTACTCTAATGTTGAAAGCGCATCGCGATACGTGCGCGTTACTTTTGGGAAAACAGATTTGGAATGCGTGAAAAAAATACATGATTTTTCTGTGATTCAATTTGAAGCTGTTTCGGGCAAAACAGGCGAAACGGTAACTCATCTGTATAGAAATAATGCATCGAAAGAGAAATTACAAAATGAATGAATAATCATGATTAGTGCTGAGTTTCAGATTCGGACAGCGCGGATATCCGGATTTTCGGAGAAAGTCACAGGACTAATTGAAATTCTGAAAAATGTTGAATTTGCCAATTTCTTTTAATTAAATAGTCCAATGACTTTTAATTCCATTTTCGATTTATCTCTGAAAATAGTAGTTGTGTTACGAAATCCTTGATCGTTGATCGGAAATGTTGTTATACATTGGAATAACATTAATATTTGAAGCTCAGAACGGTCGTGATTCTCGCGATGACATTTGTCGCCATCGATAATCTGTTTTTCCAATCGTTGACTCGAGTCTTTCGCTTTTGACAGAGTTAAGAAAAGAAAAAAAAAAGAAAAAAAAATGTTTATCCATGTACAGTCACGGTATTGCACCGTTCGTAGCCGGTCGGCTGTTAAATTTACGTAGCTGTACTTTATGTAGCTGCAAACCACGTGATACTACGACTGTGTTTCCCGAAAAAAAAAAAGAAGAAAAAACTGTAACTCTAAGACAAAAAACACGTTCAGTGCACTCAAATGTCTATTCTCAGAATCTTGCTATTGCCATTTTTTTTTTTTTTTTCGCGTATTCTTTTAACCACTGTATGTTTAGTTTTATTACATAGAATTCACTGGAATCGAAGAAACATATTTAGAGTCTCGTCGTGAAACGATTAATACATACATTAGGGCGGTAAAAAAAAAATCGCTATATTTTTTTTGTCTTGAGCTGCTCAGTGACACTTTTTTCTTTGTCACAAAAAAATAGTCTTACGCATTTTTTTGTTCTAAAAAATACTTTGCGTAAGATTCAAACAAATATTAACGAAAGCGTTGATTAGCTGTCGCTTATTCGACTTGTTAAAAGTTTACGATGCGAAATTGCACTTTTCTTTGTCAATATATTTTTTTTTAAATAATAGAAACGGTGCATCTTTAGATTTCGCATAAACATTAATTTTCTCATTAACAGTATTCATTAAATAAATTTTTGTGTTAAATTTGTTTGAAATTTAGCGAGAAAGAGACTTATCCATATTTTAAAAAATATTCTCCATAGTCTTACAACATTTTTTAGAGCCTTTCTGCATATATCTTCTTTTTTTTTTTAATAGACTAAAATTCTCTACGAGCAGCTCCGAAGAATAAAGCTTTTTTTTTTAAACCGACCAATTAATACACGTCATTCCGAAAAAAAAAGAAAGTTTCCTCTATGAGGAAACAAAAATGTTCTCTAATTCTTTTTGATCATCTAGCGACACATAAACTCTACTATTAACACACACACACACACACAGAGACACACGTACGAGAAACACAGACACGCGTATACACAAAAACTCACGAATCGCAGTATCTATATCTCTGTATATATAATATTAATGAAGTAACGTACGAACGCGTGCGTGGCAGCCGTTGATTATGTCTGGTGATCCTTGAAAAGGATGTAAAAAATAACGTAATCGTTTTATGAATAAGCAACGTTAAAAGTCGTGTGGATCGTCGTTCTTTTTCCCCCCCTGCAAACCGTACATTTTTTCATTTTTCCTTAAAAACACAAACTTTATTGCCAATTGCTTATTTCCACACCTGAAGTAAACTTTCAAATTCCACTCGCTGATTGTATCATCTGACATTTATAAAAAAAAATGTCTCTCGTCGTCCCGAAATAACAATAGTAATAAAAAAAAAATAGTCAACTTCAAGGCGGTAAATAAGAAACGATGGTTCACGCGAAAAAGATATGCAAGTGTATATGGGCCATTCCATACCGATTCGACCCAGCTCCGAACCTCGAATGTTCGGATTTAATCCACAATTTTTAAATGTTTTTCCTTTAAATCGTCGATCAAATCGGAGAGGTCGAGAATGAGAGTCAGATCGAATCGGTATGAAATGCCTCACATGCCGCCTCTGTGAATGGATGATATATATTATTATAGACAAAAATATATCAGATTATATGTATACATATATACGTGTGTAAAAAAATGAAAAAAAATTACAGAGTGTGATCAGCTTATTATAAAACACATACACGTATATATGTAAACATATATATTGTACACATATATCGATAGTTAGCCGGTTTTGACAATTCTAGCAAACGTCGAAGGTTTACCGCAAGACTTTTTCGGCTCTGTCAATCATCGTTCTCTCGAGCCCCAAGTGTTCGATTTCATCAACTTTTAATCAATTAATGAGAATTACGTCCTACGAAATCTGTATTTAATTGTAAAGCTCTCTCTCTCTCTCTCTCTCTCTCTCTCTCTCTCTCTCTCTCTCTCTCTCTCTCTCTCTCTCTCTCTCTCTCTCTCTCTCTCTCTCTCTCTAATCTATCTATCTATCTATCTATCTACCAATCTATCTATCTCTCTCGTTTAAAGATTCGCGACGAAAGATTCTGTTAACGAGAGAGCTAGATGAATGAAAAACTCGATCCGTCGAATGTCTCGCGTTAAACTATAGATTAAAAAAGAAAAAAAAAAACACACACACACACTAATTCGCGAGAATTTGCTTCGGTACATCGGGACGAACGACACTAACGGGCCTAAATATAAAAGATCTCGCCGGTGTACGGTTGCAGGGCATCGTATATGCTATAAGTTTAAAAAAAAAGGAAAACACAAACAAACAAAAGAAAAAGGTCTCTTAAATTTCCGGCTTTACACAGGAGTTATTTATTTATTTATGTGATCGGATGGAAACTTTTGAGAGTGCGAGGACGAGAGGAAGAAAAAAAAAAAAGAAAAACTCCGTCCTCAAAAGTGTGAATGCGAAGTGAACATTAGAAGTGATAATGAAAATATACGCAGTGATCGGACATTCGAATAAAGGAACACGAAATGTGAAACAACAAGAACAACAAGATATACAAACAAAATATATTAAAAAGTAAAATAAAGCAGACTCTAATACACTATTATAATTAATAATAACGCTTTCTCGCAATCGGAGAAACAGTGAAACCGTGAAACATAATTAATGAATAATTGTAAAGGAGTCTCGAGAAACGATAGAGGAGAGGAGGAAGCCGGCAGTTTAAAAAAAAATATATATATATAATGCAGGTTCAGAAATTCGATGAGTCTTTGCCACGTGTGACGGGAAATTAGATTCCAATCCCATCTCACGCGATTATCATTAAAAAAGAAAAAAAAAAAGGGTCTCTTATCTCGATCTTTTTTTCTTAATATCTTTTTTCCAAACTGCTATATTAATGATTAATTCTCAAAACTTTTCACCTCAAAGTTTCCTTTACTCTTTCTCTTTCTCTCTCTATCTCTCTATCTCTCTATCTTTCTCTTTCTCTCTGGCTCTTGTGGAGCACAATGTCATCCTCAACTTTACTGTTTAACTACTTAGAAACGATTGTGCATTTAATTATCTCGTCACAGATTGTGGTGGCGAGCGCGGATTGTGTGTTTCGTCGATTAGTCCGTATTCGAATAAACGGCGGGCCAATGTCTTTTCTCTGCCGCGCGTCTCTCGGCTGACATTCCTCCACTATACATTTATGCTTGAACGTATTGTAAACTGCATAATGTGTAAGAAGAAACGAGACGACGATCGGTCGTCGGCGTGAAAGAGTTGCTGAATGAATTCAAGTCATATTGGCCCTCGAAACACGAGTTTACTTGTACTCTTCTTTCCGTTTGCCAAAAGAAAACAAAAAGTGAAATAAAGATAAAATGAAAAAAAAAAAACCGAAAAACTATAAAATCCGACGAGTTGTACGGTTCGAGACACGAAATTTTCGAAGGGTTCGCGCGCACGCGGTGAGATTATTAATGTCTCGCGTGGGAAAGAGAGATCGATCGGTCGAGATGAATTAATTGTATCTAACAAACAAAACAACAAAAAATTACTAAAAATAAAATTGACTTGATCTTCGCAAAGATTTACACGTCTATTTTATTCTCTCTAAAAGAAAAAACCTCTATCCATGCGTTAGTAATAGACGATTGTCCTCTCAGGTGATTTTATTATCAAATTTATTCACCTGATTTAAGGTCGATTTTTTGGGTTCGAATTCAAGTACGAATTTATGTTGAAGAATTTAATTTTTTGGCCGTAATTTTTAATTCAAGTACGAATTTATGTGGAAAAGTTTGATAACATGTTAAAATAATATTCGCCGGTAAAAAACGCAAAAAAATAACACATATGTTATATGTTAGGATTAACAATTGAATGCGAGAGATAAAAATTACGGAGCCTAAGCGCACATTAGGAAAATTTGCAATTGTTTCATGGAGAAATTACATTTTTTAATCGCATCACGAAAAAAAAAAATGTTATGAAAAAAGATTATTAGATATGTTGCTTGAAATCTGTATGTAATATTAGTGTCTTATTGAATATTTAAAAAAAATCAGTAAAGTAAATTGGAGACAATAAGTTTGAATATATCTGTGTGACTTTTTAAATTTTATTATTCAACTCAAAGTTAATTTAAATTTAATAAATTTGCCATTTCTTTTACTCACAAATTCATACATTTTTTCTTTAATATATTACAATGATGTAAAAAATACTATAAAAAATCTGACCAAAGAAATGAAATAGTAATTCTATGGAATAGTAACTAACCAGATGGTTACTACTGATCACTAAAAGTAGAAATTATTGATCTTAAATAATAACTATTTTAAATAATAACGATTCAAATTTAATTGTTCAATTTTATATTATCAGTAACTAACTATTTGAATAGTTGCTATTTACCAATAGTCAGAACTATCGATAGTCAATCGCAATTTTTAAATTTTAATAGTAACTATTAAGTGCTCAATAGTCTTTTTAAAAAATTAATGAAAAATTCGTTTCAATTTTTTCTGTAACACTTGTTTTACAATTATTTATTATTTGTGATAATTAAATGGCCAGAAAAAAAAAAAAACATTGCCATAGAAAAATCGTACCCTCGTCGGCAGATAATCGGGTACCATCGGACCTGTGTTAAGCACGACCTGTAGAATAGTAATGCAAGAGGCCTTGGTACTTTCACGATAAGTGTTGCTCTCTCGGCTCTCTTTCTCGTGTCCAGAAACACGTTCACCAGTGTACGCAGTGGTGGTTACAAAGCCGGGAATCCCCGTCGGAAGGTCGTGACTTTACGCTCGTAGAACCAGTAATCCCGTAGCGAGGCTTTGCGTTCAGACTCCAACCCCCGTCGCCCTTGCCCTCTTATTTCACCCCCTTCGCAGTACCCTCGCCTCGACTTCATCCTTGGAAATTTCTCGTACAGCCACGACACATATTCTCAATGTTGTAGTTTACATATATGCAACTCATACACAATCCAACACGTGCTCGACTATTGATTACATGTACAATATCGAGCTTGATAACGGATTGAATTTGTAAATTAAAAAAAATGCAACTTAATTTTATTCTGTTAAATGTTTATGGCTAGAATTGTAAGCAGGTAATAGCGCGCTGTTTCTTTTTAACATCCAGGGTTGCATCAACTCAGACATTATATAATAACTCACTCAACTCGTTTATTCTCAGCACAATTTTTTTTTTTTTTTTTTTTTTTAATTGTTATCATTTTAAACAGGGATAGGGATTTAATAAAAATGTATTTTAAATGGATTTATGGATGAATTGTTGTGGATACGTATATTAAATATTAGAATTCATTGTAAAAAAAAAAGGTCATTAATCATGTGAGTTATTCGTAATTATTACAGAAATGTAAGTATTTTAAGTTTTGAATAACAATTAATAATAGTTTGATATATATTATTTGTCGTAATAATTATTTGATACAATAATTTGTTTCGAGATGTATTTTGAATTAATTTTCATTTCATAAGGTTGCATCAACTCAGACATTATATAATAACAACACAAATTTTTTTTTTAATAATTATTATCATTTCAAACAGGGACAGGGATTTAATAAAAATGTATTTTAAATACATTTGTGACTGAATTATTGTGGATTATTACGTCTATTAAATATTAGAATTCATTATAAAAAAAATATCATTAATGTTTTGAATAATAATTAATTATAGTCATATAATAAATTTTTAAAAATCATAATATCAAAAGGGCAGATTTTTTAAATGTCTTTTTACTTTTTACTCTCGTACAGCTCTGAATACAATTAACAAGTGCCAGAAGGCATCTTTTACTGAGAAAAATTAATATCCCAGAGCAGACGGTCTGGGATATTATTTTTTCCATTTTAATGAAACACAAATCGTGAAATGAAAATATCTACGTACTGAGACGGAATACCTCGTACATTTATAAATTTGTATGTGAAATACGAATGAAAAAAAAAAAAAAAAGACAAAAGTAGATTGAACGAGTTTTCGTATCTTTTGTAGTGACAGCTAACATTCTCATCTATCTGTAATCCCCTGTAACCTCTTTTCGCCGCGTAATCCTAAATCCGCGCGTATAAGCAAAACATTGGATTGGCGATTTTGGCGAACCCGGCTATCTCGTATATGTGCGTAGGTGGATGCTATAGAAAAAAGTGGAAAGAATTCACGAATTCAGCCACGCGTAAAATAGCCAGTCTTTTGTACAAAGCGCTGGTGGCTTATGTGTGACACATGTATGTATATATATTATATACTTGTACATACATTCCACGCCGAGCATCTCGTCGAAGTCCACATTGGGCATTCCATGAGAAAACTCGAAGGTCTGTCAGCGAAGTCCTCAGATTTGTCTCGTAATTTTTAAATATTGAAGTACGCGTTGAAAAACTGGTGACCATTTTTTTTTAGATTTTTTTTAAGTACTTTGTTTCTGAGATATAATTTTTCTAAAAAAAAAAATGAAGAAATTATCATTTTCTAAAATCTGAATAAATTCAGAATAATATTATAAAATGTAGCAATATTTTTAGCAGTTTTCGAAAAATTACGAGGATTTTAAAACTGCGGGAAAAAAGTACAAAAAACGAAAAAAAAAAGATAAACTCAAAATATATTTAATGTGGTTACGGATTAAATTCTCAAACTTTGAATGACCAAAATTTAATGTAATACAAGTATGTGTAAATTAAAAAAAAAAAATTCGATCTATTCCCCGTCAGTTTTCAATTTTTCCTATTTTCGAAATGGTGAAAAATTTTGCTGTATTTTATAAGATTTTTTTGAATTTTTTCAGATTTTATAAAATGGTAGTTTACATTTTTTTTTTTTTGTTAGACCATTTTTTTTCTAACAAAAAAATTTAGATTTTTTTCTAAAAAAATCTAAAAAAGCATTTACCATGAGTTTTTCAACGTACAGTAAAATGTAAACAAAATTACGGGACAAATATAAGACCTTGATCGAGATGATATGGAATGCCCCATATACGTCACTTCGAGAGCGGTGGTATATTTCGCGTGAGCTGCGAGAGGCCCACCCACCGCACCATCACTGGTTCCTGGTTCTATATGTTGGGGAGCGTTGGCTGCTGATTTAGTATTACATAGAGGGCGATTCAGAAGATTCAGAATTTTGCAGCACCACCGCTTTTTCATAGTTCATTTTCATAGCAATTATCACGTTTTAAAATTTTTTTTTTTAAACCACTCTATTTGTTTATTTACTCCATAAATAATTTGATATATATTTTTTTAGAATATTCTATCATATTGGTGTTAAAAAAATGTATAAACATTTGTTTAAATAAAAAGAAGAAGGTTTTTTCTTATAAATTCATTAAAGATGCCACAAAAATCATTCCAATCACCTATTATACATTATTATTCTTTTTATGGCATTTTAAAAATGAATTAAAAAATATTTGTGTGCCCAATAAACATGTTTTACATTTTTTTAGTTGAAAATAGATTTTTTCAGGCTATAACAAATACAACATACATATATTGCATTAAATAGGTGATGAAAAAACATAACTTTTTTCTATTCACGTTATTTCTTTCCGACCTCAATCTTCCACGATACACAGGTTTGAAAATAAAATCTATTTCCGTAATGAATTTCAAAAATCAGAAAAAATGGCCGAGTTACCACTTTTTTTTTCTGCTGTACGTTTGGACAATACTCAGTATATATGATAAAACCCAAGCATTAACAGTATGACGATTTTAAAGCGAGGTATTTTATGTAGGCACACGTTTAACGATCTCATTTATTTTTTTACGATTTTTTCGATATATAACATTCATAGAATTATTATATAATAATCGTAGGTTAAAAAACGGCGCTCCACATGTGCGCAAAGGTATTTATGTATTTATTTACGGCACCTGAATGCTGAATGAGCCTGTATAATGCATATATAACGTAGCCCGATATCAGTACGTGCCTGCGTGTGGTAACACATAGCTCACTAGCACAGTTATACAGTATGTAATATATATATATATATATATACACATTAACTTGAGGGATTCGCCAGAACACAGGTAAAAAAGGCGCACGTCTGTGAGACGCATGCGCCTCTCGATCTGGCGCCTTCGCCACCAGTCGATGCTGGAACATCGTGGCGGGAGGACGTTAAAACACGGTCGCACTCTATCCTCGTCATATCATCATCGTGTGTGAAAACAATACACACTCGTTTCCTAAACATTAAAATATACATACTAAAAGAGACGCGTATATATAAAGTTCATCGCACCATAAATCATCTAATTATCGTCACAATTGCACTTTTTATCTGTATTAAACGAATCAACAGAGAAGTCCCCAAGCAGCATATCATTGCCACCGTTATCATCATTACAAACAAAGAAAAAAAATACGACACATCGACTCGAATATCATCACAAATGTATCCACAAATGTTCCAGTGGTGGAATTTGCGATAATAAAATTAAGAAAAAAAAAAAAAAAAAAAAAAAAAAGAGATAAGTAGGCGGGAGCGAAGAAGAAAGATAGAGACACAAAAGCAGAGGTATATAAAGAGGGGAAAAGCGGCACGAGATATGAGTTCGATCGAGGGACGATCGGCGGGAGGAACGTACGTCGTTGTATAATAGAACAGCAAGGAGAACGCGAGAGAGCGTTGCCCGTCTCGCGGCCCCGGCCAATCCTAGATTCCAGAGCGAATAACCCTTCCAGCACTTTGACACACTATCTACTGCCGCCTGTATACCTATATGTACACCTATATATATATATATATATGTCAAAGTGTGCTATCGATACGTTATAACTATACGTACGAAATACCCAAGGAGTTTATAAAGTGCAGCACGCGAGATCGCGCTCACTGTCACTACGGCCGATAAATTGTATTATTTTAAGAATGCTGCGTACAGGAAGGGAAAACATCGTAGTACGAGATTCCTGTAATGCGGCTCATAATAATAATAGTAGTTACGGTATAAAAATCGCGTGAAAACGAGTTACGCGGGTGAGAACGAAGACAATAAATCTATGTAATAACTTTAAACGTGGATTATTGTTTTTGCATTGAAAGAGCCCAACTTCCACGTAGGTATATATATATATATATATATAATTCGCGATGTTTTGCTTATGATAAATAAGTAGAACTAATGGAATGTATTGATGCGTAGTGGATATGTGATTGTATTCGGTTACAATGTGTTATTTGGTAGGAAATGCAGCTGTAGTTATTGTCTCTTAATGCTAATATGGGTTTATCTGCTTTTGGATTTTGCTTTCTTATTTTTGAGTAGATCGCGAGGCAGTAATGGCGGATAAATGTAAAACTGGTTTTTAGAAAGTAGTTAATTTTTCTCTCTCGTGGAGGAAGCTTTCTTTGTTTTTGTGACACTTCTTTATTTTTTTCTCGAGATTTCGATGAAAATATAAATAGAAATAGGGCGAAACGAACGAGAAAAGTGGCATGGAAAAAATGTCCGTTATCGTTGAAGTAAATTACCGCTCAGGTCACGACTCGATAGTGCCGAATTTTTTAGTTGCAACGCAGTTTGAATATCGTCTGGGGTCGCTT
This sequence comes from Perithous albicinctus, assembly GCA_964016905.1. Classification (NCBI taxonomy): domain Eukaryota; kingdom Metazoa; phylum Arthropoda; class Insecta; order Hymenoptera; family Ichneumonidae; genus Perithous; species Perithous albicinctus. Next base: position 15,604,920 of record OZ024699.1, read on the forward strand.
TTGACCCCATACGTGAGTTCTACGGTTAAAAAAAAAGAATTGCATTACTTTATGTCTTTTAACTCGAGAATGGCTCTGTCTATTGAGCTGAAATTTAACACATAGGTGGAGCTATCACTACGTTTGAATACTGTGGTGAAATAGATAAAAATCTACATTCATAAAATATTACATAGAATCTACAGAAAAAATACAAATCGAAGTAGACGCGTTAACTTGAGCAACGTTCAAGCCAATGAGCTAAAACTTTCGTAGTGTACTTAAGAACAAATTTGCTAGATATTTCGTTTAACCAAAATCGACAGAGTAATTTTTAAAAATCTTTTTAAAAAATCTATATACACTCGATTAAATTTTCTAACTCAAAAAAACGATCCCATTTGATTTACCTGAAATTTTACACAGATAAAAATAAAAATAATAAAAATCTATATAATATTATTAAAATATTACAATTTTAAAAAAATGAAAAACACGATTCGACCAAAATGAAATAAAAATTCGATTTTTAAGTTTTAATTTAATTTTCTTTTAATTCAATAAAAATAAGATCTTAAAGTTATGGATTTTTTTGTTCTTAATTTTTGATTGAATAAATAAAAAAAAAATGTATTAGAATTCAACATTGCAATTTTATTTGGAATGTTGTTTACCGCGACATAAAGCTATTATTATCTTTTTTTTTATTAATACTAATACGTTTGATCCGCTTAGCTGTTGTATTTTTCTTTTCTTCCTCACGCTATTCACAAGTCAATAGTGTTGCATGCACAGTGTGGAGCTTTAGTGTATTGATAAAGAGAGCTGAGAGAGGAAACGAGAATATTCTCCTCGAGGCTTATATACCCGAGTGTGTGTGTGTGTGTGTGTTGTAAGGATTAGCGAGGATCGGGATTGTTGCATGCGACGCGATTAACGAACTTGCTGCGTGCTGATTGCTATCGATGGTCTGTAAAAAAAAAAAAAAAAAAAAAAAAAAAAAGAAAACCCGCGATTCTAATTGATCGGTTCATACATTGAAATGTGTGAATTTTCCGATACGTTCAATTATAACGAAAGCAGAAATTGAAAACTAATAATATTTTTTTTCCTCATAATTCTTGATTTCTATGACGCGCGTTAAAACTATCGTCAGTCTATTGAAAAGCCGATTAAAGTATTTTATTGCTGCAACAAAAGATTTGTTTGTACTGTTATTATCCTCGAGGATCACGACGGTCGACAGAAGCACTATAACGTCAATCTGCGACAGGCCAATCCGACGTGTGTTAACTTTCCCTTTGCAGATAAGCTGAAATAAAAGCTATATACGAGATAAAAAGCTATTGGCATGTATATATGACGGTGTTGATAAACTGGGTAATTTAGACTGGCGGATTTATAAGTATCGAAGGATTTTCAATTTTTTGCGAATACTCAATTTCACGCTATTTCGTTTTTCTCAATTGTTGGCTAATGAGACGTTAATAAAAGGATTTACGGGGTTTTAAATAAATTGTAAATACATTATATTTGATTTAATTTTATTTAATTATTGTAAAAATAAATTTAAAATCAATTTTGTTTGGGGTCGTTCTATTCAATATTTCGATTTGTTAATAAAATCCATATTTTATGTTAAAATATTAACAGCATAATTTTAAACAAAACATTCTAAAGTAACTTGATTTTTTTTATTCGATCACAACACGAAGCATCCACACACGTTAAACACAAAAATCTTTTAACAATTTTTTTATGAGTTATAAATAAAAATAAATCACTAAACAATAAAGAATTTTTTTTACAATAAAAAAGTGAACAGAAATTGTATACTTTTCTACATTTCCAAGATTATTAGTATAATTTTAAAGAGAACACTTAAAAATAAGTACAAATCTAAAATGTTCTACAAAAAAAAAAAAAAGAAAAAAGAGAAATTATCAGAATATCCTACATAAACAATTCCATAAACAGCACAATTATTTCTCTCATTACACGTAAATTGCTCTGGTTATAATAATTAGTTTCGCGCTGATAAAACTGACGCTGCGAAAGTGAGCTCTGCGAGACGTTTCGCATGTTCGATATATACAATTTCTCGCACTGAGCCAACCTTGATAAAATAATCTCCGGTCTTTCTTACTTCTGTACACTATCACAGTCTCATTTTCTTCTTTATTTTCTTTTTTTCTTTTTTGCAGGTTCCAAATCTGGATTCTCGGTTAGCGAAATCATCATCAGGCAACGAAATTATTTTGAGAGGACTTCGCTGGAGAGCATTTTGCCGGGATTCTCTGCTTTTCCTCTCTATAACGCAGCATCCCATTTTCGCAAACAGCGAAAAGCAAAAAAAAAAAAAAAAAAAGAACGTCAAGAGATTGACCTCCGACATCGCAACGAAAGATAACTCGAAGAAGAAGCCTCGAACGGGCAACAAAGGCGAGCCAGTTTAGCTCGGGCATTCCCAGTCTCTGTCGAGTCAATAGACAAGATCGATACTCGAGAATTTCGCGTGTGTTTCCCGTACAACAAGCCTCGAGTCTTCCTGCCTTTTCCTTTTCATTTCTCACTTCTTTTTCTCATTCGCCTAGATTTTTCTTCTTCCTCTCCTCTATCTTCTGCCTCTCTCTCTTTCTCTCTCTCTCTCTCTCTCTGTCTCTCAACGGTGTGACTATTTCGAGAATCTGGAACAGACTCGTTTTCAAGCCACAACAAGCTCTGAATTTTTACTGGCATACATCGGCCAGCAATCCAAGAGAAGAGAGTTTGTTATCATAATTTTTTTCTTCTTTTTTTTTCACCACGAAATTTTAATCCACAATTATTGCCACCACCAATAATACTGCGAGACCTGAAGTATTTATCAAGAATTTTTAAAGCCCAAACAAGAACTTCCGAGCAACTTTCCTCATATCCGACCTGACTCAGCCATTCAAAAGTTCATCAAGTTCACGTGTACGAGCAAAAGCCAAAGCATCTCAGCTGTTTTCACGAAGTTCAAATCAGGTTTGCTCGTCGCCACAATGAGGGGATCCACTCGATTGCACTTTCATCATGGCAACATGGGTTAGAAAATGAACATGAAAATTCGGAGAGATCGAGACTGATTTAATAATTACAAAAAAAAAAAAAGAGGCAGAAAAAGATTTTAAAACGAAAAGAAAAAAAAAAGAAATAGAAGAGGGATTGAAGGAGTCATGGACTGGCCACCCACAGATTGTAGGTAGTCAAACGACTATCGATAAAACAAGGAAAAAAAAGTAGAACACAGATAAAGTCGGACTAATTGCATATCCCAAGAAGAACAAAAATATCAGACAGTCAAAAGAAGCGAACCAATAGAAAACGATAATAATAAAAAAGAAATTAAAAAAAAAAAAAAAAGAAAAAAAAATACAAACGAAAAAGGAAGCTATTCAAATCCAAAGACTGATCGAGAGCTCGTTATCGATCATTTATAATATATACTTATATACATGCAGATTATACCTATTCCGAAGTGAGACGCCAAGCGTTTCCTCGTTATACATATTATAAATACCGTATATATATATATATATGTATATATACACATATCGACGTATAAATGTACCGATTGTTTGCATAGACGGGGTTGAAAGACCTGAGGCTACAAGCCGTCTGAACTCGTGAACCAAAACCATCTCCCACTCCTCATTCAAAATATTACTACATTATTACGTATATATATATATATCTATCTATATAAACATATACATATATACACAGAAACACATTATATAAATGGGATATATATATTTACATCTGAACGTGCATCAGACATTGCTGTTGGAGATTTTGAAGAATAATGAATAATATCGAAAGGAATAATTGGAATTAATAACTGGAAGTAGCATTCGACTGTAAATGGAAGATTGACGGTACTCTCTGTAAATTTACAAAGTGAAAATAAGGAGAAAAAAAAAAAACCAAGGAAATTTGGTACACACTGAATAATGAGAAGGGCGACAAAGATAGAAGTGGCTACAAGGTATCCACAATTATCATATTTCGTATGATGGTGTAAAGTCGCTTATTCGCGAATGAAAATTGGAAAATGTGAAATTTTATTTGCAAAGTGATTGTGCTTGCGCGTGTGCGTTTATGCGTTTCGAGCTCTCTCTCTCTCTCTCGCTGTAATTGTGCTCGTGAAAAATGAAAATGGAAAAATTGTTTATTGATATATACGTATAGAAGGTGTACACGGTGTATGTGTGCGTGTGCTTGTGTGCGTGCGTGTGGGTGTACGTTGTGTCGAAGCAGAAAAGCTGTCAAAGTGTCCTGGCAGCAGGATGGGTTGTGGACAGAGCAAAATCGGTAATATCTATTCGAAGAACAAGAAGAATAAGAACAACAACTCGGCCAAGAAAAACGGCGACTCGATACGTAAGTAGATATTTTTATTTCAAGTATATTTGATTTATCAATATTTTTTTCTGTATCAATAAGATAATAATGATCATTAAAAAGTTTCAAGTCCAAAGATAATATTGATGCACAATTGAACTATCAGCAATTTTTACTTTATTTTGCATTCATGTTCCAGAAAACTTTGATTTCATCGGTCAACGTTTTTTTTTCTTTTTTTTTATTAAATTTTCATATTTAGGATACTTGAAATGACAACGGAAACGCTAAGAAAAATGATTTGGAAATAAGTGTCCGGATGGACAAATTTGGCACACAAGTGAAGTTTTCAAAGGTTTTTATTCAGATTTTCGACATTGAATTATCATTTATTTCTTAATAAATATCTTCGATCACCCTAATTTTTGTAAACTTTTATAAATTCAAGAGAAATTTTCTGGAAAAGCTGTAATATATGAGGGAAAACACGTCAAGTCGGCCACCCCAATTTTTCGTGTCAACAAAACGTCCTCAAATTTATTCAGGATGGTTGAAGAAAAATCGTGGGAATTTTTTCAGATTTTTTAATGCATATTCCAGCTATTAAAAATTTCTCAAAATAATCATTGTTTATTTTTTAACGCCAATACTACGGCACACACAAAAAAAATCATAAAAACCTCAAATTTGTAATTTTTATTTAATTGAAAAAGAGCATAAAATGAAATCGAAGAATTTTACAAGAAATGTTGTTGGAAAGTACGCTAAAAATCCAAAATTTCATGTTCTTATGATTTTTTTTACGATCAGTACTATTGGCTTTAAAAAAAAAACAATGATTATTTCCAGCGATTTTCAATGGCCGGAATATGAAATAAAAAAAATCTGAAAAAATTCCTACGTTTTTTCTTCAACTAGACCAACATCCTGAAGAAATGTGAGGACGTTTTGTTGACATGAAAAATTGGGCTGGTCGAATTGACGTGTTTTGCCCCACATAAGAGAGACTCCTCTAAATGCTCAACAAATTAAAATCTCTTCTCTGTCATTCTACATGATATTAGACAAAAACAGAATTTGAATACATATTTGCGGAAGATGATATACAAGATGCACTGTGACATGAACATAACATTGAATAAGCCCTATTTTGCATCGTTCTAAATAATGCGTAATATGCAAACCTCACAAACACACACACACACACACACACACACACACACACACACACACACACACACACACACACACACACACACACACACACACACACACACACACACACACACACACACACACACACACACACACACACACACACTGAAACACTCATAGACAGTCTGTAATAATAAATTGGCTTATCACGCCGAATCTCTCGTTGACGCAGCTCGACCCAGATTGTCTCTAATGGGACCTAACGCATCGCGTACTACGTTGGCCTCGTTTCTATTTATCCGCACCTCTGTAGCTACAATACTGTCATAATCCCTTCTCTCCGTCTCCATCATCTAATCATCTTCCTTCTTTTACTCGTCAGTTTAATGTGACAGACGCCGACTGTAACAAAGCTTGACGAAAATATGAATTGTTGACTATACTAAATTCGTTGAATAATACAAACGTGCTAGTGTGCACGTAGGAGCCTCTCCTCTATTCTGTCTTATCCCTTCTCCACAGATACGCGATATTATATTCAATATCGTTCAGACATCTGCTGTAGTCGGACTCTGTAATCACGACTCGGATTTAATTCTGATCGAGCGATATCGACGAACGATTATCGTTGTCAATAGACCGCGTGCTATCGTCACTGCGTATTTGTCATTTGAGTTTAGAACTTTGTGGAAGTTATGACGAAAAAAAAAAATATATATATATATATATGTGTGAGTATATATTTTTATACCACGAGTATTCTGATGCTTTGAAGACCAAGTAGTTTTCTGAATAGTTTTCACGTTAAAAGTGATCCAGACGTGACGATAGTCACGCGCGAAGTTTGGACAATCGATTATTCGATCGCTAATTTAAGAATTCGTTTATTTATGACGAGGAAACGTTTTTGTGTCCGATGAGTCAGAGCAAGTGTGTATGAAGCAGGGGAAATATTTGAGAATTAGGAACGCAATACTCGGGCTTTTTTTTATTTTTATTTTTTTATCAACGACAGTTGTTCCTCTTCTAAAATATCTTCAAATTTATAATAAAAAAATGATTATGGGTTATTTATAATATTACATAATATATTAACCCTTCGACCAGACATTTTATTCATTTTATTCGCTTGGCACTCTTGTGAAGACGAATTACAGTTTCTGATACCGACGGCGGATAGGTCGAGCGCAACCTAAAGCTATGGACTTTATTAGGTTATTTAGGTTCTTTAGGATCTTCTTTAAGTATACTATTTGTCCCTATGGGGAAACCTAATTTTTTTTTGTCAATCGATGGACAAACAAAAATTAGGTTTTCACACAAAAAAAAACAAAAAACAAAGAAGAACAAAAAAAATTAAACTTTGATACCTTAAGATTATAAACTTGAATCCCACATTCCTGAAAAAACACACTATTATCCAATTTTCTTAGAAACCACTTACATGTATTCTTCGCTTTTTCCCCCCCTCTTCTCCCCTTTCTCCGTATTTTCGCTCATACGTATTATATTCGATTCTTCCCATCTTCTATTCGTCTCGAGCCACATGCGTCACAATGTCTACACTATACTTCAACTATATACCTATATACGCGTCAACCGAATGATATTAGTCGGTGGATACGTCTGTTATACTCTCTTTTTCTTTCTTCTTCTTCTTCTTCTTCTTCGGCTTCTCCTTTATATCTTCTTCTATATAGCACAGCATAGCGAGAGCCACCCCGACGACTTAATGCCTCTTCATAAAAACGCTTTTGCGTCACCGCCACTGAGTGTGCGAGAGGTCGAGGTCCCCGATGACCTCGCAACCATTGGCGAATATTCCAACGTATATAATACACACATATGTATATACATATATATATACATAGTATAACAGTGAAAACGACGAGAGAAGAGAGCATCAACTTGATTTATCGGCAGTAAATTCTCATTCGTGAATTAAGGAAGTGCGCATATATGCACATCAAGCCTTTCAATGTGCATTGCAGGAAGCCAACGTTTATAACAGCTCTCTTGAATTAATAGAAGCGAAAACGAAAAAGAGAAGAAAAAAAATACACACACACACACAAACATACTAAATTTGTATTTCAGAATTTAAGAATTCGCCAAGTTTTTTCTTGTAAATTCTACGAATGGTTCAATCCAAGTTTCTCTCAACGCTGTTCAACGACGATACTCGAGAGTTTCTCCTTTTTATTCAACTCACACACACACACACACACGAGGCAATCACGTGAGCGGCGTCTTGCAGATATACATGTACAAGGAATAGTTGCTATAGTATGTAGTATATATATGTAGAGTATTATACTGTGTGGAATATACGACGCAGAAACCTGGGAATGTCACATATAGTCTTTTAAGGACTTTATATTTGTTGCGGATCTAACTGGTTCGCGCACCAAACTTATTTTGCTGCTCGTGCATGCCAGAGCAGCGCTGAATTTTCTGCTACTCGGTTAGAGAACTGCTGCAATGTTCGAGGCGCATACCGAGGCCCAAGTTAACCAAATGAGCAAACAAGAAGTTCTTCTCCCTCTGGCGCAGCACTCGGTTACGACTCTACTACGAATCTTGCTGGATTTTTCACTGGTCGCATAATTCTCTTCCTAATAACATTTTTGTCTGCGGTCGGCTTAAAAAAAAGAGACTGGAGAAGTAGATTTTTTAATTTTTTTTTCACTGTATGAAAACTTTTTTTTTTTTGGCTTCCTCATAGAGCGAAGATTTGTCAACAATTTGTGGGTTATAACGAAATGTTAATTTTTTTAAAAAATTCATAGTTATGTAAAATTCGAAATGTTTTACCAATTTACACAAAATTTTCCAGCCTTGTTTTCGATATTTAATATCATAAATTTTTTCGAAAATTTTTTTTCGATCAAACCAGTCGATGTACTTCAGTTTTTAACGTCCCGTATTGTTCGCGAGAGAGTGCTTTCGGGTTCGAGTATTGGAATTCAGGATGGTGAAAAGATTCGATTAACCGTAGCTCGATATATACCGTCAGTTTTTTTTTTAGACATGCATTTTTTTTGCACATTTTTTTAAATTCATAACTCTATTTGCACGGACGACATAAAAAAAAAAATTCTACACTAGGTCCTGAAAGCACTCCCAAGAACAATATGAGACTATAAAAACGAAAATTCATCAAACTGTTTGATCCGAAAGCAGCGATAAAAAAAATAATGTTGCATGTGTCTGTAAAAAATTGCAAAGTTGCTGCGTTTAATGTACATTTTATGAGGTCTAAAGACAGAACAACACGATTTTTAAATCTAGAAGTACGAATTGAAAAAAATAGAAAAAAATAAAAAAATTGAACACAAAACCCACTAAAAAATATAATTTTTGGCAAAATTGTATCGGATACATTTTTGCTTCTGTTGGACAACACCAACATCATAAATCAATGCGAAACTTCTGTTAAAAGTTCAAAGTTCCTTCCCCCTTCGACCGAATTAGCGATATGTGCTTCAATTTATTATCTTAAGCAAAAACGAATAGTGGGCCTGTTATATTGATAGCCACAGATGTGTGAATGCCCACACATAGTTTTTGCTCCTATAAAGAAAAATCGATTGTAAGCTAATATTTAAGATTACAAAAAAAAGAAAAAAAAACTATTTTAGCCTCCCACTAAAAATTAAATTAAACCGCAGTGAGATATAATTTGTATATGCACCAAGTCCATAAATATGTTTATCGTCGACGGCTGTTTATGAACTAATTATAACTCTCGCGAGATACGGATAATAACGCAAAAAAAAAAAAAATTATGATTCGTTAGCATCACCAGAGACGACTGATAAACTTAGGGATGTACGAATAATCGTGTCAAATGAATATCGCCAATAGTCAACGCAGAGCTTCGGTAAATTTTGATGATATATCATTTTTTTTTTAAATATTTTCGTCCAAAAAAAAGAGAATTTTTTTTTCCAGATTTTTACCACTTGTTTTATCTTATAAAATAATTTTTTTCCATAATTTTTTAATACAAATAAATTTCGAGTTTTTAAATTCTGTAATTTTTTCCATAAAATCTAGGACAAAAAAAAAACACATATTTCCATCGTAGTTCGAAAGTGGGACGAGAATAATTTATATTTATTTTTTTATTAAAAAAAAAAATGTTCTCTAATTTTTGTTCTAATTGAAATGGTTTTTTTTTCAATTTTATTTTTATTATTGGGAAAATTCTCAGCATTTTACTATCAAAATATGGACAATTTTTTTTTATACTATGAATCGTTTTAGTTTTCTTTTTTTTCCGACAAGAAACGATCATTCAAATTTTTAAGTTTCAAATTTTATATATATATATATATATATATAATCCTTTCTTAAAAAGGAGTTTCTCTGCAAAATTTCAAAGTCCCTCGAGGCAGAAAATGTTTTTTTCTCGAAAATTTTAAAATCTCTTCCGGGCATAGATCGATCAGAAAATTTCTTTTCCTCGAAAATGAAAAAAATTAAATATCGAAAACTGAAGCCAGTTTAAAAGCATTCTGATTGACTCCCTGTTTCGATTATTCCCTCTCCCTGAACGCATCGTACACAGGCAGGCCATGGCGGCAATTTTGAATCGGAGTTCGTAAATCGTAGAGACTTACGAAGAAAAACCATAAAGAAGGCGCGTGGCGCGGTCGTTTTTGCTAGTATATATGTGTATATGTATATATATATATGCGTTTCTCGTTAGACCGACCTTTGTCAAAGCTCAAACTTTCGGTCATGTACAGTAATCGTGTGGGAGTGGCCATTGTTGTCGTACAGGCCTACCACTTCCGGTCCAATTACTGGTAGCAAGGTTCACTCTCTCTCATTCTGTTCTGCGTTGGCGCTGCGTTGTTAGTGCACTACGACGTTAGAGGGAAAGGTTTTTGCGGCGTGTATATATTGCAGCGCAACAGGTCTCATTCATATATCCTTCTCCCCTATTATCGATAGCTGTCCGGTTGAAACAAAAGCCTCGAAAAGCTCTTTACGAGACAATAACTCATCCGGTACGCGTTATATATATATATATATATATATATATATATTTCAATATTCAATTTTGCTAATTTCGCGTGAAAATCAAGAATATTCGTATTTCCGTTAAATTTCCTTGTCTTATGAATCAAGGGATAGATTTATACGCTATAGTTGTGGTTCGCACATTGCAAAAATAATTTTACATTACAATGTACGGATAGAGTATAATTGATTAGAGATAAAATTCTAATGATTTAATTACACTGATTTGCTTCCGTTTCGATGAATTATAAACAGCTGTTACCCCATCGAGGTTTGAGCGACTGCATCGTGGCAACACCGCATTAAAAAAAAATAATAATAATTTATTCGCACGTGATTTAACCTTGATTATAAACCTGCGAATAACGTCCGTAACCTCCAAATTAACCCGGCTCTGGAATATAAAACACAACCGAAAATTCACGCCCATTCGGTGGCCCGAGTAAAATTCAAAGCCGATATATTCCTGATTTTCAGGTCTTTCCGCCAGGCACATGATTTGCGGCTCAGTTATAATGCAACAAATTTATATTCGGGACATATATATCTCTCGGTCTCACTCACACATTCTTCTTTCATTCTCTAACCAGATGGGTGCGATGTTGCCAAACCTTCACGGGCAGAGCCTCTCTGAGTGAAGGATACTCTTTTCGTTTATCTTTATTTTGTCATCTTCAATTTTCAATATCTCTTTGCCGAAAACTCACGCAATCCATCTTTTTATAATTTCGATGGAATCCAGGAAATTTAATGCACAAATGGGAGCTTTATTATCTGAGCTATGTGAAGATAGTAAAGTAGTTAATATTTACTGCCAATAATCGCTGCTTTTGATATTTAATAGTAACTTTTGAATCCGAATAGTAACTATTAACCGCTCAATACTATTTTTTCTGTAAGAGCAATAATAGAATTGAACAGAAGTTTTTTTTTTAGACAAAAAAATCCTAGTCATAAATATTGATATTTATCCCAAAATAGAGAAATTGAAAAATCAGCAAAAGTTGCAAATATTTTGATCGTCAAATATGATCCACAACTTAATCACAAAAATTATATTACGTTAAATCCGTATAATCGCTTATTTGCGCGAGCTTGTTTAGAAAACCCAAGCAAAAGCGGAATACCGCGAAAAAGTGAATAACAAATTCCCTTCCCCCACTCTTCTTCTCTCACCCCCAGCTACTTGGCTTCGTATTGGTCACTCGGTTTCGTTGTATCTCCGCTGTTAGCTGATGCGCTTCTCCCGCGATTCTCACGAGCGCTTTCGATGCGCGCGCAGCTTGTTGACGGGAAGCCGGCTGCTGTCGAGACGGACTTGCCGCTGATATTTTTTTCTAAAAAAGCCTCGTGCACCGATAACCGCACGATAAATATTAGAGGGGTGGACTTCGAGATATAGTCTTATTAATAAACCATTAATATTAATTCTAAAACTAAACGAATTAAAGCATTAAAGTCTCAAGATGGTATTCAACAAATTGACGTCCTATCTTACAATAATATACTCTGCAAATGTGTTTGATAATTTCCTTAATGTCTTGTTTTCGATACAGTCGCTCCTATTGCGTTTCTTTTACGTGTAATTATTACAAATTGTAGATTTATATGACAGAACTTTTTGGTATCAAAAAGATTAATAATAATAATAATTAATATCATACATTTTTTAGCCAATTTATTCCTTTTCTTTTTCAAATTTTTCGTTTATTCAGAATACAAAGAGGGAAAAAATGAAAAGGTTCGAACAAATAATGCGAATCAATAGAGTCCATTCCTACGCTACATGTATTGCATGTTGCGATTTTTGTTTTAATGCTCGGTTCTTCCGGAATGCTCAAGTGTTAACCGGCATTCTCAATTCCTAAACACAGATGCATCGAGCGTTTGGTGCGACGCCACCAGAGCAGACCTTGTTCCAAGGACCGACACGAGGTCGACATTATCGTTCTCGATAGTAGAGTATAGCAAAAGCGAGCAAAGCAGCCACTCACACTACGATACACAGCGAGCAAGCAGATATACACACACATCGAGCCTAGGCTGGCTGCTATGCTGTGGCCTGCCTACGTGATCGACGCCCCGTATAAAGCGCGCCGCTCGTCCCACTTGTATAGCGTAGTAATGTTCAGAACGGGAGAGTCCCCACACCACGCCGTCTTCGTAGTCGTTGCTTCGCACCCGTACATTCAGTCTTGAACGGACGCTCGTATAGTCAAGATCACATTGCCAAGCGAGTCTCTTCGCAACCGCTGATTTTTTTTGTTACATTAAAACTCTCCCGCACCAATGCGACAGTGTAAAATCGTTACGCCGACAAAGTGTCGTATTAAAAAGTGCTTAATACCGAATTAAAAAGAAGAAAATAATAATAATAACAATACGAACAATTAATAATAGCTACGGCTTAAATTTGGTTTAGAACTTTTAAAAATCCAAAAGACCTTGAAGATTTGGGGCAAATATTGAGAACCCGCAAAGGGTCTCAATATTGAGCTTGATTTGAAAGATTTAATTAACAAGTTAGGAGAGATAAACATTTACATATCAATCGGGATAAAGACTGTATTTTAATATTTAACTTAATTGATTCATTAATTAATTAATAATAATAATAGAATATAATAATAAAAAGAGACATTAGTGAGAGGATAACGCGTCATTGCTTTTAGTAAGAGTGACAAACGTGCAACAGCAAAAACGAGAACCGCAAAGCCACGTATCGAATTCTCTATCTCACTCATCTTTGCTTACACGCGTTTTCCGTTTCTTCGGCTCCGACGCCGCTATTCCGCGCACCCGCGCCTTTGCCTCCATTTCCGTCACGCTGGTTGGAATAACGCCCGAACCGCCGAGTAGAAAGCGACAGCGCGCCGCAATGTGGCTCAAGATTTTGAGACAAAATTTAAGCCACCTGGCTCGCCGAGCCAAGGGTAAGTTTTGGACGTTGAACGTCGAATTGTTTATTGATTTATATTGATTTTGCGACGACGAAAGAATTTTACAATGTGCGCATAAAGAGGTGAAGTACAATTGTTAACGGTGAGGTGAAATACTGTAAAATGCAGAATTGAAATAACTGCACATCAAAGCGGGCATATTGACAACTCGAAAAACAACATATTGCAATGTGAACCTATAAGCGAGAGTAAAGAAAAATCGATTCTAGCTGAGAAAGCTTTTTGGCATCCAACTCAACGCGAATCAACAATACCGGTTGTTTATTATTATACTTCATTTGTTCCACTATTTTGCTATATCATCATTCAAATTAGGGATTCTATATGAAACGCAGATATAGATATTTCGTAAAAATTTCAGAAAACATACAAAAACGTAAACAACGCTTTTACATCGTATTAAAGAAAAAATTTGACGTTGCGACGAAAGACGAGGGAAACATGGTATACTGATCTTGGTGATACCGGCAAATTTAGTACCGGCTTGTTTCCGGCTGGAGCAAGAATCTTGCAACATGTAAAAAAAAAACAAAATTTTATCAATTATAGAAATTTTATCAATTTTAGAAATTTTATCAATTTTAGAAATTTTTATCAATTTTAGAAATTTTATCAATTTTAGAAATTTTATCAATTTTAGAAATTTTATCAATTTTAGAAATTTTATCAATTTTAGAAATTTTATCAATTTTAGAAATTTTATCAATTTTAGAAATTTTATCAATTTTAGAAATTTTACCAATTTTAGAAATTTTATCAATTTTAGAAATTTTATCAATTTTAGAAATTTTATCAATTTTAAAAATTTTATCAATTTTAAAAATTTTATCAATTTTAAAAATTTTATCAATTTTAGAAATTTTATCAATTTTAAAAATTTTATCAATTTTAAAAATTTTATCAATTTTAAAAATTTTATCAATTTTAAAAATTTTATCAATTTTAGAAATTTTATCAATTTTATAAATCTTAGAAATTTTATAAATTCCATAAACCTTTATAAATCTTACAAATTTTTATAAATTCTCATAAATTTCACAAATTTTTATGAATTGTACAATATTTATTTTTTTCAAATTTTTATAAACTTTATAAATTTTACAAATTCCGTAAATTTTACAATTTTTTAAATTTTCATAAATGTGATTGAATTTCATAAATTACAAATTTTACCATTTTTTAAAATGATACAAAATTTACAAATTTTGGCTAATACATTAAAAGACTAAATAGTAGATGAAACAGATGATTTTATATAGCACAGTTGCAATATTTAATGAAATAATTTTGACGGCTGAGTTTGGATATTTAATCTATTATCCAGGGTGAGGGATCAATTTAAATTTGAAGAATCTTGAAGAAACATAAAGATCAAGCGATTAAAAACCTAAACTTCACAAAACACCCAAAACCGTAAACAACACTTTTCTTTCTTTTACATCGTATTAAATAAAAATTTGGCATATGCCATCTTGAAAATGCGTGTTCACTTAATTGTGACGAAAGACGCGGAAAACATGGGTAAATTGATTTGATGAATTCCGGCAGATTTAATACCGGATCGTTTCCGGCTGGAGCAAGTGTGTGGCGGTGTAACATGTTTGCTGAATTAATACGCACAGATGGACTAGCGGAGCGACGCGAAATCATTCCAGGGTCATGTGATTATATTCGCGACAGCAGGTCCAAGAGTTAAGCTCTATTAATAATCCCGTCATGTCTTTTCCATCTCCCCTCCGTCACCGAGAATATCTTAGGTACACAGTGCACAAACCATTAGGAACGAAACGCCAAATGTACCTACGTAGGTACTGCGTACGTAGAAACTGCGAAAATTTCGTTGACAAGCACAACTGCTTCGATCGAAATAGAAACTTGTGTCAGTGTGTTGCATAGCAAAAGGCGAGAGCTTTGGCTATTATATGATAATTTTAGTGCACAAATTAATGTGCTTCAAAATTATCGAAATTTCATTTGGTTTTCTGTATTTGTAATTGTCCTTAGATTTTCAAATCTACATCAGATTATTTTTTTTATTTATTATTGAGTAAGGCCGATGTTTGAGCTATCATCTCATCCATCAATGTCTGCTAATCAATTTAGATTGTCGAGTCAAGAGATTATCAAAACACGATCTTATACTTGTTAGCGATGTGCGTATAAGTCAATGTTGATAGATTGTCGAAAGTTGCTAATGTTTTTTTTTTTTTTTCGTGTACTTGAGAATCGCTCGACGTAAAGATACTTAATTTTAACAATACTTTTTAAAATACTACATTTTAACTGCATTTAAAATAAAAAGTAATCGTCGATTTTATTATTCATTTATGTTAGACTTTTACAATGAAATTATTTAAGTATGAAATGCATTATGCACAGAAGTTTAATATTTAATATAGCTTAACCATTAACTTCTTTAAAAAATTAATATCACTTTTTTTTTTTTTCAATTCGCTATTTTACCATCGTTAGCACTGAAAAGCTACTACAAGATAGAACATTTTTTGAACCGAGCAATGAATGGAAGAGATATTAATATTCCGACTTACAAACCCTGAAGTGTCGTCAATGTTCCCCGACGTCACATTTGTAATACGATGGCAATCTCTGCTTGCACGTTGACGGAATGAATCTAGTAGTAGATACATAAAAATAGACTGGCCACTAATGCAACGGTACAACGCCACGAGATTCACCTGGAGTCGCGCCTGATTCGTCGTCATCGTCGCTAACAATCTCAACAGTAATTTAGGTTGCTCGTAAATAGCTAAAAACGGAAAAATTCACTTTTCTATACCAACTACAACAATAAAAAAAAACCCATTTATAAACTTTTGCAAATATTCCTTCAAATAAAATCCTCAAAATCGCAAAAGAACTGGATGCTTTACAGGCTCGTCTGATGGTACCATTCAATTACGAGAAAATTATCGCGAAGTGGCCATCTAGCGGCGGAATGCCGAACCTCGAATTTTCGAACTCTATCATCGAACAGATTTTCTTTAGCTAATTTACCATTTCGTCCAAGTTGCAGAAACTCGTAATTTCTTGATACAATTTTTTTTGTTATAATACACAAATTAACGAGAAACTTTTGATAGGCGATATTCATATGTAAATCCACCTTCGAATATTACTATATTTTCAAAATTGATATAAAATCCCCTAGTAACTTCTACAATGCTCTCGTACCTCATGTTGATACTTACAACATCGACTCTGCTGTTGCTACCAGTCGAACACGTGAGCTCGCAACTATTGCGAATGTCGACGAAACGAATATACGTGCGTCGTATGTGGTACGACGACATGGGGAATCATTTACGACGCGTTTCATAGCCGGGTGCAATACTTGGTCGTCGCAGTGTGGACAGGACAAACGAGAGAGCGACACGCGAAGAAACGAGAAAGCGAAAAACCGGGGGTAAACAGAGAGTCATTATATACGTATTACATGTATTATATAGCGAATGAGAAATCACAAAAGTTTATTTATGAATGTATGTGTAGATCGCGGGAAGAGTCTGCTGGTCGACTATAGAGCTTTAGGAGGCGTGTCTACTAACTCGCATTGTTCCAAGATTGTTAACCCTCCTACGGATGTACTGTGTCATGTACGTACTGCCTGCTGAAGTTGAAACTGAGAAGCTTTAACCTCGATGATGCAGCCGCGTCATATATCGAAGTCGTCGTTTCGCGCACGAGTTCGTAGAATATATGGCGCCAAATGTCGTCGACGTTCGCCGATCCTCAGACTCTGACTCGAATTCCAAACGGATGCTCTCTCTGACTCACTCGGCTACAGAATCACTTTACCTGTATACTTCACTTGCAAACGCAATCTATCAGCTAGATTGTGCAGTGCTGTGGAAGCGCGCGCTAATAAGTGTACTTGGAAAATCAGATTGCGACGAAGCAGGATTTAGACGAAATATAATGCCTGGGATTGTTGGATATTCGTGGCGATGACGAAGTTCCTTCGAGGAATCAAGAATTTTCGTTTGCGTCACATTATACTGTCAATTCGTATTCTGACTTTCACATTTTTTTTTTTTTTTTTTTAGTTATGTACACACTTTTTTTTATTGCATTGGAAAGAAATGTAGTCGATGGAGACAGATTTTGAAGCATAACGAATTTTATTAATTTAACAATTTTAATGAAAATTGGGGATTTTTGTAAATTATATATTGGGTAGATAAATCGACGTTCTGTGGTAATTGCAAAGATATAAAAAGAGAAGAATGTTCGGACAAAGAGGGCTCAAATGGGATAATAAAAGAGCAATGGGCGAGAATGAGATGTGGTAATGTAGGAATAAAAGGGAAAAAGGAGTACAGAGATTGGAAATCCAGAGTGTTGTCAAAAAGAAGAGGAATGTCTGGAGCATATATGGACGTGTGAAACTGCGAGGAGGGAGATTAAAGAAGTTTGGGTAACAAAAATAGAGGAGTGGATGGTAGGAATCTATCATCGGAGATAGCGGAACTATTGAGAGGTGAACCTTGGATGGAAATGTGCGAATATGCTAGAGCTTTTGAAAAAAATCATCATAGAAAGAACCAGAGCGGAAAACGAAAAGTGGAGGGAAACCAAAGAGTTGAAAGGGAGTAGTAGTAACAAAGAGAAGAGTACCTATTGTGATAACTAAACCTTAGTTTTTTTTTAAATAGAAAAATAGGATATACGCTTGTAGTTACGAAAACAAAGGGAGGGAGGGGAGGAAATAATTTTCATAATTTTAAGATGTAATGTGATTATAGACTAAAATTATATTATATAATAATAATAAGTTTATAGGAGAGGGTATGTAAAAGGTTGGAGAAATTATTCAAAAATAGTAAATTTTATATCTTTTTTTTTTAAATAGTATTCACATAAAGATAATTTACTGAGATTCCTGTAATTTTGGATTTTAATAGTATTTTACATTTGCGTTCAAAATTTTATTCACCATTTATCATAATAATATGGGGCATTCTATGGTAATTCACAGACAGGATGAATATTAATGAATTATTTATGCCTAAATCATGATTTTAATTGTGGATATAGAATTATTTTAATAGTAATTTTTATCATTCTTTTTGTTAAATACAAAATGGGGCAAAAGAAACATCGAATAAAGATGATAAATTTTCCTTTCAGTGATAAAAGTATTAAAAAAATATTAGACATATTGAAGGTTGTTTTTAATCCAATGTGAATTCCTATGGAATATATGTATCGCTTTATTTTTAACATGAGGAAAAAAAAAACATTTTTGGGATGAAATAAAATAACGATTATGAAAAGTAGAATTATTTATCAAAGCTTTCATCATCGTATATCATTACTGCAAAAAAAAAAAAAAAAAAAAAAGCGTTTTACGACTGCCCGTTAATATTTTAACTGTGATCTTAGACGATAAAATAAAGCATACTAATCTCCATAAAATGAAGCTCGTATAATTCTGCACTTGCCACACGAAAAATAATATTCCAAAGGAATAAAAAGAAAGACAAACAAAAAAAAATTAAGCTCACCTGTGTTCGAGTGAAATACTGTGAGTGTGTTGGTTCCCCATACGCGATTCAAGGTCTGTCAATCTATGATCAACGTGGCGATGCAATACCTTTTAACGTAATGTCATATAAATTAAATCTATCGTTCTCTCTTTAAATCCAACGCAAATCGTCAATGCCGCCATCAGTCACTAACACTCGTATGGCGACTCAGTCGGTATAGAGTGACTCTTCCACTTTTGTAAACACACAGTTGGGTCCGTTCTGAAATACCATAGACTTGTGGTTGATCCACAGAGCTCGAATATGCACATACCTATAGAGTCATCTCTGAGGATCGTGATATATTCTATAAATAGAAAGTCATCAGACACGTCCCTGAAAGACTTTGTGAGGTATAGTTGGGGTTAGGTTATAAAGCGAAACGCCACACAGCAGGGCCCTAACTGGCGTAAGGTCAATCGAATGCAAATCGAATGGACATAGAATAGAAGTTGAGCGAGGAGAGTTGGTGTGTTTGTGCGCTGAAACATGATGGCCGGCGGCTTCTCCTTCTCCACATTCTCCTTGTTTACTTTTCGCGTTCGAGTCTCCTCTCCTCGTGGCATAGAGAGCAAATGCACACCTGTCCTCGAGAATTATAAATGCGACTCTTCGTAACGTAGAGAGTATATAAATCATCGTCAAACAAGATTATTACGTTTCTCTCGCACGATATCACCAAAAAAATGCTTAACTGCGCGCTTAACGTACTTTATTCTACATATAATATTTTATCGGTTTTGTCATTTCTTCTAGCGATATACATATGCATATATGAAGCGCGCGATTCTTCTTCGGTTATTATCTTGTTTTCGCATCGAACAAAGGAGAGGTGAAAAAAAAAAAGAAGAAAAAAAAAAGTAAGCGACATGGCACTCAACAGGATAAATGCCTTGCGCGATCGTTATCGCGTTAACGTTTTACCTTTGTCGAGAGATACATTGTCTCATTAAATATATATTTCGTATCTTTCGACGAATCTTGTTAATTTTCGGATCGCATCGCAACAATCGTGAGACGAGTGAGAGAGCTTTTCAGCAACTTCGGTGCTAAGTCCTACGCGTCTCGATATTGTGTCCTACATGTTATGAAAAGTACGCTGTTATACTCTTGTATCTTCTACCTTCTCTATCTCTTCTTATCTGCGATTACTGTTACTCAACGTCTCTCAAGTTCTCCGTGCGTATGTGCTTTTCGCTTCAAAACTGATAGAAATCGCCCGACGTAAGGCGCAGATAAATCCGGAATATTTGACTTTGCCTTCTGAAGTATTTCGTTTGCGAATGCAGCTGAGAAATGCTTCTACGATGTTTGTTTAGGCAGTTACGAACGTTTTACTTTATTTTATTTTTAAGTTACTAACCTACTTCTCGCACTAGTGCGAGAAGTAGCCACCTTTCGCACTAGTGCGATAATGTTGTGCACGAAACTCGTGCGTATACAACTTTATGCCACCCGGTGCGAGAATTCCCTACTTCTCAAATGCTTCGCTTCGGTTAGCGTGCGAGAAGTAGGCACTTATCGCACTAGTGCGATAAAATTGTATACGAAACTCGTGCGAGAAACTTTTTCGCAACTCCTATAATTACAACACTCGTCTTCGGCTCGTACTGTAAACTCACACTCGCCAGAAAAAAAAAATTGATCGCACTAGTATCGTAATATACTATTATCTCACTAGTGCGAGAAGTGCCTACTTCTCGCACCGCGTGGCATAAAGAAGAATATAGAACTTCGAGCCTGCGGCTGTGAACTCCTATCGTTCGTGAATCGCCGGTATATATATATACTCATTATCTTTATCTTCCAGCGAATAATGTTTATGACGTTCGCTCGTGCCTCTCTGCTCGTCCTCCGCCGCGCACCCTTTGTTATCGTGTCCGAAACGACGCTCGCCATCAATGTCTCTCACCGTGTATTATCCGCAAGCTTTATCGAGGCTTTTGAGGCCTCTACTACTCACGATTATCCGCGCCTTTGCCGCGGTCACGGTGGCAATAAAAATAGAGCGCGTCGTCCGTCGTTTTCGTCACGACGGGTTTCTCGCACGGGAGCAAAAACTTCTATCCGCGTTTATATACGCGAGAGTAGTGTACGAGAAACCCGCGCTCTATCTCTCGCAGCAATGAAAGCACCGAAATAGAAAGGAGTCTTGAATGTCCGCCGTTTTAAATAGAATATCCAACTCTATCCACCGGCCTGTCTTATTCCACTCACTCTTCTCCGAAGCTACGTAACGCATGTAAATTTTTGCGAGCTAGACGGATTTTCAACTCTGTGATCATAATCACATAGAAAAAAATAGATGCGAAATAGGACTTTGCACATAGATTCCTCATTAATTAAAAAAAAAAAAAAAAAAGGATTCACAGTATCTCACAATATTATTAATTGCTGTTAAAAAAAAATGTATTACATTTTAGTCATTTTTGAAAATAAGTAAATTAAAAAAAAGTGACCTTCATGAAATAAAAAAAAATTGTTACTCTAGTAAAAGAAACAAAAATCGTGAATTTTATTTACTTCTTCATGATAAGCTGACGAAAAATGTTGACCTTTATTTTACGACACATTACGAAAAAAAAAAAAAAGAAAAAAAAAATTAGTCGCGCTAATAAAGTACGTCAAATGTCTGATATTTTAGTCGCATGTTTATCGCCTACATATTTTACGATGTTTGCACATGTTTAAACATCGTGAATATTCTTCATTACAATAATGCGCGAATGTGGGCCAAGACTATCGGATTTCGTAATTGAGCGTATAATACACATATTAAGTATCCAGGTCGATATTTTCACGGTGGCTCTGTAACATGACACGAGATGCGATAAATCGCATAAGCGGCGCAAAAGAGACGTGCAAAAAAAAAAAAAACGTTTTGTTTACATTCGAAGTTACACGTGCGTCGCTATGCTTAGTGTATATTTGAGATTACGTGTGTGTGTGTGTGCGTGTGCGTGTTGTGTGTTGTGCACGAAACCCCGTCGGGATGTAAACAGCTGCCGGCTTTTCCACGCCGGTAACTATGGATTTACCTTCCGTCCGTTGTAGTCTCGATCAACAACACTGGCAAGCACCAATACCAAAAAGCTTGCGGTCACTGCAGTCATGTAGGTGTAAGTGTATACATTAGGGAACGGAAGAGAGAGAGATAGAAGGAATGAAATAAAAAGCGTGAGGAGAAAAGTCGAAAGAAGCCGAGTCGTTGATTCTTGGCTAGGATTTTTCCAAGAGAGAAAATAAAAACGATTTTATCGTTTCTACAATAAAGCTGACTGGCTCGTTTTTAGCTTTTATTTAGTACTCTGCAGCGAAACTGCTAATTAATTTCATTCAGAGTGGCCACTCGATCTAGAAATCTGAAAAAAAAATGCGGGCTTTCGTTGGACCTCGAATAATGAGACATGTTTTTTTTTTTTCTTTTTTTTTAAAGTCAGGCAAATGTCAGGATTTATTATTTTCTAAGTCAGATAAATGTCGTGAAATGTCAGGAATGTTTTGAAACCGGTTACTATAATATTTCCATTGACATACGTTCAACAATTTTTAATAACTCTTTTTCGCCCGTCGGGAATAAAAAAAATAATTGCGATAAAAAAAATATATATATATACAGTGAAAATAATTTTGTGAAAAAAAAAAAAAAAAACTTTTTTTGAATTACTAAGAAATGAATTTAGGCGATAAATGTGCAAATATAAATTTTCAAAATCACTTGATTGGACCATCAAAATTTGTATTTGTAACATTTAAAAAAAAAAAATGTTGCACTTTTAACGCACTTCACAATCTGATGCTAGTAGGGCGCGAAAGTCTCGAGCGCCAGACGAGAAGAGACGACGTCCGTTGAGTCATCGGGAACGCGAAACACGAACACAGCAGACCCGTCGTGTGTACTGCATACTATAAATGCAACAATGAAAACAGTGTGAATTCCCGGTCGCTAAGTTAAGAGTGGCTTTCACGTGTATAAACGATAGACTCTTGCTGCACACATATTGACTATTCTAAACATTGTCTCTCTAATACAGACCAGAGCTGCGCGCCATCAACTGGAATATTGCCGCGGTTCGCACAACGTATAGTATATTAGTATAGACACAATAGTTTCGTGTACGAATTCTCATGACGCGCGCATTGAATTACATTGTGAGAGAGCAGATGCCGAGCGGCCAAGTGACGACGTTAGTGTCTGCTGGATGCCGTTATCGGAAAATTCACCAGAGAGCTCCTATAGAGACTATTTTCTATAGCTAAACTTATATGCCTCACTCCCACTACGAGCAATATATATATATATATATATATATAAACGTTTTAGTTCCGGCGCGTTCTATAGACAATGATTTCGGCGCCGATGAGTCGCGACTCGAGTTCTTGTTCCTTCGTAAGCTTTACACTTTTAGTATTCGCTTCTCTTGGCGATCAATGACGCAGGAAATAAATAACTAGATATATGATTCCGATTACGCTCAGCGGACGAATCGATCCTTTTATTCTTTTCTTGAGTTTTAATTTACGATTATTAGGAAGGTAAGGAATTGAATTTATGTGGTATTTTAATAATCATTATTTTATGTGCATTAAATAATTGTACATTATGATACGAGTGCGATGAAAATTTTTCTACTTCTGACACGCTTCGCTTCGCTTAGCGTGCGAGAAGTAGACACTTCTCGCACTAGTGCGATAAAGTTGTACACGAAACTCGTGCGAATACAACTTTATGCCACGCGGTGCGAGAAGTGCCCACTTCTCGCATGCTTCGCTTCGCTTACCGTGCGAAAAGTAGGCATTGTGGAATAAATATTTCGCTCTCGTGCTACAAACTGGCACTCGTTAGAAAAAAGATTTCTTTCGCCCTCGTATCGTAATGTACTATTATCTCACTAGTGCGAGAAGTAGAAACTTCTCGCACTAGTGAGATAAACTTCGCACCGCGTGGAATAAATACAGTTATTAAAGGTAATATTGTTATTATAATAACAGAAGACTGAAAAATTTCAATTTTTTATTTATTGAAAAAAAAAAAAAAAAAAAAAAAACCAGTTCGAAATTAAAATATCGATTGTGCCTTAAAAGCCTAAATTTGCAGCTACAACTGTTTGCTTCCGGATTATTAATCCGAAAATAATAATTAACGAAGTGAAGTAAAAAAAAAAAAAAAAAACATGTATGATCGTAAAAATTTGGCGTCACAGATCTGCTATCGAGTTACGAGAGCCAGTTGAGAGTGACGCCCACACGCTAGCCTATTCGCATATATATATATATATATGGTTTCGTGAATAACGTATTGCCTCGTGTCATCGGTGTAGAACTCGAGATATATATCGAGAGTGCGCTCTGCGAAACTCGAACGTCAACCAACCGGATGCTCTTTCTGTCTCTCGTGCTCGCACACCTATATAGCACCGCGCAAACACCCGCAAACCCTCATCTCTCTGTACAAGCCCAGGGTAAATCTAATAGTCCTCTACTAATATCCGTAGCGGATATGAGTTACGCGCGAATGACCTTCGGCATGGCACATTTCACTTCGTCACAAAATTTCAGTCTGTTTATAAATATACCTTATCGATCGAATCTCTCCGCTAATAATAATAATAATAAACAGCATCGTATCGCATCGATTTCCAAAGCGTTACGAATCCAACGACGCCCGGGTTATAGAGAAAAATTTCACAAAAGCCGGCATCACTCAAGGTGAACTCGTTTCACTCGGCTAAGTAACTTCAGTTACTTGTCCTTCGACGCCCTAGCAGCGGCTGCTGTTGCAGCTGCTAGCTTCCCCGAGTGCGCTCACGATACACGTCAGTGGATGAAAAACAAACGCAGAATCCCTCGAATATTCTATAATACGAGGCATTCCGTGTCAAATCACTTTGCCTTTTTTTTTTAATTTCTCAAATGTTTCTCATGATTAACTAAATTTCAGTATTATTTCAAAGTACTTTCTGTACTTTTTTCATTTATTTTCAAATACAATATTTCAGAAAATTATTATTTTTTTTTTTTTGATCAACGAATCGCAAAAAGTCTTACTATAAAAATTGTATTTTTTAAAATGATGAAAAGATCATTTTTTAATTATACAGCGAAATTTCATTGAAAAATGAAGGAAAAAATGCAACATTTATTGTTCACGCATTTCTTTTCCATGACTCTGTATATTTGAATTTCAAATTCTGTTCAAAAAAATGCCAAGTAATTTCAAGTAGCACTGAAATTCTCTATATTGACTAATAATCTATAAAATATATCTAGGCAATGAAAAAAAAAAAAAAAACAAAAAAAAATTGACTGAATTGGCAGAGAATGCCTGATACACGTGCGCGCCGGCGTCTATCCGTTCGTCAACAGCTTTTGCAACGGACGAGCCGAGCCATCAACAGCGGTAGCCAACTGCATCAGGCTTCCGGCTTGGCTTCTCGGCGATTCCTTCACAGAAAGTAAAGCACTTAATACTATTGCGATATGTGCCTCTCTAAGCCCTAGTAAGCTGAGATATCCTGTCTTGATTTGACGCCGATATCTCTTAATTTTTTTTTTAAGTTTTTCACAAGATTAAAAAATAAAATAAAATAAAATTAAAAAAAAAAAAAAAAGATACTACATTGTAGATTAGGTAATTGATCTGTGGCGATATCTATCCTCCACCTAGTAAGTACACGAGAATAAGTTACGACCTTGGAAATGAAACGCTCGGTTCGTGTCACCAAACTGGTATAACTGTATTGTATTGGGTATATTGTTACGAATATCGAGGCGAGAGGCATTCGCTGCTCTGCCCTTTCGAACTATATATATATATATATATATAAATATATATATGTAAGTTCCTTAGGTTTACTCTTGAAAGAGCTCAACCTAAGCTCGAGGTAGAGACTATTAATCTCATACGCCCAGAACTACGTGGAATGTGGAAAGGGATGTGGATGCTGGGTATAGGTATCGACTGCTCACCCAGGGTTAACCAATTTCCTCTGGAGGCAAGGCGAGGCCTCTAGTACTACTGTAGATTCCGCACATCGGAGTCACTGGATCAATATCCGGGCCAGTGGCCGATCCTCCTCCTCCTCCTCCTCCTTCCTCCTGCTTCTTCAACTTCTTCGTATCCTCTTATAAAGCGTGACCCAAAAACTATCAGTAAGCTTTTTTTTGTCACCAATAAAGAAAAGGGAAGGTTCTTTCCCCTTTTTTTTTTTTTTTTCTAAACGAGCTTTTTGATGCAATCAGAAGGTATTAAAGTAGGACTTTGCATATTGCTTTCTCATTATTTTGGAATTTTTGCAAAATATAGTTGAATCGCATTTTTTTAATTGATAAATTTTAAATGTAGAGTTGCTGTTGTGTGAAGTTGTGTAGAGTTGGGATTTTTAGAAACGACGTATTGGTATTAAACTTGCAGTCAGACTTTTTTTTTTTTACTTTCTCAGATGTTTCTCATTATTAACTAAATTTCAGTATTATTTCAAAGTACCTTGTGTACTTTATTTTGAAATTTATTTTCAAATCCAATATTTCAGAAAATTATTATTTTTTTTCTCCTCTTTCATCGACGTATCGCAAATTGTTTTTTTAAAAATGAGCTTTTCGAATGAAGCTTTTCAAATAATTTTGTCACACGAAAAACTTTGATTTTTAACAAAAGATCATTTTTTTCGTAAAAAGCCACTTTTAATTTTACAGCAAAACTTCATTGAATAATGAACGAAATAATGCAACTTTTATGCTTACACGCATTTCTTTTCCATGACTCTGTATATTTGAATTTCAAATTTTGATTAAAAAACTATCGGTAAGCTTTTTTTTGTCACCAATAAAGAAATTCTTTACCTTTTTTTTTTCTAAACGAGCTTTTTGATGCAATCAGAAGGTATTAAAGTAGGACTTTGCATATTGCTTTTTCATTATTTTGGAATTTTTGCAAAATATAGTTGAATCCCATTTTTTTAATTGATAAATTTTGAATGTACAGTTGCTATTGTGTGAAGTTGTGCAGAGTCGGAATTTTTAGAAACGACGTATTGCCCTTAAACTTGCAGTCAGACTTTTTTTTTCATAAAACTTTTCTTCCTCTTCAGAACCCTCTTAAGCTATTTTTTTATGAATGAGAAAAAAAATAAGGTACTTTACTTTTTTTTCTGAACGACCTTTTCAATGCAATGCAAAGCTATCAAAGTAGAACTTTCCACATTGCTCTCACATCATTTTGAAATTTTTGCAAATCAAAATTAAACTGAATTTTTGCAATTGAAAATTTTTAAATATACAGTTGCTATCGTGTGAAGTATCGCCGTTAAACCTGCAGACTTTTTTGGTTTCCAATGCTCTTTTCGCCCTCTTTAACGTGGCCAATTAATTTTCTTAATTAATACAGTATACGCCGACACGAGTTCTCACAACGTTTTCCTCTTCGCTATTCGTGGCAACTGCAAATAATTGGCCAGTCTACAAAGTGCGCATTATAAATGGGCCCAGAGCGCACCGAGACAGAGGACTCTGTGTATTATACTGTAGGGAGAGTATCGCGTGAAACTACGTTCTGTCCCCTGAGTGTCCGTTAACATTCTCGTTTGTCATTTCGTTCATTTGTTAAAGCTCTCTTTCTTTCTCTCTCTCACTCTCTCTCTTGGGTCTCTTTCCTTTGGTACCATTCCCAGCTCTTTATTCCCTTTCTTCCCTCATTTTCCTATTCATCGTCAACACACACCCGGCTCTCTTCTCCCCATACGAGAGGCTCGTGACGACCTCACGGTCGGCATAATTATACATTTGCACAGCGGTGTGTTTTCCGGCACGTGCTTTAACATCAGTACAGCCGCGCTAAACTCGTTGAGCTTCTTCTTCTTCTTCTTCTTCTTCTTCTTCTGTCTTCTCGCCTGTATATTATACACACACACACACACACACCTACATAATAATGTGTTTCGCACTCTGTCGCTTCGTCGTCCAGTGCTCTAGCACTCTTGGTACAAATTCTGACGTAAAGCTCGGCGGCGTCGCCAGCTTTAGTGGTCTTCGTTGGGGCTTGGGTGGCACGGTTCTCTTCATCTAAATATAGAAGAGACGATAGAAGCTTGTGTAGCATATAAAATAAAACGAGAGAGAGAGAGAGAGAGAGAGAGAGAGAGAGAATAGTTACCGTCAGATAGATATGTATATATTTCACCAGTGCAACAGATTTTCGCTAAAAAATGTTATCACGATTATATACACAGTTGAAGTAATAATCGTTTGGAAATTTTATTTTAAGCTATTTATTTATTTAGGGTATCTTGTGGAAAATTTAAATTGCGCATAAGAGAATAAATGAATTTTCCTTTTTTTTTTCTACACATTTTTTAAAACAAATTATTGAACATGACATACTTAAAAAATTTGAGAAAATTCGGAAAATCCTTTTTGGTGGAAAATAACAATTTTTGGGAAACCGAGCCGAGACGATTCCTTATATTTTTTTGGCCTTTTTTCAACAGAAGAAAGAATTGAAGAAAATTAGAAAAAATAGATGGAGCAATTTTGTATGCGACACATGATTTAAGAAAAAAATACAGATTTTTTTCAGTGTTAAATAACCATTTATAAAAAAAAGGCCAAATTTGCAATTATTCGAGCAAAAAATCTCAACATTTATTTGGGAAAATCTGAAAAAAATCTCAAAATTTATTTGGGAAGATCTGAAAAAATTCTCAAAATTTATTTGGGAAAATCTGAAAAAATTCTCAAAATTTATTTGGGAAAATCTGAACAAATTCTCAAAATTTATTTGGGAAAATCTGAAAAAATTCTCAAAATTTATTTGGGAAAATCTGAAAAAATTCTCAAAATTTGTTTGGGAAAATCTGAAAAAATTCTCGAAAATGTGTTGCATGGTACAATTTTCTAGCTGCTGTGTAAATGCTCAACGATTCGTGCAAAAATGACATATGTATTAATTAAGTATTATTGGGTATTTACCACTCGGTCATCCAGCTCCCTCCAAGCTGACGCGTGTTTTGCTTCAACATTTTGCATCGGTTACGAAATTCAGCGCGAAGCATCAAAGCCGGAAATTCCGCGGGCAAGTAAGGAATTCTCATATTGGCATTCCGTACGTCTCGGCCATCGTCGTTACGAAGACTCGAAGACGAGGAGAGACCATGAGAAGCCTCTCTGCGTATAGGTTTGCCTGGCTCCGCAGTGTAGCCATTGGAATTCGCGTAAATGAACCGACATGGTGTTCAAATGCAGTAGGATTCTTCATTTTCTACTTCATTTTCAATTTTCAATCCTTCAACTCAAAAAGCACCGCCAAATAGTGGAAAAAAATGCTGTAAATAAAAAAATATTCGGTGACGCGCAAATAAATAAATAAATAAATAAAAAAATAACAAATCTGAGGCACAAATGAA
This sequence comes from Perithous albicinctus, assembly GCA_964016905.1. NCBI lineage: Eukaryota > Metazoa > Arthropoda > Insecta > Hymenoptera > Ichneumonidae > Perithous > Perithous albicinctus. The sequence continues at coordinate 15,634,359 of OZ024699.1, forward strand.
AATTATTTGGAAATATTTTGCCTGCTGGTTCTCTTTCAAAAGTGTGTGTAAAAAAAAAAATGCTCGTATGTGACTCTCATTGCACTCATGCTTTTGTCAATTGGCAAAAAATTCTTTGATAGATCAATAGCATCAATTTTTAAAAAATAATACCAGCAGCCAATTAAGCGAGATATTAATTTTTAAATATTTGAAAATTTGATCTGATTCCTTAAGCAAGAAAATAATCGATGACAGAGAGAATTGCAAAACACGATTGGAAAGAATGCGTTTTAGCGTCTTCGACGTTAAGGGTTTCGATATATTAACGCCGCGCTAAATTTTGATACGTGACATTTGACGACTCTTCATTTATTTCCGCATATCAAAAATGATAACCGCGAATTAAAATCTTCTGACTTTCATCTTTCTCTCTGTCTCTTCGTTTTTCTTCGCCTCTGAGCGAATGATTCATCGAGGGCAATGGCGCGTTTGCAAATCCGGTTATGTAAATTCGATCTACACGCCGACAGAGCCCTCCCGTCCACTCCCCCGCCCTCCTTCTCTTTTATTTCTACAAGTATCCAGGCCTGTCTCGAGTTTGCATAGAAAATTTTGCGATCTCGTGCAATCCACAAATAGATAGAAGTGTCCTTGGTTCTATTCACAATCATCAGTTTTTCTTTTTTTCTTTTTTTTTTTTTTCTACTTGATAATCCTTTCGTCTCTTTTCTCATTTTCATTGCAAACGCGATTGCCCTCCTTTTCTCGATTAAAATTCTCTCTGCACAAGTTTTTTGCAATCTATATATGTATACACAGACGAACGTAAAATAGACAGAACTGTGGAGGGACTCCTTTATCTCTTCCAACTGCATCCCTTTGAATCGTTACCAGAGGAAGGACAGAGGAATTTTAAGATAGTGTGTAAAGTCGTTCGCCGGCACAAATTAAGGGACGCATATAAATTCCCAAAGAAATTTATGAAGTCATTAGAATTTTCGTGCCTCGAGATAAGAGCAAAGTTTTTTCAACAAATCAACGTAATTGTAGATAACACAAATTCAGAATGTGTCCCATAAATTTTATAAATCCATAACTATTATAAAAACGTACGAATCCAAGCCTGCTTGGGCTCATTTTGAAGATGAAGACACTATCAAAAAACTCCAAAATGGGAAAAATTAATTTTAAAACATAATTCCAACACACATTTTTTTTTCGTGATGCACATTTTGCTTTTCGTTTCAATGTTTTGAAAATCCACAACAATTATAAAAACGTATCAATCTAAGTTTGCTTGGTCTCATATTGAAGATAAAGACACAATCAAAAAACTCCAAAATGGGGAAAAACAATTTTAAAACATAATTCCAACATGCATTTTTTTTTCGTGATGCACATTTTGCTTTCCGTTTCAATATTCTGAAAATCAAATTAATTTCATTTAATTTTTCGCTCCTGATACCGTCAACAAAAAAAATTAATGACGGGGCTCGATCGTTTGTGACGCGTCTCGGTGAAACGCGTCCTTATCTACCTTCGATAACTGTGTAACACCGATGACTAATAATAGTTACAAGCGCAATATGCATCTCTCTCTCTCGTTGTGACGGAAATTCCTGGCGCGTTGGTGCTTTACAACAAGCCAGTCTATGTTGGTATATATCGGAGAAACAATTTAGCGGACGGGAGATTACGTCGGACTATTAATCAAGGAGGCACGGCTTCACACTGGGATGCATTCTCGCGTGTGACGTGGACCGAGGGAATCATATACGTGCAGTGTGAAGATGTGGCTCTATTGAAAGTGTCAATGTATATTAAGCATGCATATTCGCAGCTTCTCAAAAGCCTTTACAAATGATCGTGGAGCAAACGTGGCCGTTGCAACGTCAATACGTTTTCCTTGTAATGGACTAATAATGGTTTATTTGAAAAAAAAAAAATGAATTGTCGTAATCTCTGGCAATTGTGCACGACGGAAACTGTGAGCGTTTTTGTTGAAAACAGTTTTGTTTCAGTCAGGTCAATTCGCATTTGTAGAGAAATTAAGTCTGCTTGTTTATCGAGCCATTTTTCGCGAATTAATTTATAGATTGTAGCAAAGAAAAAAAAAAAAATAAAATACATGGTGAATTCGTAAAAAGCAATTTTTGAAAAACAGAACAAATTCGATCCGGAATGTACTGATAACTAATAGGACAGCGACAAACAGAATGAATAAAGTCACCAATTCTGTTGCATAATTATAAATCGATGAATAAAAAATAAGTCAGGTGCATTTAGAAAGGCAAATTAACAATTCGCAACGTAATACTATTACTTAAGTAGCGTAGAAATAAAGATCCTCATATTGGCTTACGTTTTATTAATTGCACGCCGCACGAGCCTCACACGTGAGGTGATTTCGTTATAGTAATAGGTGGGTATACAGCAGTCTATAATAGCACAGTAGAACCAAGACTCTGTTTTTACTAGTGTCGTTGGTGGCTGCTGCACGTGAGTCCTGAACCGTCTGCCGCCAACTTACAGATCTATCTCTCTCTCTCTCTATCTTGGTCTCTCGGTTACTCGCCTATGTCTAACGCCTATATCGCAGGTTTATTTGCGTTCCCATTGTGATAGCGACGAGTTCGTTCTCCTTTGGTTGAGGCTCGCGCCAAGCGTCAGCCAATTAATGGACCGAGTTCTTACAACTCGGTGACTCTCTTTAGATATACACATTCACATGCGTGTAAAGTGTGTCTATTACACTCTACAATCAATTCTCAAATGATTTCTTACATACAGAAGTCTTGTATATTTGCAGTGAATTATAAAATAGAAAATATTTAACAGAAAATTGTTTGTAATATTCTCTTGAGACTGAAGAACGAACTGAAGTGAATGAGCCTGTGAAGCTTACAGAAATTCTTATTGCACACATTGCCGATAAGATTAGTCTTGTTTACCGGATTTTAAACGCATTAATTAACGACCTTTGACTCCGAAGTGGCGATGCATTGGACTGGTTGTATCCGATGTTCGTTTCAACGAAACAAAAATAGACACAACCGACTGGTCTTTCATAATGCGCGTGTGACTTTATTTTTTTTTTTCTTTTTTTCTTTTTCCGGTAAACATATGATTTTCTGCGTCTCTGAGGAAAAACTCTAGACGATCGCATACACGTGATTCTCGTTGTTTTCTTGCTTGTTTGGTGTCGCGACGCTTGGCCGATAGAGCCGACGACTGCCTTTCGAGGTCTGGGTCTTGACCTCGACGAGGCCTTGTATTGCTTCCTACCCTATTTTACTTTTGCTCTCCCACTTTTTCTTGCTTTTCTTTTTTCTTTCTTTCTTTTTTAATTTTCCGCTATTTCTGGAACAAACGCGCGTGAAAACGGTGAAAATTATTCAGTCGCGAAATAGAAGCGTCGACGTTAATTCTAAAATTCTTTGAATATTTAACATTGATCGAATGGAGTTGCGTTATTGATGGAAACTATTTTTTTTTTAATGATTTCAGGTTCCGCATCAATCGAACAGAAAAACGGGAGCACCAAGAGCAACAAGACCAACAATAATGGCGCTGAAGTCAACAGAAACGAGGATAATCAGAACGGCTCGGTAGACGTTAAGTCTCAAGCTAAGAAGAAGTCCGGCGGACCCGGAAGTGGACCTCTCTTACAGCAGGCGTAAGTTTCTAATTAGCATTACTGCGTATATTTGTTATACCGATGTTACCTCGCAGCTCTCTTTTTAGCTGCCGTCGAAGTGCTCTATTTTTGTAATGAACGTATTCGCTTTTTTTTTCTTTCAGAGAGGTGTCTTCCAGTCAGCTAGACTTCTTCAAGATGCTGGACGAAAAGATTGAAAATGTACGTATTGGCTTTAAGTAAATACGAATTTTTAGAAAGCTTGGATCAAGCAAGTTAGGCATTGAATGAGTTTAAAGAGTTGCAAAGTAGAACCTTGCACATCCTCATGATTTTTTGTGTTATGGAAGTATCAATTTTCGTTTCTGCATAGAGGAAGCTTTGCTCAAGATGAGAAATAATGAGGAAGCTATGAGCAAGGTTCGAGTTTGCATATTTATTTTTTTTTCTTCTACATTTGAAGGGACGATTTTTCTGTATTTTTAACAAACTTTGTTTCAAAATTTTACGAAAATTTTCAATACAAGTATATTTTTGTTCTTCTAAGATTTTAGACAATTTAATAAAGCTGTAATTTCTTATTTTAATCACGGCACGAAAAAACTCTGTAAAATCTCGTGGTTTACAAAATACCGTAGCGAAGCGAATGTTTTGTTTTACGACAAGAGGCGCCAGGTGAAGGCCGAGCTTTTACCTTGAAAGTATAAAGCAAAACCGGCGAACCGTGTCTTTAAACTAGCGCGTGACCTGTTCTTGATCGATTGTCTTGAAATAACACAGTTGAAAATAAAAGTATCGATAATACTCTCGAACGAGAGGTGTATTGAACTCGAACTTAAGCGGGAAAGGCTAAGCTGATTAAACTCCACTTGGCTTCAAAACAGAGTTATTAGCGTGATATGTTTGCCGTCGCGCACCTGTTTAGCACCAAGAATCGTGACGTACATCTTCTCAACGAACAGAAATAAATATATTATTCACCTTCTCATGTCTTTAACATGCTCAAAGCTCTCAAATATTGCTATGTACATCAAATGCGCATTTCTAAATGTTTGCTAACAATGTAGGAAAACAAGCAGGAAAACAAGCAACCCCAATTTTTCATGTCAACAAAACGTCGTCACATTTCTTCAGGATGTTGCTCCAGTTGAAGAAAAAACGTAGGAATTTTTTCTGATTTTTTTTATTGCATATTCCAGCCATTGAAAATCGCTGAAAATATTCATTGTTTATTTTTCCAGCAACATTTTTTGTAAAAGTCTCCGATTTCATTTTATGCTATTTTTCAATTAAATTAAAAATTTTTAAATTTTTAAATTTAATATTTTCAAATTTTTTAATTTTCAATTTTCGTCACTTTTTCTCCTCCGTAACGGCATTTTCGATTTAGTTGAAATTTCGACATTTTGTTCGTTGAAGTGCCTAGAATCTTAGAAAATATTATTTTCAGAAATTTTTAATAGCTGGAATATGCAATAAAAAAGCTTTCGTTAATTTTGAAAAAAATATCCTGGACAAAAGCCCACGAAAAAAACGAACCAGGAAAAAAAAACGAAAAAAAGAATCCGATGAAAAGTATTTAAAAAATCGAATCTAAATTTTGATTCAACGAATTACTATTTGCAGTAGAATAACGTGACATTCGTTGAAACCTATTCTTATAATTGTTCACTTTTTTCTATGGATTATATCCTGGCTGGAGTTTCCAGCGGTCCACGGATTTTTTCCATCGAAATTTCGACGAACCTTCGACAAATCTAAATTCTTGGAGGCTATAGATATTTTTTTTACGGATTATTTCTGGCTTTCCATTAATTTATTTCTGCTCTTTTTCTATCGAATATTTAGTCCACGGAATTTGTCCATCGGATTTTTTTTTCATGGACTTTTTTTTAAAGGTTTATTTCCTTTTGTTGGTTTTACACATTCCTACATTCCTATAATTCGTGTTACTCTCGTGAAGCAGTTTGCTAAAAATATGATTCTCCACTTGTTGGAGAAGTTGCAGTGACGATAGCGGATTAGGGATTATTAGGCTGGAAATTGCGGTAGTATTGCGATTTTTTTCACGAGTACATCCACGTTTTGGGAATATGTCTTTCTACCTTAAAAATGTGTAAAAGAAGACAACAAATTAATTTAAAGTTGATCAAGACCGCAGAATGAGAGACAGCTTAAAATATTTCTATGGCCAGAATTTATGTTTCACAGACTTCAGGTTTTTTGTAAACCAACTTTCTGATATATTCATCTTTGATTCAGATCAAAAACAAATACAATACAAATAAACATTATATGAATTAATTTACATATCAACTAAAAAAGAACATATCAAAAAATCACTCTACTATTTTCCTGAAAGTAGCATAAAGGTATAGAAAAAAAACCTGCAACCTGTGCAACGAGAAAGCGTAGTAGAACTACTTTTATCTATTTCGGTATCTCCGGACTTCATCATCACTACAAGATTATAGTTGTTATGGTATTTTATACTCTTTAGAGGTTTAAAAAAATGCCTAAAATATCGGGTCTACTGGTGATAACATTTTATTTTTACATTACTTAACGTCGACTCGTGACCGCACTTTTGATAAGTGCCGGCGATAACGAAATATCACTGCGGTCGCCCCTTAAAAATATTTGATTTCAACGGTTCCGCTCTACTCACAGTTCTCTTCATAATGTTTTTCTATATAGTGAAAAAAAAAATAAAAAAATGTTCTGAAGTTTTTATATTTTTTGGAAAACTACTAAAAAATATTTATATTTAACTGTGGCTTTTTAAAAATCTAAATTGAATAAGTTTTCTCCAAAAGTCTTCAATGCGAGTCAAACCGTTAAAATGAAAACCTCGTCATATTCCTTCATTGATCTTTACCATAATCGTACCTTCCACTTATTTTACATATTTTACTATAACTAATTAATAACCGTCCACTAATTCGATATTTTCTATTTTTTTTTCTCATTTACAGGGTCCGGATTACGACGAGAGTATGGATGCAACAACGAAAGCCGAGAGAATCTCCGATCTGATGCGCCGTTGGGAATTGGCAAGCATGAGTTGGTCGAGCGTGGCCGATCTCACTAATTCCACGACTCTCCTAGATCCAACATTGGGACTGAGCAATTCACGTCAGAGTCTAAGTGCAAAAGATCGCGAGGGTATGAGAAATATAATTGGCGGACGACCGGAGAGCGCTCCGGTTTTCGCGCGAAATGCAAATCGCGTTGATGGCCTTCAGGAGGTTCATTCACCGTCACCGAATATGCCGAGGCACGTGCTCGAATCCATAACACAGAGCCCGACACAGAGTCTAAAGAACTCGGGTACGCCACCATGTACAGCGTCGCCTACGAGTCTGCGTTATCAGGATTACAACGCTAAGGAATACAACGCCAATGGTCCAGCGAATGTGGGTGGCATCGGTGGTGCTGGTGGAGGTGGTGGAGGCGGCGGACGCGTATCTCGCTCGCACTATCAGTCACAGGCCGGCACTGTGAACGGCGAATACGTTGCACAGCAGGCTCTCTATCGTGAGCAGTATCTTCAACAGACCGGTATTATTGCGGTTCAGCCGCAGTACGTAAACACCGGCTCGCCGGTTGTTGGCAATGTCCTTAGGAACAATCCTTACGTACAACAGTTCCAATTGGCCACGAGTCCTCAACACTTTGGTGCGCCGAGGAAGCGCGGTTTCAACGCTGCTCAAATGACGTGACCGGGACCTGGATGGACTACGAGATAAGACTGAACTCTGCGCGATGTATCGAGAGGATCGCATCGTGTCTATGAGGCCGATGGACGATTGTGAGACAAAGACTCTCTCTCTGTTGATACGAGGATTGTGATGGAAGCTGGAATGTCTCGGATCGTTGGGATCTTCTTGTACATAATCGCAAAAAAAGAAGAAAAAAAAAAAAAAAGAAACAAAGAAAACTGCTGATTCTCGCCCGAGAAAAATCGTCTACACAGACATACACACACACTAGTTTTGTGGGCTTTGTGTTTCTTAACGACGACTCGGGGCATTGGATTTAAAAAAACAAAAATCGTAACACGTCTCGGAATTTAATCACATGCGCTTGGCTGTTTCCTGAATCTCTTGGAGCGCAATTGTTCTGCATGAATTATTTGCAACAACAACAAAATGCGCGCGGATTATATATCAAATCAACGTGTGAGGATCAACGCAAATGTTTATTGAGGGCTCTCGGACGATTATGGCCTAATGCTGAACCGAACTACAACTCATCCAACGTACCCCGAAGAATAATCGAACTGCGCCGACGCAACGTACTTTAGTCTTAAGAATTCTTCGTCTGTAAGTGCCAAAAGAATAAAAAGGAAATGAAAGGAAAGCCGGTTTTATTACGCGAACAATAAACTTGCGATAACGATACGAAGATTCGTTTCAACTGGCTTTAAAAAAGAAAAATAATAATAAATAAAAATAAAGAATGAAGCATCGGAGCGACGCTGTTCGTTTGATTTGTAAATGAAGAGAGAAAAGAAAAAAGAATAAGGGAGAAACGTGAGCAGCACGTGAGTCTGACGTTAGGATTTTGTATAAATGTATTAGTGGAGAGTACCGGGGCAGACATCGATATATACATATATAAATAGTATATATACATGTATATATATTATATATATATATTATACACTAATAAATACATGTTTTGTGTGTAAGTGAACAAAGAAAATCCGATTTAGAAACTGCTAACTGTATGGCCGTGTATAGAAATTTCTCGCTGTATCTACTCGTGAATCGGTTATGCAAAAAAAAAAAAACACACCTTCTCAACATTGACGTGATGTGACTGTACCATATTTATATGTTGACAATGTTTAAACAAATGTGAGAAACGAGAAAGGGAGAGATAAGAGAAATGCTATCGATATAATAGTTGATGATTGAGAGAGTTTTATATTTCATGTTACCGATTTGTCGCTATTATATTATACGCATTGTGGAAAGAGATATAATAGAGATTGCGAGGGAGAGAAATGGAAATAGGATGATGAAAAAAAAAAAAAAAAAAAAAAAATAATATGAATGGAATAATTCTCCCTTCGCCCATACGCCTTTGGGCGTCCGACTACCAAAACTTTAGTTCCTTCGAAACATGTTTTTTCTTTTTTATAAATAAAATCGTAATTGCCCCCTGCACATCCACGTCTTGTTAATGCCTTTAAACCCTTTCTTGCGGTAAACGACTACGTTTAAAAAAGTAGACGCGCAGCCATCTGCCTGAAAAAGTTAACGAAATGTTGAGACTTGCAATATATTTAATTATTGTATAATTATTGTATAAAAAAAAAGTTCATGAAAAATATCAACTTTTTTTTTCTCGTATTGAGCGCAAAAATAAATAACATTAAAGCTGAATTAAAATTTTTACTACTATTGCGTTCATAACGTAAGAAAAAAAAATATATATATTTCTTTGAAATGTATTTTTATTCAGCAATTTCTATTCTAAAAAAAAAGAAGTTTCTAAATGATATTAAATTTGAGCGGAAAAAACACACAAAGTAATCTCAGTATGTTGTAAAATCTGGGTAATTATTAAAAATATTATGAATAGAAAAAAGTAGCTAAATTAACCGAGTGATGAATGAATCACAGACGGTGTTTTTGATTAAGCGAAAAAAAAAGTGACCGGATTTAAAGTGTTCATTAAGCCCAATGGGTATATATTCTGCAGCGGAGACGATAGGAACGGGAGATCGATAAACTTATAGCGGTAGTAGAGCTCCGAGAGAGAACGACATATATGAGGCACTAATCCGATTTGACACTTTGCTAACAAGATACCGCGGCGCGTGTCCGGGACTGGACCGAAACCTTTACGATACCTGTGTAATCGCATTTACGGTTCGTACAGACACTTGCGGCATACTTTATCTCTTGTTCGTAATTCGATGTCAGGGACTGGTAAATGCAATTGAATTCACATGAAATTTTTCAGCTCGATCGGCAATTATTCGTGTATGTGTATACGAATAATGAAACGTCGGTGTAATGTGAGACTAATGATGATGTGTCTCATATTATTCTCGAGGAATCGACGTCGAAACATGTTTAGACAAATTGTATTAAATTCACGTAAAATTCGATCGAATGGCACATTGAAATAGAACGAAGATAAAAATATAAAGCAGAGTACATAAAATGTCGATTTAACCAGACATTTTTTTGTTGCTCTTGTAAATTTCGACCAATTGAAATGGAAAGTAAATAAAAAAACATGTAAAAACTCCCGACTGAAAAAGAAGCTTAAATCAGTGAACAAGTTGGATATAAACAAACAATTGTGAAATAATTATAACCATTCGAATTTTTCGTCAGTTATTTTGAATTTTCAAATTTGAACGTCATGTTAGTAATCACTTATGGAGTAAATTTATCGATAAATTGAAAATTAACGAGTCGGAAAAGAAAAGTGTCACAAGATGTATCCGTCTTTTCTGTCTCTCCTGCATTATTATTACAATATGATATCCACGTGGGAATCGAGAAAATAAGACGGTGACGCCATCTAACGGCCGTTGGCCGCAAAATGGCCGCTCCTGTCAAATACGAGTTGCAGTGACAGAAGTATAGACTGAAATTAGGATCCACGTTTGTTGACAGTCTCCGAGATTAAGGATCCACCGTTAATAAGTGAGGTGATTGAGATTAAATTTAATGTATCACGGTATTTCATATAAAAACACTATTTTCATTGTTGCCTGGGCGTGGCCACCGCTTCCCATATCAATTTGAACTTTATTCCGTTGATATTTCAATTTTTACGGCTTAATTTACGGTTTTCGATTAAATTCCGATAACCCGAATGTCTCTGTTATAATTTATCGAAGGTTCGATAACGTGGAAATCATTTGTTTCATTAGTTTTTGGTAATGTTGCGAGAATATAGGTTATCTTTGTTGCTTCCTTACATCTGACTTTTTTTTTTTAAATACATATATATATATATATATGTATATACAATTCCTCGGATTCATAACCCCTTTCTGTCTTTTCTCTCCTATTCCGAGAACAATTGGATCTCTCAGAAGGTCGATAAAGATGGATAAAATTCATACGTATAATTGTACAAAAAAAGAATCTCAACTTATTCTGCTAGAGAATAAAAAGTCATCGTCGTGTGATTTGGTCGCTACAGACAAATTTTTCACATCGACGGAGAGAGAAATATCTAAAGACTGCTATGAGAGTCGTATTAAAAGCAGCAAATTTTCTTGTGATACTGTTCCAGTTACTGTTACTAAAGAAATTGCGTTTCGTTGTCTCCGCAGCTTACATTTATCTCTTCATGTGTGTCCATTGCGTCTGTTAAGGTAGTCTTTGTAGTGCAGTCGTGTCAATCCGATACTAATGTTCATAAAAATTCTTTAGACAAGCTTTGAACAATAAACTTGTATAAATTGAGGCAAATTTGGATTAAAGCGTTCCTACTTGATACAGAAAAAAATTATATAACAAATTTACAGAAATCAACTCAATTTACGCCAATAAAACCATCAATTCTTTTTTTCAATTTCCAATCTATTACATTGATAAATTTGTCTCAAGACCCAATTTGTTGAAAATCAAACAATCTACAAAAAAATTTTCTTTAAAGAAATTTGGAAAAATTTATAGTATTTTTGTAATAGTTGAAAAATGGTAAAATTTTATATAAACATAATTTTGAAAATTAATGACTATATGAATAAATTTATGAATTTTCTATAGTAACATGCTATAAAAGCTTTCTTTTTTTTGCGCCTGAGTGACTTTTCAACCAGATGGGCAAAAAAAAATATAGTGTTTTTTTAAACATCCTAGTGTACAATTTTTTAATCTTAGTACTTGATTGACTTGACTGTACTGCGAGAACTACCTTAAATAATTATCAGGTACTCTCGGATAGATGACTCGATATTATTATTTCAGTTACTCAAGAGAATCGGCGGAACAGGATCTTGGAGAAATACTAAATTTGACAATGCCAGAACGGCGGGAGTAGAAATATTGGAAGCCATTCTCGCAGCGAGTATGGAGAAAACAGGAAGCGCCGAGCTTCTGGGAGTTGAACACAATTCCAAAAATGCCAGTTCGGATTCTCTCAATTCGGATAGCAAAAGCAGTTCGCTCAACTCGAAAATGGGCCAAGAATCGGTAATTAAATAAAGAAATATTGTTTGCAATAGCATACATAGTATGTTTGATCTACTTGGCTGTTATTAACAATTTTTCTCATTCTTTCTTATCACTCGCCAATCGACTGATTCTCCAGGAGAGTTGGGAAAAAGCTTCGCATTCTAAGAGCTTTTCCACAAGCTCCACTTCCACAGATAATAATATTGTATCGGCTCTTGAAGCGAAAAAAGATATCGATGGAAAAGTGAGTCACGTAGTAAAATTGACGAAGAGAATATTTGGAGCACTTTTGAATATTTTTCTTTTTGGTATTGCAACATTTTTTTTTTGCACTATTTGTAGGTGAAGACAGTCCTTGTCCTTTATTGCGTTATTATCGTTTTCAAAAAGTTTTGTGATTGATTAAATTATTTAAGTTCAATTAAAATACAATTTAGGAAATATGTGAAAAATATTTTTGCTTCTTTGGCAGAAATATAATCTTTAGGTTCATGAGAGATACAATAAGAAGATTTCATAAACATGCGGCATTTGATGAACTCTATAAAAAAATATATATTTCTTTTTTTTTTACTAACAAATTTCATTAAAAAATTATTACATCCTCTTGCTGAATTAATTTTCGGAGTATCCATTCGCTTGTGAATTTACAGTTTTATTTTACGACTTCCTCACATTATCATCATATTACCTTAATTGGAGTCAGCGTTTTGCTTTTTTGTTTATGTACCTTACAAATAAATCGGCAATGACGAAAAAAAATACTAAAAGCAATTGATTGAACAGAATTTATCGGGAGGAGACACGGGACCACCGTTGTTGAACGGAGAACGAAAGCAGGGAGTAGCTCGTGAAGTGACTTACCTCTGTCCATACTCTGGACCAGCGCGTGGAGTTCTAAGCGTGACGAATTACAAGCTGCATTTTCGCAGCACCGACAGAGAGACACCGCACATTGTGGAAGTGCCACTAGGTGTTGTAAGCAGAATCGAGAAGGTCGGCGGTGCGTCGAGTCGTGGAGAGAATTCGTACGGTATCGAAGTCTTCTGCAAAGACATGAGGAACCTGCGATTCGCTCACAAACAGGAGAAACACTCGAGACGCGATGTTTTCGAGAAACTGCAGCAGTATTCATTTCCACTTTCTCACAAACTTCCACTTTTCGCCTTCGAATATTCGGAAAATTTTCCGGAAAATGGTTGGAACGTTTACGAGCCGATAGCCGAACTAAAGCGAATGGTACGTGCTGACAAAATACTTCATAATTCTAATTAATTCCGAATTCTATCAATTATATACAAATGTTTTTTCTCTCGTTCTCAGGGCGTAAACAACGACATGTGGAAAATATCAAAGATCAACGATACGTACAGTCTGTGCGATAGTTATCCGGCAATATGGGCTGTACCGGCAGCGGCGACTGACGAGGATCTTCAGGCATCAGCGGCGTTTAGGAGTCGCGGACGTCTGCCGGTTCTCTCGTGGATTCATCCGGAGAGTCAAGCGACGATAACCCGTTGCGCTCAGCCTCTTGTCGGTGTGAGCGGCAAGAGAAGTCGAGAGGATGAGAGATACGTACAACTTATTATGGACGCTAACGCACAGAGTCATAAACTCTTTATAATGGACGCGCGACCGATGACAAACGCTGTTGCGAATAAAGCTAAAGGCGGGGGTTACGAGAACGAGGATTCTTATCAAAATGCCGAAGTAGTGTTTCTCGATATTCACAATATTCACGTAATGCGGGAAAGTCTGAGAAAGCTCAAAGGTAAGCGATGACGAAGAGGAGTTTTTCTTTTTTTCAAGTGATGAGAATCCAGTTTCGACCTTTATGTTTTTTTTGTATCTATTGTGAAAATTTTCATGGTTTTAGAATTATGCTTTCCGACCATCGACGAAGCTCGATGGCTCTCCGGACTCGAATCTACCGTCTGGCTCAAGCACATTAAATGCATTCTCGCCGGGGCAGTTAGGATCGCTGACAAAGTCGAGAATCACAAGACTTCGGTGCTCGTTCACTGTTCTGATGGTTGGGATCGAACGGCGCAGGTAAATACACGAAAAGAAAGGTTGCAAATTAAAACACAGCTTCATCATTATTTTTGAGAAAATATCAAAATACAATTTCTCTATTATTCAAAGCATTTTAAGTGCTTCGACATAAAAATCTATTTAAAAATAAAAAAAAAAAGTTTTCTCTATGATAAAATCACAAATAACTTTTCCAACTTTTCGCAAAATAAAAGTGATAAATAAATTCATAAAATTGCTTATTTACAGCTCACAGCACTCGCGATGTTGATGCTCGATCCATACTACAGAACGATCAAAGGTTTTCAAGTACTCATAGAGAAAGAGTGGCTAAGTTTTGGTCACAAATTTCAACAGGTAAGAATTTTTCGAAAACCATACACAAAATTTCCGAGTATACATAATTTCGAACCAATTATAATTTTGTTTTCTCGTCTTTTTTTTTTTCAGAGAATCGGCCACGGGGACGAGCATCACAGCGATGCTGATCGATCTCCTGTGTTTCTGCAGTTCATCGATTGCGTCTGGCAGATAAGCCAACAGTTTCCAAATGATTTTCAATTCAACGAACACTTTCTTATTACGATACTCGATCATCTCTATTCGTGTAGGTTCGGCACGTTTTTGTTCAGCAGGTGAGTCATCCCGAGATTTTACGTAAAATTTCTAGAAATAAAGATCTAATTTTGTTGCGTATTTTTTTTTTTGGTTCAGTGAACGTGAGCGTGTTCAGGAACAGGTGAAGCTACGAACAGTTTGCCTGTGGTCTTACACGAACAGCCAATTGTCGCTCTACCAAAATCCCCTCTACAGATCGGGACCTCACTATCAGCTAGTGCTAATACCGATTGCTAGTATGAGATACATAAAACCCTGGAAAACTTTATATTGCCGATGGAATCCAAGCATGCGACAGCAGGTTAGTTGTTGAGAATTTAAAAAGAAAATCTTATTTTATATTAAGATTAATTTAATGTAATTAAGATACATTATTATTGATTAATAATTATATTTTGCGTGTAGAAAACGGCAAAGCGTTTTACACTTCTTATATCAGTGTTACAATTTTTTAGATGAAAAATTGTTTTTGGAATTCCGGATGATTTACCATTAGCGAATTGAGATGGATTTTAAAAAATCAACAAAATTATAAAACTCGAAAATTTGATTTTACGTTAACTCAACTATTTAAATTAACACGATATTTCGCTTATTGTATATATTTTTAATTATAGGATCCCGTATATCAACGCACGAGGGAACTTCTAGTCTCAAAGGAACAGCTCGAGAAGCAAGTTGAAGAGGGAAGAACAGAGCAGGCTGTGCGAGCGAATCGATCATTAACATCGCCCGTGCCGCCTCGGATACATTCCCCTGTTCACTCATAGCCCCTGCAATTTTCGGTCATGAGCACCTTTAATTCGCCATCGCTCGCGATTCATCGGCCTATCGCTAGATCTGTAAATGAAGAACAACCACGCTTATCCGATCCCTCGTGAAAGAAAAAACAAAACAAAAAAGAAGAAGTAAAAAAACACATAAATACTCGTGATTTCTTTAATCGCGGGAGATCATTCTTACGTCCTTTTTCTTATTATTTTTCGTCGATGGAATTAAACCTTTCATCGTGTACAAAGATCCCGTTAATAAAGACGATTTATAACTCGTGCACTCGATCCAGGTTTACAAGGTGCACTTATTTCTTCATTTACTTATTTATTTATTAGTGTTACTGTTGTTACTGACACTTATGTGATTATTATTAGTATTATAATAATACGAACAATATATATATATATATGTACATTATTCTATCTCTTATTTGTTATATTAAATTAGCTCAAGAAGAGTACATGGAATAATTAAACGTATAAGAAACGTATATGAAGAATTAATAGATCGAGAGTGTGGAAATATCAACGATTGCTTGGACGGGGCATCGTCAATAATCTCATGATCAGCACGTACGGAATCTCCATCATGAGAGAATACGCGTAGCTAAAGATGTACGTTGCTACTAAGGTGCCGAGGAACATCATCACGAGTGGCGCTATATCTGCATGCATCGGTAAATCTCTGTGGAGATAAATGGACCTGATCATAAAGGGATTGATCAGGTAAGCGCAGTAAGTCAATCTGCTGAGGGGCACCCATCCTCTGAACGTGAGAATCGTGTTTATTATACCTGAAACATATAGAAGGAATAAATTTTGCTGAAAATTCAATTAAGGAGGCTTCAGCGGTATAATCAAATCATTCAAGTATCAAGATGTTGAAAATTGTTTGTAGACATTTTCAAAAAGGAAACTGGTATTAAAGCAGGTAAAAACAAATTTATGGGTTTTTGTTTCAAGAGTAAACAAAATGTACAACAATAAATTTACAGAATAATGACTCAATTTATGAAAAAAACCCGTGAGACATTTTTTACGCAGTTTTTCTAAATTGAGTTATATTTATATTAATTAATTTGTTATACACTTTTGAAACTTTAAGCAGAAATCCGTAAATTTGAATTCATCTTGAACGGCCTGACTGTAACGCCGAAGCCACCTTAATTATAGCTCGATTATTTAATAATAATATTGTAGACTGTTGTAACTTACCGCCGTGATTTGTGCAACAGGCGATTAATAGCCAGGCGAGACCCACGCCCCAGGCTGTTCGACTGAGAGCCACGTAAAATGCTGACGAAAGTACGGATATGTACCTATTCCAGATGCCAAAGAGGACAATCAGGTTGCAGCCACTTCCAAGTATCCAAAGAATTACAAGATTTCTCTGGAAAAAAAAATAGACACTTTTTTGGAAATCTATTTTAAAAAACCTGCAAAGTCGAACCTTCCACGTTGCTTCCTCATTATTTTTTGTTCTCGCAAAAAGTTCCATCTACGAGAAAGCATGCCAATCAATTTTGGCTTCCTCGATGAAGAAGCTTTGTGAATAAAAAATATATCCGGACACTTTTTCTCAACGTTTTAGACCATTTTCAATATACTGACATGAAACTTTTGAAAAAAAAAAAAAAAAATTTGTATGAAAAAAATTATTCTAATTTTATCTCTGGTGATCTGTTACTTACCCTTCGAAGTATCAGTTTGTTCTTAAAATTTACGAGAATGTAACCAGTGACGATTCCTACGATGTATGGACCGATTCTCATCCATGGCAGATCGTAGAGTAGATCCAGCGTGTTGATTTGTTCATCTATTCTGAAAAAAAAAAATACGAACTTGATAAACTAGATAAATAATAAGCTTACGTTTATTTTTTGTAGTCAATTGTTAAGGGTCCCATGTTAAAAACTTACGTGGGCACATATCCATGAACGTAAGATACGTAACCAGTCACAACAGTTGAACTGAAGAGTATGAAGACAAGAATTGTGACAGCAGAATAGAAATATCTAAAAAAAAAAGATGTAATTAATAGTATTGAATACTGGTTGGACGTAACTGAAGAATCAAAGAGTAAATTAAAAAAATGAAATTATTTGTCGTTTCTCCCATTTAGGGGTTCATAGGACGGATAGACTCACACAGAAGACAGTATGAGAAGAAATGTTCCAATGACGAAGAATTGCATGTCGTTCGAAAGATAGTAGCTCCAAGAGAGACACTAAAATCATAAATATTTGCGTTATCTTATTTACATAAACCATAATTTAAAAAAATGATTATTTATCTTTTATTGTACCATCGTTTCTCGTTCAAAGAAATTATTTATGTAAAGCAGGTTTCTCCACCAGTAATTCGCGCAACTTTCCTGTGGCCTCTCGCTCATAGAGAATTGGGAAACTTTGCCGTACCAGGCTGAAGCAATTTCCACAATACCAATTATCATCATGTACGCTGGTGTAAGCCTGAGATGTTCCGATCAACATTTAGTCGCGGAAAGAAGACAAAAAGAAAAACAGACATTGGATATAATTATTGAGCTTGCACGTCGAGTGCTCTTCACACTTAATTGGTAAGTTAGAATTGAAGAAGATCAAGGCTGACGCGAATTTCGACCATCGTATCTCACCTAACGAATCTTTTGAGTACCGCGACAAAGAATTCATTGGCTCTGGATTTATAATTCGCATTATCGGTCTCCTTCTTATTTTTCAGGCTCTTTTTGTAGTGGAGATAAGCCACGAGAAATCCACTCAAGAAGAAGTAGGTGTCGACGGAGAGCGTCGCGTTACTGATCACCTGCATTGGCAATCCTTGCAGCAGTCTGTCGGACCATGCCTTATTATCTGCGGTATAAATATTGTGAGTGACTGAGGTATTTTATTGCGGACACCTTAATTACTCTGCAGTCGACGATTATTTTGAATTTTCCTTTTTTTTTTTACTGGTCGTTTGTACAGGTGACTGATATCAAACTCATAATGCCATTCTATTCGTACCGATGAGTACAAATGTTTAATCTTAGTTTGTTACTTTGTTATTGCGATTGTCACCTGAACAATATTTTTATTTTTTTTTTATTTACTGGACAAAAAGTAGCTTAGAATTTTATCTCGAAAAAGAAAAATGTTCACAAAAATAGAGTTTTCTTTATGAGGAAACAAAATGAAAAAATATGATTAGGAGACAACCCTATTCAACTCTTAATGACCGTAGAGCAACCGTAAAATTACTTTTTTAATTTGATAAAAGTTGTAGTTGATTCTTCAAGACAATGCGGAACGTACAAAAAAGTTCGAATTTTAGGACCATCGTATACCTTCTAACACAAATTGATATATTAATTTGTAACTTTTGAATAAATTTCAAGAAATAATCTGTTCTGTAGGATAAATAGTTTTAAAAAAAAGTCTAAAATCATCTTGAAAGATGAGCGACCACACTAGAATACTCCAATAAATAAAAGAATTGGGGCATATCTGCTATATCGAAATGTAACAGTTATTGATCTTTACATTATTTTTATGCTATACATTTATGTCGATATTTTATAATCAATGCTTCATTTTCAGTTTCTGCTTTAATTTTATGAACTTTAAATAATTATTTACTGATATTATTATGATTAAAAGGCATCTTGTTAATTCCATAAGTGCAGTCGTCGATTAGTACAGCTGAAAGCTGCGCGAATGGAGTATGCAATGTTTAAAAGCTCACCTACAAAATTGGGTATGTAGAATACCGTATGACCCAGAATAATCCAGGCCATTCCGAGAAACCTTATTCCATGAATAGGTGCTATGGTATCAGGGTCCAGCTTCGTATTGAATATATTTTTCGTATTCGTGTATATTGAAAAGCATTTTACAATTTCGCCAATGATACCAGGACTTTTGATAATCACAGGTGCAGGAGTTTCCGCATTGCACGCAGTGTTCCTCAAACCTATTTCTTTTTCATTAGACATTAAATTGTACATGAGATATTTAATAGAAATATTTTAGGCAGTAGTGATTAGAAATGTGTATTACCATTCGTGGTATTGTTGTTTTGAAAATTTTCTTGGTGAAACAATTTTTTAATTTTCAAGTATTTCTGGTAAACGAGAACGTCGTAAGCGGTTCCCACGATCATCGCGCAAATCGTCAGTAGCAAGACAATTCCGACTATCATAAATCTTACGTTTAACGACCATTTATGATCGTCCTGCAAATCTCTCACTTTCAACAGTTCGAAATCTGCTGCGTATAGACGACCGATTATAAGTATTCGCTCCTGAAAAACTTTTTTCAGGATCGAACCTAACTCGTCAGTGGTGCAAGAAGCTGGAAGGCATAGTCCGAGAGTCACGAGATCCTGGAAATTAAGGAGAAAGTAATTTGGGTAACAATTTTCTTTTTTTTTTTCAATACAAGCCTCCTTAAAATATCTGACGAAAATATTTTTACTATTAAATTAAACAAAAATGGAAAATCTCATTTAAAAAAATAATGTTCTAAAGATCCTTATTGAGCAATAGTAAATTTTCGTCTCATATGCAGCCAAAAAAATATTAATTAGTACAATCTTCGCAAAAAAAAAAAATAGAAGTCTTGACAAAATATATTCTATTATTAAACTAAAGGGAAGAAAACAAATTTGTCTTTGCAGTGGCTTTATAAATTATTTTTTTTTTAAATTCAGAAAGGATTTTTAAACAATAAGAAAGTTTCATGTGACTGTAAAGAAAAATTGATTTCAGGATAATCTGGTCGATTTGGTAACTCACTTCATTGGGAAATCTGACATGGTACTGCATTGTGCTGTTGTGCCGGAAGTGAGCGACAAAGTAATTGAGCTTGAAAGGTGGAAATTCATCCTCGGCGTTCCTGAATCTCGTCGAATTTCGTACAAAATCTTGCTTAAGAACGAAGGGCGACTTGTTGGTTGTATCGAAGCATTGGGTGCGGCTACCAAACCAATAATTGTTTCCATAGATGAATCCAGTCTTTGGCTCTCCGCTCGAGTCGAGCACTGCGTTTCGTTATTCGAGAAAAAATGAAAAAGTATTTATTGCTGTTGAAGGTAAAGCGGGGACTGTCAGTTTTTTATTTTGTTATATCTCTGTTTCAAGATGTTACAAAAAAAGGAATTTATGGATTTCCTTTAAAAAGAAATTTGAAAATTTGTATTTTCAAAAATACAAATTTCTATAAAGTTTTGACTATTAAAAATCACTCAAAAATAATATTATTCGTGAAAAAGAATGTTAAACAATAATATTTTTTTTAAATCTATTTTCTGCTCGTGAAAAACGACATTTATATAACTGAGGCCACATAGATTAACGGCAGCACTGATTTATTGCTTTGCAAACTCAAATGTATGCAAATTTTCTCATGCATAGATCTGTCGATAAACATCAATTGTATCAACAAGGAACTTTAGAACCTAGCCAATGTAAATATACTTCAATTTTTCACATTTTTATTAACTTTAAATATTCCTAGTTTGTGAAAAATTAATTTGCTGTTGGGCTCGCGCGTCAACGACGAATGAATAATATGAAAATGACGAATGAATAGTACACAAATGAAATACTCGCAATTATTTCTTATGCAAACAAAAAAATTGCGAATATGCAGATATTATATGTAACTTGGGGTCATAGTGAATTGCGCGCTCGAGCCGGGCCACCTTGACATTGTTTTTCCGGTTCTTCTTCACACGCTACGCGCGCTTCCGTTGCTCTATTCAAGGCCAGGAGTTTAGGAAAAATTCCGGCTTTGTGGCCTATGTGGTTTTTGGAAAATTTTGGGCTTCGGGGACACTTTTACAATAATCAGGGCCTGGGGTTGTCACCTATCCAAGTACTGACCCCTATTCCTCAGGAATCTTTTTAATTGAGTTTTTTTAAATATTGCTATTCCGAAATTTGATCGAATTCATATGTAAGTTCACAATAAGATATGTTTCCTTATAGTGATTAATTAAAGCTTTAAGAGTGATAAAAAGTTGCATCGTAACTTTGATTTGTTTCTAGTAAAATGTTCTAATAAATCCACGTAATATTAAAAAAGCAACATCAAAATCACGTCCTGTATACGAGAAAGGGCGATATAATAATTAGAAACGAATTTACTGTGTAACAATTTTTGGTGCACATGGTTTTGTAACGCAAAAGTCGAATCCGGCAATTGCCGCGTGTGCTGTAAAACCTTTCATCCCTTGTGTCGTGTGAAAAATAATTTACAAATAATACGTATTTCTAAAACGTGTGATTTAAACTGTATACTGACTTTTGAGTGCCCACAGCTTCCGGATTTCAATGGCATCCTTGAAGATCCTCAATTCTCGAGCACAAACGCTCGAATTCAGAGTCCTTTCAGCGTCGAGTGTCACAGCGTAAGCCGGTAATGTTTTTTGCAAAATTTCCATCGAATTTTCAAGCCCGTAAGCGAAATTCGCCATTAAGGTGGAAATTAAAAGGAAAAGAAAAAACGACATCGAAGCCATTTCTCTGGCGTTATTTCTTCGTAAATTCGTATCACCAAACGTCATTGCACTCATTGATTAAAAAAAAAAAAAAAAATAGTTAATTTACACAAAAATCTGTAGTTTTTATAATTGAAGTATAATTTCGTAGATTAATGATAGAACTCGATTTTTTTCGATCAATTGTAACACAAAAATGTTTTCCGATGTGAAGATCGATGGAAAATAACGAAAATTAATTTTCGGGGCTAATATTAAAAAAGAAATTCAATCTACATTATTTTCAATACTTTTATCAATTTTTCGGTGAACTTATAGATTGAATCTAACGAAAATTAATGGCGAGGGTTGAAAGATATTAAAAAAAAAAAAAATTATTTACTGTTATTATCAATACTCGTTAAAATGTATTTTTCAGCCAGACTCTTCGAGTCCGAGGTGCCGTGAAGAAGACTGAAGACTGCCACTGTGTCCAGAATAAACTCGCAGGTATCCAGAATCTCCGGAGAAGAGTCAGCGATAAGTACACGAGGTAAAACTCTTTCATCCCACCAGTCTAGAAGAAATATCAGCAAAGCGGTGACGCCCACCGACAACAGTATACACATCGTCATCCGAATTTGAGAAAACAGCTGGATCTGAAAAACCTAAGACGAGCCTTGACGTCCGATGGACCGACTGACGCATGATTTGCATTAGGCGACGAGGTGGTAGGGATAATTTTGAGTACACATTTAAATTGTAAATTAAAATAGCTTCAATATTCTTTGTTCGTTTTTCCTAAGATGCTTTGTTTGACTTTGAATTCTGGGACTAAAATTTTTTTTTTAAATAAAAATAAACGTTAAAAAATTAATTTTCTTCATGAGTTCTTTAATTTGACATAAAAAATCAGACTGATTAGCTTATTTTAACCGTCGAAACAAAATCGCGAATATCAGCTACTTTTCAGCTGTTACATTACAAGCTGCACTTATTTCTTCGTTTACTTATTTATTTATTAGTGTTACGATTACTATTGACACTTGTGTGATTATTGTTAACATTGTAATAATACAGACAATATATGTACATTATTCTGTCTCTTATTTGTCACATTACAATCAGCCTAAGAAGAGTACGCAGAAGAATTAAACGTATTAATACTATGATGATTAATGAAGAGAGCGGGAGTCTGAAAGTATCAACGATTGCGTGGACGGGGCATCGTCAATAATCTCATGATGAGCACGTAAGGAGTCTCCATCATGAGAGAATACGCGTAGCTGCAGACGTACGTCGTCACTAAGTTGCCAAGAAACATCGTACCGTTTGGCAAGAAATCTACATGCATCGATGATTCGCTGTGCAGAAAAATGGACGTGATCAGGAAGGGATTGATCAGGTAAGCGCAGTAAGTCAACCTGCTGAGGGGCACCCATCCTCTGAACGTGAGTATCGTGTTTATTATACCTGAAACATATAAGATCAAATAAATTTCGATGAAAATTCAATTAAGAAAGCTTCAGCGGTACATCAAGTACAATCAATTCAATTCAAGTACCAAGATGTCGAAAATTGTTTGTACACATTTTCAAAAAGGAAACTGCAAAAAATGTGAAACACTAAATTTACAGAAAAATCACTCAGTTTATTTTTCTAAAATGAGTTATTTTCTTTCTGTAAATTAATTGTTGTACACTTTTGAAACTTCAAGCGGGAATCCATAAATTTGAATTTATCTTGAATGGCCTGACTGTAACTCTGAAGCCACCTTAATAATAGCCCTGCTATTGAACAAATACATTGTTGACTGTTGTATCTTACCGCCGTGATTTGTGCAACAGGCGATTAGCAACCAGGCGATACCTACGCCCCAGATCGTTCGACTGAGAGCCACGTAAAACGCCGACGAAAGTACGGATATGTACCTCTCGCAGAGGCCGAAGAGGACAGCCAGGTTGCAGCTACTTCCAAGTAACCAGAGAATTACAAGATTTCTCTGGAAAAAAGTAGACACTTTTATTCGGATATCTATATATTTGAAAAGTCTCCACACGCATTCGATTCTGAAAACTTAATTCGGAATTTGCATTGAAAACTGACACTGACTTTCGATATCGTATAATCTCTCTTACTTACCTTTCGAAGTGTCAGTTTGTTTTTAAGCTTGACGAGAATGTAGGCAGTGACAATCCCTACGATATATGGACCGATTCTTGTCCATGGTGGATCGTACAATAGATCAAGCATATTCAGTTGTTCATCCATCCTGAAAAATTTTGAAATCCGTCTTTAAAAAACTGCACGAATATTCGCGATCGAAATACAATTAAAAAAATTGTTTTCTTTAATTTTTTTAAACCCCATACTCCTCTTTTTGGAGGAATAAAAAATTGAAAAACACTCATTTCCGTGTAGATCGGCCAATAAAATATTTATCAAAGATAGTAAAGTTTAAATTACATAAAAAATGTATCAGCCAGAATCTGGGTTCTCAATTCAATTATTTCTTCAATAAACATTCGATTCAGAGAATTTGCATTCAGCATGATCATTCAAAAGGTTTTAAACAGTCAAGAGCCGCTGGCTCATGTTAAAACTTACGTGGGTACATATCCGTAAATGTAGGACACGTAACCAGTGACGAGTGTTGAACTGAAGAGTACTAAAACGAGGATCGTGACAGCGGTATAGAAATATCTAAAAAAAAAAAAGCAAAACAAAAAAGATGATGCACTTAACGTTAGTGAATACTGTTTCGACGGGGATAAAGGTTCAAAGAGTAAATTTAAAAAACAAAAGGAGAGATTATCAGTTGTTTCTCCCATTTGGGGATTCGTAGGACCGATAGACTCACATAGAAGACAGGATGACAAGAAATGTTCCAATGACGAAGAATTGCATGTCGTTCGAAAGATACCAGCTCCAGGAGAGACACTGTAATCATCAATATTTTCATTATCCTATTTACATAAGCCATAATTAAAAAGAAACAAAAAAGATTATTTATCTTGTATTGTACCATAGTGTCTCGTCCAAAGAAATTATTCATGTAAAGCAGATTTCTCCACCAGTAATTTGCGCAATTTTCCTGTGGTCTCTCGCTCATATAAAATTGGGAAACTTCGCCGTACCAGGCTGAATTAATTTCCACAATGCCAATCATCATCATGTACGCTGGAGTGAGCCTGATGTGTTCCGATGAATATTATTTGTAGCATAAGTGAAAGAGGGGGAAAAAGAAACAGACATTGGAATACAATTATTGAATTACAACATCGAGTCTCCTTGAAACTTCATTGACCAATTTGAATTGAGTAGGATCAAGGCCGACGCGAGGACTCGACCTTCGTATCTCACCTTACGAATCTTTTGAGTACCGCGCCAAAGAATTCAATGGCTTTGGATTTGTAATCCACAGTAACGGTGTCCTTCTTATTTTTCAGGCTTGTTCTGTAGTAGAGATAGGCCACGAGAAATCCACTCAAGAAGAAGTAGGTATCGACTGAGAGAGTCGCGTTACTTATCACCTGCACTACCAACCCGTCGGACATTCTCCAGGACCATGGCTTATTTTCTGCGGCATAAATATAGTGTAAGTGATTAAGGTACTTTAGTGTACATTTTTTAAAAACCTATCAAGACTATCAAGCTGTTATTTTGTACTCGTAATTCATGTTTAAAGCAACGCTTCAATATTTTACAAGAAATTGATCAAGTCTGCAAAGCAGAACCTTGCAAATTGCTTCCTCATTACTTAGTATTTTTGACAAAGTCTTTTTTAAACAGAGCCACCTCTACCAGAAAGTATGTTCATCAATTTTGGCTTCCTCATGGAAGCTTGTTTTGCGAAAAATGTGGCTCTCGTGGAGTAATCTTTAAGCAATCTTTAATCTTTAAAAACTCACCCATAAAATCAGACATGTAGAATACAGTATGAATCATGACAATCCAGACCATTCCGAGGAATCTTAATCCGTGAATAGGCGCTACGGCATCAGATCCCAATTTCGTGTCGAATATGATTTTCGTATTCGTGTAGATTGAAAAACATTTTACAATTTCGCCAAAGATACCAGGACGTTTGATGATCACAGGTGCAAGAGATTCCGCAGTAGACGCTGTGTTTTTCAAACCTATATATATTTTTTTTATTACTCATTAAATTGTATATCAGATGCTTAATAAAAGAAAAAAAAAATTAGGTACTCCATATTAGAAATGTGAATTACCGTTCGAGGTATTGTTGTTTTGAAAATGTTCGTGCTCAAGCTCTTTTTTAACTTTCAAATATTTCTGGTAAACGAGAACGTCGTAAGCGGTTCCCACGATCATTGCGCTAATAGTCAGTAACAAGACAATTCCGACTGTAATAAATCTTCCGTTTAACAGCCATTTATGATCGTCCTGCAAATCTCTCACGTTCACCAGCTCGAAATCTGCCGCGTATAGACGACCGATCATAAGTATTCGCTCCTGAAAAACCTTTATCAGGATCGAACTTAACTCGCGAGTGGTGCACGAGGCTGGAAGGCATAGTCCGAGAGTCACGAGATCCTGGAAATTAAGGAGAAAGTAATTTGGGTAAGAATTTTATTTTTCAATACAAGCCTAGTTGAAATATCTGACGAGAGTATTTTTTTTCTATTAAATTAAGGAAAAATGGAAAATAACATTTTTATACACTGCCAGTGAGTTTTTTTTTTAATTTCGCTGTAAAAATAAGTGTTTTAAAAATCCTTACGAATCAATAGAAAAATTTCTTCTCATGCTGCGAAATATTGATTAATTAGTACAAGCTATTTATTAAACTAGGAAAAAGCGAACTTTAAAAAAAAATTCTAATTCAGAAAGGATATTGAAAAATAAGGAAATTTCACCTGCTGTAAAGAAAGATGAATTATAGATGATAAATCTGATCGATTTGGTAAAACTCACCTCATTGGGAAGTCTGACGTGATACTGCAACGTGCTGTTGTGCCGGAAATGAGCGACAAAGTAGTTGAGGCTGAATGGTGGAAATTCATCCTCGGCTTTTCTGAATCTCGTCCAATTTCGTACAAAATCTTGCTTAAGCATGAACGGTGATTCATTGGTAGTATCGAGGCACTGGCTGCGGCTACCAAGCCAATAATTGTTTCCATAGATAAATCCGGGCTTTGGCTCCCCGCTCGAATCCAGCACTGTTTCGTTAATCAAAAGAGAAAATAAAACGTAATTTTTATTTTTCAATATAAATCGCAGGCTATTAGTTTTGTAATTCATTTATATCGTCATATCGTTCATTGTAAACTAAAAAAAAGATTTAACATGCAGGAACTAAAGATAAACAAATTTAAAAAAAGTAATGGGTCTTTTTTTTAATTTATCAAATTCGGAGTAGAATCAACACCCTCTAAAAAAAAAGAAAAAAAAAAATTGCACACACATCTATCCAGACATTTTTTTAAAACCCCCTTTCTCGACGTTTTGAATCATTCTGAGTGTCCTGACATGAAAATCTCAAAAAAAAAAAAACAAAATTCACGAAACCAAAGCTGCCTCCATGAGAAAATAAAAACAAATTCACTTTATTCCTCTCAAAAATGTATGACATTTATTTTCCACAGCTATAAAAAATTTTAAGACCCAAATTTTATATTAAAACATTTATTTTGTATAATCAATCTTTTTTTTTTATATATAAAACGAATAAAAAAAAGCAAAAAAAAAATCTGTATTAAAAACTGGGTGAAATAATAAGATTAGAAAAAATGGAAAATAATTTGTGCATATTCTAGCCACTCTAAACCACTGTAAAAAAAATGTTTCAAATTTTTTTTTTTTTCACATCTCAAAACAAGGGTAGCCCCACTTCATGTGAAATGTCTCATGTCTCTTCTATATATCACAGGGAGAAAGTATGATGCGGAAATAATGAAAAAGTAAAAATGCTCGAGCTGTGTGTTAGATCGGTTTGCTTGTCGCGTTTATTTCGCCAGCGAATTCTCCAGGCTTCACTTGTCTCCTTCACTAAACGAAATTTTTCAATCGCACAGAACAAAGATAGTTTGTCAAGGGAGAGCAGAATTTCACAATTTTTCCCGCTGCCGGGCTGAACTGAAACCGGCAGTCTGCACACTATGCGCTCAGGAATAATGTAGTAGTTTTTCCAACGTTATCGAGAGCACTTGAAATGTGATGCAAGGTACCATTATTCTAGTGGACCTATCTGCGATATAAATTTCTTATGCTGGTCTATATACACTTATTTCAACGTTTTAAGACATCTTTCCCGGCTATAACTATACTGCAACGTGTGTTCATTTTCACTCTTTAACATTTTTAAAAACACTCCCTCGTCGTAAACATTTCTACTGTGGACTTCGGACTAATCGGTCTGTTTGCATGCAGCAAAGAATGGAATTCAAAATAAAATGCTTGATGTCGCGGTTTTGTAATAGTGCAATAGAAGACACGTAATTCCTATTTATTATATACATCATTTCTGCATTCTTTTTAAATTGAGCCGGTTGAGGAATTTTACACAGTAGCGAAATTGGTGCTTAATTCTTAAAATCGTTACTGTAGAGTCTTGTGCGTTAAATAACAAGACGAGGGTGATTTGTATTACAGCAGCGTATTATGTGACGAACGTTATGAAATTATTACGCAAAAGGCGAGATTAAACGATGGAAATAAGAATATGTAGCTATCTCTGAAAGCGGAGAAGGAGGCGACGAATCGTGTGTGAGAAACACTCAGGCTATTCGCCATCTGGCGAATTGAGCTGAAGACATGCTCGAATCTAAACCTGTGGCGCCAAAAAATTCAAATCAACGTAGAACGTGTTTTTCGTGAATTAAGAAAACCTTCACGATTTAAAAAATAATTATACTTTTTGGAAGACCTGCAGTTCGTAACTGTAGTATTTTTTTTTTTTAATTAAACACTCAAGAATATCCAAATAAAGTTTTAGCCGAAGATATGAAAAAATTGTAAAATATATAATATTTTTTTTCAATAAAACAATTGACTTTTTTTTGAGTTCTTCGCTTTGAGAATTTTTTATAAAGCTCGAATTTAATTTTCTCTCAAATATTCAATTGGAATTCATCCCTGAGATGCTAAAGTAATCTCAGGAATTTTTTTTATCATGAAACTTTTAACAGCATTGGCGTGACAAGTTTTTAAAGCGACGAGGGTCAAAACTGATCTATAGAAATATTTCCAATTTACCGAAGGATTGAAAATATGTCTGAAACATGACGTAAAGTGTAAGATTCTACTTTGCATCGTAGTGATAGAAAAAAAAAAAAAAAAGAACCAAGTACAATAATGAGGAAGCTATTTCCAAGATTCTGCTTTGCAGAGCCTTTTCAAGTTGTGCTGGACACAATAATCTCGAAAAAAATTATTTTCAATAATACATTTCTTCATCGTAGTAACAAAACTTTGTAAAAATGATTAAAAAAATATTTCTCACTCAAGGCTCGCTGAGCTAATTAATGGACCACTCAAATAGCTCTGCCAATTAAAGAGAAAGAGAACCAATTTTTTTTTTTAACATCAAAAAAATAATCACAATTAGGAGAGTGTTTCATAATGTTGCAATTTTGTCATAACAAATAAATCACAATTTGTAATGACAAAAAAAAAAACGAATCAAGTGAAAGTAATCAAAGAGAGCTATAAAATGACGTTCTCGATCAAATTGCAGTTTAGTGTAATTTTGATTTATGAATTTTCCTAGGAATTCAAAGTGGCGAAATAATAGTGTATTGCTAATAATAATAATAATAAGAACTGATAATACACGGAATAGTAAAAAGGAACACCAGAAATCACGTCCTGTAAACGAGCAACCCGGCCATATAGTACAGAAACGAGTTTATTGTATAACAATTCCCGGTGCACGCGGGTTCGCGCGCCGCGAAAGTCGAATCCGGCAATTCCCGCGTGTGCCTGTATCCGTTCATCCGTCGTGTCGTGTGTCTCGACTATATACATTAATATACGCAAATGTTCACCACGAATCTACTCATAAATTCCGACAGCGAAGTCGATCGGCTTGGCGTTGCGTAAATTAAAAAAAAAAAAATACTGTAAAATTGATTCGTATTTTTGAAATGTGTAATTTAAACTGTATACTGACTTTTGAGTGCCCACAGCTTCCGGTTTTCAATCGCATCCTTAAAGGTCCTCAAGTCTCGAGCACAAGCGCTCGAATTTAGAGTCGTCTCAGCGTCGATTGTCACAGCGTAGGACGGTAATGTTTTTTGCAAAATTTCCATTGAATTCTCAACCCCGTAAACGAAATTTGTCATTAACGTGGAGATTAAAATGAAAAGAAAAAACGACATCGAAGCCATTTCTTTGCTGTTGTTTCTTCGTAAATTCGTATCACCAAACATCACTCATTTATTTAAAATTTTTTGTTTTAAAGTTAATTAATTTATGCGAAAAATCTATAGTTTTTATAATTAAAGTAACAATTTTGTAGATCAAGGGTAGATTTTTTTTTCGATCTATTGTAACACAAAAAACACTTTCCCATGTGAAGATCGATTGAAACTAACGAAATATTAATTTTTCAGGGTGATATTAAAAACGAAAGTCAATTTATATTATATTCAATACTTTTGCCAAATTTTTCGATGAGAATCTAGATCGAAGCTTAATGAAATTGAAACGCGAGGGTTGAAAGATATTTGAAAAGAAAATTATTTAATATTATTGTCAATAGTTGATAAAAATTAAGTACAATTTTGTCGATTCAGGGTAAAACGATAATGCGATTTATCAGCCGACACGTCGAGTCCGAGAGGTGCCACGAGAGGACTGCCCAGTGCTCGCAAGATATCCAGGATCTCCGGAGGAGAGTCGGCGATAAGTACCTCTACACGAGGCAACTCTTTCACCCCACCAATATGGGAGAAATATTGGCAAAGCAAAGCGTTGGCACACCGACAACAGTATGTACCGCAGCATCATCAGAAATGTGAGAAAACACCGGCAACTAAAAAAACCTGAGATTGGCTAACTAATGTATGATTTGCGTAATTTTCAGGGTGACGAGGGGGCGGCGGAGAGGGTGGCATATTAAACGTATACTTTGAGTATACATTTAAATTATAAATTTAAATCGTCTGAGTTTTTTTTTTTTTTTTTTTTTTTTTTTGTTCCCTAAGATTTCCTGGCTTTCCATATATGGATTCACATCAAATATTGGAGTAAAAACAAAATTTGCTTTTTTTCATTTAAAAAATATATATATTTTCGATACTTTTCATGTCAGGACACTCAGAGTGCTCCAAAACGTTGACAAAAGTGATTTAGAAACAAATGTCCGTATTAATGTATGTGTGTGTTTTTTAAATTTTTATTTTGAAATTTTTAAAGAATGAGGAAGTAATATGCAAAATTTGCAACCTTTTTTTTTCACCGACAGAAAGGGCAAAGAAATAATTGAAACTTCTTTTTAGAGCTTAAGCGTACGCCTGGGAAAAATAAAATTTAATATTTAGCAGGACAAAACTAGTTTCAACATTTTTTTCAAAGTTAAAAAAAAAATTTTCTTCTTATTTCTGCAAAATCCAAAACTGTTACTAACTGGCCCACGCGTAGAATGCTCGTTGCTTTCTCTTTCAATTAAGACGTATAACAGTGTAAGCTCCTTTCTGGCTGCATTTTTTTTTTTTTTTTTTTTGGACAATTCAAATAAGGATGAAAAAGGAATTGAAAAAAAAAAAGACAAAGTCATCGGTGTCATCAACTTCAAAAAGATGAACCAACACTTGTGTCAAGTACAATATAATTCTAGGTAATGTTATATGGGATGTGACTAATGTACGTACAGCTCGTCTCGTCGTCTATTTAGAATATGCATTGGTAAGAACAGCGGCGTGTAATTTTTAAGTGTGCTCCTCAATGCTCCGTAGCCGATTAGCAAGAGCCTAATCACTCTTTGCATATGCTGCGAGCATAGTCAATGTGAGAATAGTTGTTCCATAAAGAGAGTCATCCATTTACAAGAAGGAGGAATAAATAATTTTTTTGTTCTTTAAGTGGCGAAAATGGTATATTATGCTTTGCCAGTTGTACCAAAATCGTTGAGGATATTTCATTAGGTACTGTTAAAAGTAACTTCGCAACTGAACCTGTAATGTCGAAAAAAATTGTATTTACGAGGTTATTAAATTAACGACAATATTCACGAACGTAAAAAAGTGATTTTTCGTTTGCTGGTAAATGTACAAAACTCATAAAGAAAATTTGCATTTTTCGATCTGTTACGATCGGTTTAATCGCCGATTGTCAATTTTTCAAAATTTTATTAACAAATTAATGTCCTCAGCAGGTAGACGCGTCGATAAAATAAATCCGAATATAATACTTTTATTTTCGTAAAAAAATTTTCGCTTTTTAATGGAAATATGAATACGAGAAACGCAAAAAAAAAAAATTCAAAACCCATATTTTTCGCAGCGAGCCTATCATCTCAGACTGACAAAAATATTTTTACGGCACACGTGAAATAATAGTATATTGCGATACGAGTGCGATCAAACTTTTTTTCTGACCAAGTTGAGAAAAAGTTTCACGCACAAGTTTCGCGTACAACTTTATGCCACGCAGTGCGAGAAGTGCCTACTTCTACGCGGGCACTTCTCGCACTGCGTGCCTTTATTGCACTAGTGCGAGAAGTGCCTACTTCTCACACTAGTGCGATAAAGATTAAAAACACGAGTTTCGTAGGTAACCTTATCGCACTAGTGCGAGAAGTAGGCTCAACTTTACCGCACTAGTGCGAGAAGTAGGCTCAACTTTACCGCACTAGTGCGAGAAGTAGGCACAACTTTATCGCACTAGTGCGAGAAGTAGGCACAACTTTATCGCACTAGTGCGAGAAGTAGGCACAACTTTACCGCACTAGTGCGAGAAGTAGGCTCAACTTTACCGCACTAGTGCGAGAAGTAGTAACTCTTCTCGCATTAGTGCGATAAATTTGTACACGAAAATCGTGCGAGAAACTTTTTAGATTCATATATCTCAGAATCTATGTGGACAAAAGATGTATAAAAAAAAGTGTAATTAATTTTTAAAATAATATTTACGATTTTCAATTGCAATTAACAGTTTAAAATTACGTATTTATGGAATAACTTTAAAAGCATTTGCGGCCGTAGGCGAATCGCCCGCGCTATCTTCTCACTAATAACTGTCTCGCTGTCCTCTTATGCAATAGGTTTTCACTCGTATAAGCGAGTGACTCCGTTCTCCAGCAGCTCGCGATACTTGACTCAGAGGCTGCAGACACAACACCAGAGAACCAGGGCTCGATGCGCTCTGCGCGGTGTGTACGTTATGTGATGCGACTATTATGTCGACTTTTATTTTATATTATTACCCACCGAGTGAAAATACGCGCATTTCATTATACCGATACTCAAACGCCGCTTATTGTAATATGTTACATCGTCCGTACAGTAAAAAACAAAAAAATCATTTCGTAAAATAGGTGCCCTGTTGTAACAAACCTGTTTGTTAATTTTTCAATTCTACAGATTTTTGTTTTGTCAAATTAATGACTAAAAAAAAGTCGAATTCATTATATTCGTGTCTTAAATTCGAGAATTCCTTTTTTTTTGTTAATTTTTCGTGTTTTCACTTTTTTAATAAATTACTTTTTTCTTTTTTTTTTTTTTTTGTAAAAGTAAAAACTAACAAAAAAATGTTTCTGTAATGAATAAAAAAATTTGGTGAATTATGTTAAAAGTCCAAAAAAAAAAAAATCGACTCCGTTTTTAATTTGTTCAATGTTACAAATTCAACAGTTGGCCGGTTCAACGAAATCCGGCGGACACGACGTGTAAAACAAATTTTTCGTCTGCAAACAACATTTCTGCGCATTTCAAACATGTGATGGTCTGGTGAACATTTCGTTGCCCTAACTAAACATTTATTCAACAGGTCATATCCGCTGAATTTAGTTAGAACCAACCAGTATGTATATGGGGCGTTTCACGGCTAATCGACAGGGTCGTCGTGATATTTTTTTCTTTGATGCTGTAGAGTACTATAAAAGTACTTTAGAATATTAATCTTTTTTTTAATCACCTAAAATTTTATTTCTCCAAAATTATGTCGACGATTTGTTCGAATTTTTTGCAGAAAAGAAATTTTTTAAAAATCCTTTAAAAACCATAAATATCATTTTTGAGTAATCCAATTTTTTTGTTATTCCAACATTTTTATTTATTCTTAATTAAATTATTACATAAATTTTGTTTTTGAACAAAGAATTTACTTTGAACGTTTTTTACTTTAGAATATTAATTTTTTTTTTAATCACCTAAAATTTTATTTCTCCAAAATTATGTCGACGATTTGTTCGAATTTTTTGCAGAAAATAAATTTTTAAAAATTCCTTCAAAAACCATAAATGTCATTTTCGAGTAATCCAATTTTTTTGTTATTTCAACATTTTTATTTATTCTTAATTAAATTATCATATAAATCTTGTTTTTGAACAAAGAATTCACTGTGAAAAATTTGAAACAAATCGTCGGCGTAGTTTTTGAGAAGTCAAATTTTGGGTGATTATAAAAATTTTCGAAAAAATGTGAAAAAAAAATCTACAACATTCCAAATGGAAAAAAATATATGAGGGTCCCTGTCGATTTCTCGTGGAATGCCCCATACATATAAGTAAATATCCTCCGTCTGTATTATATTAATACTTGTATTGGGGTCCAAGTCCAACTTGTATTTTTTTTGTACTAGTTACGTACTGCACATGAAAGGCGAAGGAAAAGAGCAGCGAAAACACATCATTGTTGATGCACCGAATATTCGATGGCTTCTGACTGAGTGATAAAAAAAAAATGCAGAATTCGCTGTTTTAAAACGTAATTATTCGACCGGTAAGAGGCAAAATGCAACTTCACGATTATTCCCATCGT
Source organism: Perithous albicinctus (assembly GCA_964016905.1). Lineage (NCBI taxonomy): Eukaryota > Metazoa > Arthropoda > Insecta > Hymenoptera > Ichneumonidae > Perithous > Perithous albicinctus. Next base: position 15,668,965 of record OZ024699.1, read on the forward strand.
GAAAGCAACAGAAACGTCCACCACCGCGAGTTTGTAATATTCATCTATAAAACTCGTATATACACAGTTGCACCGGACGTTACGTCATATCTTGTTGCACTCAATGACTTGATTCTCTGTTAACGCACGAAGACTTATCAAGCAGTGAAAGCGTTGACTTCCGCTTCCCGGATTTTTTCACCAATGAAAATTCCAACAATTCTCAGGGTTAATCGTTTTATATATATTTTTAAAAATATTATCATGTCAGCATACTCCAAATCAGTCAAAATGTCGAGAAAAGTCGTTTAGAAAAAAAAAATTGAATTTCTATATATTGGGTTCAGATTCGTGATCAGTGACCCCAAAAACCCCCGAGTACCGAGTTTCATTCAAATCAAATCACTTTTTACATTTTTGTCCGCCATATTGCATCCACCATTTTGAATTTCGGAATTTTGAGTTCGGATTCGTAATCAGTGACCCCAAAAACCCCCGAGTACCGAGTTTCATTCAAATTGAGTCACTTTTTGCATTTTCGTCCGCCATGTTGGATCCGCCATTTTATTTTTGAATTTTGAGTTCAGATTCGTAATCAGTGACCCCAAAAATTCCCGAGTACCGAGTTTCATTCAAATTGAGTCACTTTTTACATTTTTGTCCGCCATATTGCATCCACCATTTTGAATTTTGAAATTTTGAGTTCGGATTCGTAATCAGTGACCCCAAAAACCCCCGAGTACCGAGTTTCATTCAAATTGAGTCACTTTTTGTATTTTCGTCCGCCATGTTGGATCCACCATTTTATTTTTGAATTTTGAGTTCAGATTCGTAATCAGTGACCCCAAAAATTCCCGAGCACTGAGTTTCATTCAAATTGAGTCACTTTTTGCATTTTCGTCCGCCATATTGGATCCGCCATTATTTATTTTTGAATTGAGTTTTGAGTTCAGATTCGTAATCAGCGACCCCAAAAACCCCTGACACTATGTTGAGTTTTAACAATAATTCTGGCATGAACGTCTTAGGCGTTAATGGGTTAAACAAACTTTGCGGCAGTCACTACAAGGATGGTGACCGCATTACAATAATCGCAATAAGCGACTGCATTTTTTTTACCGGATGACTTGTGCGTATTAGTGACGATAGATCAGGATCGTACGAATTAACAGAATGATTATTTATTAACTTATATACTGACATATATAATTATATTTCAATAGTTTTGCCCAATAGTGAAATTTTACTCCAACAGTGTTCCTCTCATTAGTCCGCGCCAATTTGGCATTGGTGAATAGTTTTCAATAACAGTTCAACAATCCTAATAGTTATCAATAAATTTATTTCACTATTTATTGTAAAAGAATAATATCTCAGTTACTCGATTATTGTAAAAGTTGTGAAATTTGCATCATAGAACTTCTACCCACCGTGTCTTGAAATTCATCGCGTGGAAACAACCCGAGCGGATGGAAAATTTATTCTGCGTGTAAAAGTACCTTTGGAACTTTACGTCCGCAATCCAGTTCCTCTGATCTTCGGTTAATTTTGAGGGAAGAGAGAGAGAAACTTGACCACCTTGAGTATAGACCCTCACAGGGGATTTACACAATAGCGCCAAACACATATATTTCAAAATTAATTCAAATTCTTATGTCGGGCTATTCATTATTCTACAATGAAATCATGCATTCCTGTGTTTTTTCTTACAATCTTATAGCACCATGGATGTCGAGTTTCTGATGTGATGAATTTTTGAGATTTTTATAAATAAACAGAAAGTAAGCGAACTGAAAAAACAAAAATGAATAAATAAACTTTGTGTACTCTCGTTAGTAAAGTAAAAACATTTTATCGAGAATTTTGTAAAATTAATTTTTTAAATACAATTTTTAAAAATTCTTGTTCCACCAGCAATTTTTGTAAATAAAAAACCCTATTGTTGCTATAATTTTTGTTTCTTGTATTTTACATGAAATTTGCAGTGACAGAAAAAAGTGTGTTGAATCCACATTTTCTTTTCTGTAAAAAAAAAAAAAAAAATGTTTTGCGTAATAAAAATGCAAATTAAAGAAAAATAAATTCTTGCACTTTTCTCGTTAGACTAGAAACTTAAAATATTTATTTCTAAAATTAATGTTTCAAATACAATTTAAAAATAAAGTGCGTCCGTAAAGCAAATCTAATCGATGTTGAAAGTACAGAAAATGTATTTTTGTATAAACCGTGTCCCTTTCCCTGTTACTCTTCAAATAGACAAATTAGTTAAGGTGTCTTGACGGAATTCTTGTTCCGCCAGCAATTCTTTTCAGCTTTTACGTCCCTTTATGCATAAACTCAAAATGATTAATGGTTCTATTCCGGGTCCATAGGTCTCATGTCCACATCAGAGTTTTTTCCAAATGAAACACAAGGTCGTCTTCGTATAATTGTATCATTTAAACTTCACTTAAACCTAACAAGAAAAATACCTCGTTTTAATCTGTTATTATTATGAAATCGTTTTTTAAACGCGCCTAAGCGATTTACCGATACTCAAGGTCCTGAAAAAGCGGGTTTCTTGAACCTCTGCCTCGAACGAACTTTTTCTTTTCTCATAATAAACTCAACCTATCTGTCGTTGGCGCCTTAGGGCAGAGCGTAAAGTCGAAATATGAAATTCAAGGCTCAAGATCACGTGTCGATCGAATGAACCACTCACAAGTATAATTAAATCAAATTAATATGATCTACGAGGGCCGACGTGTCAGGATAAAGGAGCAACGATGCCGGAATTGTCTTATGTTTTAGGTGATTGAAACGCAATACAGGATCTTCTGATTTTCAAGATGTTATTATCAGCACATGGAAGTTCGCATTATCTCTCTTACTCTCTCTCTCTCTCTCTCTCGAGATTTGTTGTTGGGTTTAGTACTGTTTTTCTTTTCATTTTTTACCAATTTCATTAGACCAATTATCAACAACGATAAATAATGTAAATCGGGATTCGAGAGCGACCAGGCCGTGCGATCGTCAAACTTCTCGCAGAAGCATCACGAGCGGTAGACTGCCACGGGGCAACTTCTAAATAAAAGTAGTAGTAATAATAATAATGATATTAATAATAATAATAATAATAATAATAATAATATAATACAATTGATAATACAGTAATAACGGGGTATTATTACAATATTGTAAATATCACAACATTAATATCTGTGTCTCAAGCCAAATTAACAAAAGACCGTTTTACTGTTTGCTCTTATTTTTTTTAGTTTTTTTTCTTTTTTTTTTTTTTTAATTTCGAATTGGACTTTTTGACCCGAGAAAACGAGCGTTTCCAGTTTATCCACAAATTGTCGATTACGCGACGATTTCTCGGCGAACGTCCACGCTCTCTATGACTTAGATATCCGCGTATTAACCAGCGGGAAGAAAACAAAAAAAAGAAGAGAAATATCGTTCTTCGTACTTTCGTGTATCGTTTATCAGCTCAGCTTCATCAATGTACAGGTCGCGAAGCATTTTTTTTTTTTTTTTTTTTTTTTTAGCGATCTTCGTCCGTCCGACAAAGTTTCGCTTACGTTCGCAAATAAATAAAAAGAAGAAAAAAAAAATACAATAATCCCCCACGTGACTCATTAATATACTAGAAGAAAGAAGCGTGTGCGGCTTCTGCAGAGCAAGTTGCTGAAAATATTCGCCTTAAAATTGTGTAATATCGTAATACCTTTCGCAGAGTCAGTCGATGAAATTAATAGACGAGAAGACAGAAAAAAAAAAATACAAATGTATGTATAAATTTAAGGAGATAATAATAAGCGGCGCTTTGGAGATGTAATGCAGAGTTGCTCAAGCGGTCGTAAAAAATTTGGCGACGATCGAAAAAAAATAAAAATAAAAAAAATAACGATCACGCGCGGTAAGGTGGTCGGCGCACCAAGTACAAAGAATTAATATCATTAATGCGGGTGCAAACAGTTTCTAATCAATCAGTTCCTGAGATTCGTCACCAAAAAATGCTATATTTCATTATAAATCGGGTTGAACAAAATGTAATTGATTTTTCCATTTTCGGACATAAAAATCTATCAATTATTTCGGTGGAATGTATATATTTTATGCGAAACTTTGACATTGTCAGTTTAAAGAAAAAGAAACCAGAAAACTAGGAGTTTTAAAAAAAAATCTCATTTGCAATTTTCACGAACTTACAACAACGTCAATATTTGAATTAAACAAATAAAAGATAAACTGTTGTTACGATAATGCGCCTATCACCTTACGAAGGAAAACTTTGGATAGCAAGTTTGGCAAGTGTTTGAATATTCAGTACGGCCGTGTGAAAAGAACACCATCGAAATTCCTGATGCTTCGATCAATTCCATACCCTCCACCACATTGTGCCTGTATTTAATACAAGATTATGGCAACGGAAATTAAAAGTGGCACGCGCGCAACAGGCATGTCGAACAGTATTCTCGTATATGTATAAAAAAAAGAAAGAAAAAAAGAATAACAAAGTTTATATATTACGACGTTAACGCGAATCTGCAGTTCGCCAATTTCTCGCGCAGCAAAACGTTCCGCAACATTCGCTTCGCCCGCGACTCGAACACGCTTTTATAGTAACACTAGGGCGGTTAAAGAAAACCCCTTTTTTTTTGTAATTTAGTTTCGTCCTCATCGAGATTTTTTTCTTGTCATAAAAAAAAAAAAGATTTTTGCAAAAAGACCAGCCTTAAACACTTTTTTTTACTTTTTTCTGCTGCGCAGAAATTTAGGAAAGATGAGAAAAAACGTTGATGATGCATATTTGCATTAAAATTTTAAATGAACTGATACTCGACCTCTCAGATCTGGTCCACGATTTTTTATATCATTATTCTGACTAAAATGCACTTAGATTTTTTTTTTCGCTTTTTTTTTAATTTATTTGGTGGATTTATGGTTTAAAAAAATATCGAGAATTTGCGATATTTTCCAAATTTATCGGTCTAAACGCAATTTTTAAAATACTTGACACAGAATTAAAAAAAAGAAATCAGATTTTTAAATTACGGCACTCAATATTTTTAGTTAAAGAAAAAATTATAAATTAGTCATATCATTTTTTTTTCATCCAAAAAAAGATCTATTTTGTCAGAACAATTGTATAAAAAATCGTGGGCCTTTGCGAGGGTCCAAGCCGAGCTCGAATTAGTACGGAATGCCCCATATGCAACGAAGTTAAAATAATTATTATTTCAATTACTTATTATCCATTATTTTTATTTAACACGGCATTTTGGTTTGTTTATTTTTTTCAATCAAAAAGAACATTATTATCGGATTATTTAGGGAATAACTAAACAAATTGAGTGAATTAAAAAATAATTGGACTGTTTGCAACTCGTATTTATACCAGAAATGATTTTATATTGATTGCGAGAAAATTATCTTCAATAATTAAAAAATTTGCGCCACAGTAGTAAACATTCTTCAAGGCTGTTGGAGCGCTTCACACAAGTCAATCGGTGCTAAATTTCTGTAATCATTCCTGATAAATATTGTGTATTGAATAACTAACGAAGGGTGGTTTGTAATTCCTTCACAGAAACATAAATCAATTGACAATACATGTCAAGAGTGGGTTTTGATGTATTCTTGGAAAAAAAAAATCAGTAATTGTTTATGGATTTTAATACAGCTGCATTTTGTTTCTCAAAAAAAAATTTTTTTTTACAAATCCACGAATACAAATCTCCATTCACCATGATCAATTAATTCGTAAAACTTTAATAATTTAAATATTTTAAATATTTAACACCAATTTGACTAGTGTGAATTGCTTCAAACTTTTCAAAAGCGTATTGCGTATAAAACCTGCAATTTTTCATGACGAGAAACAAAAATCGTCGATGATCACTAAACCAAATAATAAAGCTATCTTTTTTTTTTTCAACCGAATAATACACAATTCATCTCGTACTCTAATGTCAGCGCGCATTGCAGTCACATCAGGAGAATCGTTACTTCCTCACGCGCTACAAATTCATTCATCAATGACGATCGCCGAACCTCATTGTATAATTACGCGACAACGGGTCATTCAGCAACCACGCATACACGACGCACTCGTCCTTCACAACAACAACAAAAAAACGCACATACTCGCGTTACACACCTCTAGTAAATTACATTATTTTTTTTTCTGTTTTTTTTTTCTGAATACGGAGAGAACGGTATGTATGTAACATCGGCCACTTGGCTACATAACAATCACTACGCTATATATACAAATTGCTATATCGTACGGGGCCGGTTGCACCAAACACTGCTGAAACCGACGCGGTGATGTCTCTCTCTTTCTCTCTCCGTGTTCATTTCATTTGTTATATTTTCGTGTTTGCATTTCATTCGGTAGCGAGAACTAGCGATCCGTGCTTTTGTCCGCAAGAAAAGAAAAAATAAAAAGAAAAAAAAATCTAAAGCGTCCTTAATAAGGACTGTCGAATGGCTTCGATCAATTAATACTTGGATTTTCTCGCATTTTCGTCGGGCTCCGCGAATGAGAGCCAATAGCATGTACAAATAAAAAAAGGGGTTTATATTTATTTTTATTTTTTTAATAATGGATTTCGAAGAACAGCGTGAACGCAATGATAAAAAGTTAATACAGCGAGAAAAATAAGCCTCGCCAAACTTTAAAGCGTTGGTGCAAACGCGGCTTTTAATATTAGTTAACATCGACAAGATTTTGTTGTTGTTGTTGTTGTTGTTGTTGTTTTAATTTTCGCGGCTAATGAGGAAATCCCTCGCGACGCAATCGATAATACTCGAAATCTCGAAAATTCTCGCACGCGCTCGTTCGTTCTCTTAATCCCTCTTTGTTTCACATTTTAACTGATGATCCTTCTCGATCGTTCGCAGCTCAGTGAATGTCGCATATTATAATTTATTGACTAACGCTCCACCGACGAGACGGACAATGTGCCCCGAACGACGGAACGATTGTGCTTCGGTTTACAACGGAAGAAAATATTCTTATATATTTCATTAATTTTCTTTTTCTTTTTAATTTTATTGTTCTAAGCACGTTTCCCCTTTTATATCCCCTGCCTTCCGCCGGTCACCTCTTCCGTCGAGTGCATAGTATCGCGTTTTTCTATACGTCGATTTCGAGCGCAGAATGTGCTACAAATGAAGCGCGCGCGTCCCTCAATAAATCAAGTTCCGTAACGAGCCTTTCAACGGTTTTTCGTGCTACGCCTCTTAATGAACTCCTGCTGTGCTTCTGTTGCGCAATTCCAGACGTTCGATTTTTGTTCTTAATTTTTTGCCTTTTTTTTCTTTTTTTTTTTGCTATCGAGAGATTCCAATCAATTTACAAAGTCTTACGAAGTCTTTTGCAGCATCGAAATTTTGCTGTCGAACGCATCTCGAAGCTCTCGAAGATTCTTCAGTGCTATCATTTCGAAACGTTGAGAAACTCCATCGAAGCCTCGCTTTTCAAGTTCATTTCCACGAGACGGAAAGTCCATTCCCGAGTTTTCATCCTTCGGATACAGCGTCGGGCTCAGACTTGTTCAAGCGTCACTACCGCGGCTCGCACGTCTCGTACACCAGCTCCGGTACCAGCGCCAATGAAAACGATGCTGTCGCTTGTCTCGAGTACTGTCGACGCGAAGTCGTAACTTCGTGTTACCTGTTGTTCTCCTCCATCACTACCTGCTTGAACACACCGGCCGACATTTGGCTCTTGACCTCGTGGCTACCGAGTGCTGTTGTTCCGTCTTTCGCGATGAATAACTGCAACCCGGATGCTGCGAAACGACAGAACGAACGATGGAATTTTGTAATTGTTTCAAGTGGAGCTGAATAGGGGGTCATTAATAAAGGGGATGACAGGATTAGACTTTATTATCGACATTGCTCGTTAAAAATAGGCTATTTTCGTAGCTTATTCATCATTATTATGCTATGCACGGAAAATGCAAGTCAACATTTTCATTAATATTTATTTACATTTTACATACTTTCTTTTCTTTTTTCTTTCTGTAAAAATAAACTTTGCAGAATGTCAGAATTATGAATTAAAATATTGCAAGCCACTCAGTACATTTTTATGAGTTCAGATGTGTGTGTTTTTTTTTTTTTACTAACGTTAAATTTGATGAGTCATAAAAACTTTCATAATTTCTCAGATCGTTAGACACCTTGCAGAGGAGGGATTTCAAGGATGTTACGGGATAACTTACTTTCAGAACTCTCCAGATCCGCTTGCTCCAGATTTGTCGCCTTCAACAGTTCGTCTATCAATGAATCTGGATTCGGCCTCGTTACTTCGACCCTGCACATAACAGGATTTCCGCTTCCGTCCTCGGCCTTTTTCCTTCGCTCCAGAGCAGCCTTTGCTCTGTCCAACGAACCGGTTTCACTCAGTCCGGAACCTCCCGATGGATTCCTAAGAAACATTTGCAAGCGATTAACAAGTCTGATTTTTCTTTGTGCAACGTTTTATGTACACTATTGTTGCACGCAATTATTTTGTTTTTCTGTTGTTGTTCAGAATTTTTATCTAGTGTAGTAGGATAGATTGATCACAGTGGATGCATCAAAGTTGTCTCTGTTTATCCTTAATTCTACGTGAGGTGTCGTTCAAAAGTATAAAGACAGAGAGATAAGTTAGATGCACCGGTTGTGTTTTATAATATCTTTTTTATTCAATATCATTTTAATAGCTTTCTGCAGTTATGAATATCGTCAAGATGTTTCAATATAATTCAATTCAACGAATTGTCATATTGAAGAGAAAAAAAAACGTAATCACAACAGGTACGTCAACTCTACGTGAGTTAAAAAGTGGCTACAATAAGAAAATTACAAGTGTATTCAGAGTAAACAATTGTTTGATTATAAGAGAATTCGGTGTACGTTGTGAAGGGATGAAATAGATGCCAAAAGCTTTGAAAAAGTGCAAGCGATGACAGTGTTCAGAACTTTTTTGTTTTTATTCTGCATGCAGAAAGCAAGCAACAGCAAGTCTCTCATAAAAGTAGCAAGCATTTTTAAGCACGCAATTTAATCCACTTCGTGATTTAAAAAAAAGCAAGACATATTTTTAAAAAATTTTAAAAAAATTGTCATAGTTTTGCAGAAATTTACTCGATGATTAGGAAACAGCAGTCAAGCATTTGCGGATAAAAGGGGATCCAAAGCGAGGTACGATAAAAATTCGTTCAAATGCATTCGAGCCTTTTTTTTCGGAGTGACTGAAAAATTCCTGGCTTATCTGAGAAGCACGCGATTTTACTCGCGATTAAGTGACGATCAAGAAGAAGAAAATAAAAAAAAAAAAGCTTGGCGAGGATATATTTCGAATTCAGGAATTTTGCAGACTTCGCCGATTGATATATCTCGAATGACGACGAACGCGACGTACGAGAAAACAGAAGCATGGACTGTCGACGGTGGGGTAATGCTGTTTCGGTGCTGTGCGGTCGCGGGTGCTGCAGCGACTTCCGGTACGCTTAACGACGACTCCTCGGAGTCTGGACTGGTGGCAACGGTCGCTAGCTTGCCCCCCGCACCGTCCAGCAACTTCCTATGACCTCCGCCGATTCCCCTGAAAGAGGATTTAAAGAAAAAAAGCTGGTTTTTTTTGCTAACTAGAAAGCACGTTTCTCCCAAAAAAAAAAAAAAACCGGAGTTTGGTGATGGGTTTACAGGTGTATGATCCACTGTTCGAACAAAAAAAGATCACCAAAGCTCTTCAGGATCTCTTCTGAAAGAATGTCTATGAACGAAGTGAAAGAGAATATGTTTCCGTCAGCGCGGGAAAACGCTATTTTAGCTCTCTGATATCATGTCTGAGTTTAAAAAAGAGGCAAACTGGGTCGGCTGGCTGAGTTTGCGACAAGGAGACGATAAACAACAACGAGTTCCTATGAGTGTGGTTGGGCAGGAAGCGACGGTGGCGGAAGGACAAAAATTAAAGAAAAGAAGAAAAATGGTACAGCGCGAAATTCCAAGAGGCTCGCGTATAGGATATGTCCATTTGGTTCAAGCGGAAGTCACCAGGATTCCGGTTGATGCAGCGGTGATAGTTTGTAAATATATAAAGCAGGTCTTTCTCCCGTCGACACGATTGTATCGCGCGATCCGAGGAGTACGGCCTTCGCGAGGACGCAGCATCTATTTTTCGCGATGATCGTGTAATCGTTGACTCGATCGCGTGTTACGTATTAAAGCTTGCTGCTGCTGATGCTGCTGCTGCTGCTGCTGCTGCTGTTGCTGCTGCTGTGGCTGCACAGAGCGCGAGATACAGAGAGATACTTATAGACTTTGCATTTGCACGGCACACACACACGCACACGACGTCACATGACGTGCCTCGAAATTCTCGATCCTCCCTGAGTACTCGTTCGACGGTTGGTATCAATTATTTCAGATAATATTTGCTCGTTACTGCCTTGCTAAATGCAGCACAGCCGCGTTCAACTCCACGTAGTAACTCGGAGATTTTTTTTTTTTATTGCTAGCAAGCTTCACCGAGGAAACGGCGTTTTTAGCGTATCCAACGGACTCGGGTTAAATCAAGAGTTAAGTGTAACAGATCAAAAAGATTGATTCGCTTAATGAATATAAAAATTGAGGAATACGCTCGCAGCTTTGTTTTTGTATTCTTAACAATGACTCATTAATTTTCAGATATTTATATGTTTTTTTTTTAAATATATTATTTAATTTTTTACAACAACTAAAAAAATGTTTTCTTAAATATTCTCTTCTAAAAAATTGGTGGCAATAAGCTGTGTTTATGGGTAGTCGTTTTATTCGTCCTATGATTGGTCTTATTTAGACTTTCTTTTTTTAAATTCCGTTACACAAGACTCCTGATTCAACCGAAAAGTATCGAGTTAAATCCGAGACGCGTCGTGACGAGCTTGAATTGAAAATAAATTGTGTGGAATACAGAGACAGAGATAGTGTGAGTCGGAAAAACCAGAGAATAGAAGACAAAACAAAGTGTGTGAGTGACAGATAATAAAGATTGAATAGAATTAAAAAAAAAAATAAATAAAAAATAAAATTTGAAAAAAAAAAAGGAAAATAAAACAATAAAAATGAATTTTGAAGGTGGTGAGACCTACCTGAGGGTCTGAGCTGCCGTCGCGGAGAGAAGCGAGGCTCTGGGAGTTTCGGGCCTATGGAGAGGATCGGGAGAGGATACGGCTCTGGCCTGTTCTGCTAGACGCAATACCGGGCTTGTTTTTCCCCCTTTCTCGATGCAATCGCACGTCTTCGACATATTACGCCAGCCCGACTGACCGATTCTCGGTTTAGCAACCGGCACAACGTTCTTCACATTTTTACTCGTTGTCAATGGTGAATAACGATCGCTCCGACTATCCCCGTCGTTTCTCTCGTAATTACGTCGCGAGTGTCGCGGCATATCCTGCGCCCCTGGTATTTTAAAGGTCCCCGGTGGTACTTGCGGATTGCCCGTAATTCTGAAGGTTCCCGAAGCAATCTTGTCCGTAATACCAATTCCGCTTGGCAATGACTTCTGTTCCTTGGTGACGTTGTTGTTGTCTGATAAACCGTTATGCGAACCATTGCTTCGAGAATCTCCACCGTCGGCGATCTCCGTGTTTCTACGATGATGCGAGCCTCTCGATGTTGCCGCGACACTCACGCTTGTACTTCGACCGCTGCTCCTGCTGCTTATCGCAGCCGCGACATCCTCCCGTCGTCTCGAACTAAGCGGACTTGATGTTGACCAGAACCGGTTACGGGGATCCTTTAGAACTATGGATGGGGAAGGAGGTGACACTATAGACGCCGAAGAATCGTTACCGGAGCCCTCGGTGGCTTTGCCGGTGTAACATTGGTTTTGGGATAGGGTCGGGAGGCGTGGAGCCCATACCGGCCAGGAGGGTGACCTACAAAGATCACAACACAAATCGTTCAGGCATGCAAAAAATCATAAAACTTATTGGCGTCTTTTTAAAGAGCGGAGGAGGAGAGGAAGTCAAGAAGAAAATTAAGATTTTATGTGTCTTCTTTTTTTTTTTTAACTAAAAATAGCCAATTTTTTTTTAGATGTATTTTTGGTGTCTTGACTCTTCTACGAAGTTTGCGACAGTTACGTAATGTGTTTTTACGAAGAAAGTTTAGCGAATTGTTCGGAGTAACGAGCAGAGTTTTAAAAATGCCCAAAACTGGCTCACAAGGGTACCTAGTTAACCGAATCGGTTTTAATTCCATCAGAAAAATACTTCATTCCAGTCCTCAAATTATAGATTTTTAGTTACATTTGTTACTGGACTGGACAAAAATGTAATAGCCCAAAACTGGTTTACGAAGGAACCACAGTTAACCAACTTGGTTTTAACACCACCAGAATTTTTTAATTTTATTTCACTGCTTAAGTTGTAGATTTTTGGTTATATTTATTGTTGGATTGAAAAAGAATAATACACAGAAAGTCTTAGTTTTCTTGCTGATCCTCTCGCCTTAAGGACGTTGGAGCATTTTACACTAGTGGAAGTAGTTCTAATTATTAAAACCATTTTTACAATTTTTCGAAGATTGATCACTTCGTTTGAAGCATAACTTGCAGAACACGTTTTTAAACCGTTATTTAATTCGTTATAATCGAAATTAAATTTGACGAATTTACACTAATTTTGAGGTTTTTCGAAGAGTGACAGTTAATTTTGTTTATCGGAAGATGCTCTTTCGATTTACCGACACGATTTATCGTATTATTAATTATTTAAAAATTGTAACCATCTGATTGTCTGATGTAAAAATAATAAATCCTGTCGGTGAATTCACGAAGTATCTTGCAATATTTATATTTACTCTTTTAAAAAAAACATCTCATTGGATTTACCAGTTGATTTTTTTTTCAAAACATGGCTCCAAATATTAATCACTAAAAATTGTAAAAACGGTTTCAAAAATGAAATACTGATTTTACTAGTGTAAAGCACTTCAATATCCCTTCTTTCTTTTTTTTCTATTACTTTCTTCTTGTAAGGCCGCGGGCCAAAATAATAATAATAATGATAATAACAACAACAACAACGACAATAATAGTAGTAATGAATAGCGATTAAAATAGATATAAACCAAAAAAAAGAAAGATAAAAGTAAATAATAAAAAATTATCGAAACCAAATGAGAGCTTGAGTTATTTTTTTTTTTTCAGGATTTCGTCCAGGTTTCTCAGACATGAGAGGAAATTTCGAGGATATTTCATTAATACTGTTGAGAAAAGCGAATAAATTTATCTCCGGTGGATTATCGCTGTTGAAGAGTTAGTAAATACGTGGTGGATGAATCGTTAGCGTGGATGTTAGTTTTACAGCGATTGATAGTTCCATGTTACATATTTGTTCTTTGTACCACATACGTATCGAGAAGATACAAAGAGAAAAAGAGCGAGAGATACAGATAGAGAAATGAATAATAAGTGAGCCTTACGCATGTTTATTTACACAATATATCAAGATTGTTCTTTTTTTTTATTCTTAGCGCGGCTAGATAAAAAGCCTTCGCGATGGGTAACGTGAAATTCGTAAATTGTAACGGTAAATTTTTCTATTTTAAGAAACCTTGCACAGCGTAGAAAGAAATTTCCGAATGCCGCCACACATTTAGTCAGTCGATCTTGTCACCAAAAAAAAAATAGAGTTTAGCTGCGAATAACGAACGATGCTGTAGTATTATTTGATTTTCGAAAATATTTTATAGAAGAATTTCGTATATTTGTAGAGAGCCAAGCCGTCAAAAGTCAAGACCGGGCAATCCCGATTTCGTTATTTAACTTTTGTTCTCTGAGAGCAGTATACAAGAGTCTAACGTTGAAATGTTTGTTGTGATCGGATGGAAGGGAATTACGTACCTGATGTGGCCACTGTCTCCGCTACTGCTCTGTCTGCTATGCTGACTATGGGAATTTAGAGATCCGTAGCCCGAGCCTTTGCTCAATTGACTGGTGTTACTGCTGTTACGCGAGTGACCGGATTCTGTGTGAGCCTCGGCGAGGGTCTCAACTGGAAGTGCCGATGGCACGATCTCGCTCAGAGTCATTGGGTCATAAGATTCCGTTCCGCTTAAGAGTTCTGAAAATAATTTCGTTGCGTTATATTTATAGAGACGTTTATTGACTAGACTGGGGTCAGAAACCCTTCTAAGAGTACCGTCTGTCAGATCTCTTTTACATTTTGCATTTTACAATCAATTGGAAAAGAATATATGTATTTCGTATCAAATATACAGAATAGCTTGGATCCTAAAAATGTCTACGTACTGATTTTATTTTAATTTGCAAACGCATTTACGTAATAATTGTAAAATAATGGGAGACTCTATCGAATTTTGCAATTTTTTTTTACTCTTGCCAAGCATTTTTCACCAGACTCGCACATTCTTTTTAAACTGTAAACTCTTGAACTGACTTCGAAAAGGCTCACCGGAAGAGAACAACGCGGGCCTCTTCTTCGGAAGACTGCCGAATCCGCTACTCGCGCTAGCTATGCTTCCGGCCAAGGAACCGCTAGATACGTAATCTTCGCGGTTTGCGCTTCTCTCCGGTCCTATCACTTCGTCCGTTGTTGCACCGGGAACGCCTTGAGATCCGGGCACTGCCAACTGCGTCGGCTTCCCCGATGGTGTCGGCCTAAACGTACATTTATTTAATTAGTATAATGATCAAAAGAACTATCTTCGACGGTCCCAGTTGAGAGAAAGAAAAAATTATTGTACTACCAATCTGCTGGTGATCATAAATTCAGCAATATAAAGTATGTGAAATTTATTTAATTGAAAAATAGCATAAAATGAAATCGAAGAATTTTACAAAAAATGTTGTTGGAAAGTACGCTGAAAATCCAAAATTTAATGTCGTTATGATTTTTTTTTTGCGAGCCGTAGTATTGACGTTAAAAAATAAACAATGATTGTTTCCAGCGATTTTCAGTGGCTGGAATATGCAATAAAAAAATCTGAAAAAATCCCTACGTTTTTTCTTCAACCAGACCAACATCCTGAAGAAATGTGAGGACCTTTTGTTGGCATGAAAAATTGGGACGGTTGACTCGACGTGTTTTGCCCCATACAAACTAGTTAAACTTACACTTTGAAGAGAATATCGCCAGACAACATATTCATTTTGATAGCGACACCGAGCATCGAGTTGTCCTGTCGATGCCGAGCGTCGTAACCTTCTAAGAGACACCTCGTTCTGCAGAGACCAGCGCCGGCAAACTGTGCGAGATTGAGGTCTGTGAAACCCAATTTCTGGAAGGACCTGCCTCCCTTCAGTTCCTATAACGATAAAACATTGAAAATATCAGTCTGTCGGTCGTTAACAGAGGACCCTCTCGGTAGTTAAAACTTGACTTTAATGGTTACCGCTCTGCAAGTATAACTCACTTTTCGCACGGATATCCTGAGCACGCAAGGTTCAAGGACACCGGTCGATGCGTTCGCGCTCATCTTGCAAGGAAAATCGAATTTCGCGTTCCACCTTACGGTATGCTCCTGCACTTCTTCCCTGCAACAGACCAAACAATAAGTTTCACTTTTGTTAAAAGTATATATGTTATACACACAACAGAGCGTGTTTATGAATATTCAGCGAACAGCTTGACTGGAGCTGGAAATATATACCATTCGACACCCACGCTAACGTTCTCGGGGAATTACTGAGCGTATACACCAGACACGTTTTCTTTTTTTCTCGCTTTATCATCACGAAAGCCCCGAGAAGGATCGACCGGCCCAGAAGCGGAGATGACGTCTTTTGGGACGTCAAGTGCAAAAAAAAAAAAAAAAGAAACATAAAATGAGAGGACCATAAGAAGAGAAATAAAAGGGATGTAAAACCTTGCCTTTGCAAAAATTCTAAGAAATTTTCGGTCAAGTTCTAACGAAATATCTGAAAAAAATATGTATAATTTTTTCAGCACACTTTTTTTTTTCATTCTTTAGAAAGCAAACCTCTGAGAAAAAAGTATGCTCACTAATTTTCACTGCGTCTTAGAGAAAGATCTGTGAAAAATTGGAAAATAATGACCAAGCAAATGTGTCGAAAAAATGATGCAACATTAAATTTATTTTTATAACAAATTTTATAAATTTATTTATAAATATTATATTCACGAGAAATCAACGTCGGCGATTAAACCCAAATGGAAAATAATTTCTTTCGTCCCAATAGTGAGATTCATCTCCCATTATCTCTGGAGAAGATTTTATACCGAGATCTCACCTTCGTAACGAGCATATAATTATTAAACGCAAAGAAAGAAGAAAAAAGAAAAAACGAACAAGGTAAAATCCTTGTTCCTGCAATTCTCGATAATTATTTATCTTTTTACACGACACGTCCAACGTTCCCGTCAAGTCACTAATTTTACAGCGAGATTCTCTTTGCTATTTTTTTCGACGTTGTTATAATGGCATAGCTAACAGGCCAGAAGAGAGGAGAGTGAAGTGAAGAGATGGTTTAATAGTCGTGCAAATGAAACGACGTTTTTTTTTCTTTTTTTTTCTTTTTTTTTTTTCTCGAAACGCGAATCATTTCGTGGCAGGTAAGTAACTACAAGCTAGTGTGCATTTTTGTGCAGGAATAGCAGAAACACACTAATGCGAAGGATGAGAAGAGTGTTCACCAGCGGAGGCGTCACGCTCTGGCTGCTAACGCAGAAGCAACGTGGCGCTTCTCTTCGCTACTGCGAAATAAAAGAAAAAAAAATGTAAAAAAAAAAAAGGGGGACATGAAGCGGAGCAAGCAGGAAAAGAGCAGAAAAGAGAGTGTAAGCTAGAATAAGCTGGAATGAGCGAGTCTAGTTGTCTAACGAGATTACTCCGCTCAGCCAGTTTTCCCTCTGTGGCTCGTGGAATTATCCGTTTGCCCGCACCAACCCGGCATTTCTTGTTTCTCGAAGCATCGACAGACACACGTATCGCATGTAATTTTCACTGGTGGCACGCGAACAGCCTTATCCGAACGGTCAGTATTTTCAAGTGGCTATTCCCGAATCGTCGAAGATCTCTAACAATGTGTCTATGAATTATTCCGCGATACTTTCAGCCATTCTCACAAATATGAAAATGAATTTTTAGCATATTCCAAAATATTCAACAAGTTTTATGACACTGCCGGCCTTTCGCTTTCGACATTTTTTTTTTTTCTAGGATGTATTGGCTAAATCGTTAATCGTAAAGATGGAAAAAAAAGAAAAAAAATGAAAATTCTTCTTTTTTAATTTCACGCTTCCGATTGGGTCCCCAATTTTTTTGTACGATTGACATAATTCTAAAAAGGAGATTTTTTTTTTTAAATTGCACATTTTTAATTATCTACGATTTTTTTTTAAACAAACTATCGAATGACAGATTTTTTAAATCCGAAAGAATTCTGAAAAACCTTTTTTTTTTTTTTTGGGGAATAAAAATGTTTGATAACCGAGCCAAAGAAAGAAACCAAGAAAAAAAAAAAAAAATTTGGTATAAAAATAGCGAAAAAATAGCAGGAAGAAAAAATAAAAAATTGAACAGAACCGTCGTGTTCTCCATGAAACCCGATAGCTAAAAAATTTGTTCTCGTCTTGACAAACGTAAAAAAAAAAAAAGTGACAAGAATACAAAGTAAAACCTTGCACATTACTTCCTCATTATTTTCAATTCGTGACACAATCAATTGCAGGATAAACAAAAAACAAAAAAAAAGAAACAAAAGCAAAAATATAATTTTCCTTTACAAGAATATTTGTCAAAGTATAAAGCGGCAAAGTGATCAATGACATGACAAAAATATGCTGAACAAAGACATGAAAAGCGCATTCGCTTGTATGCAACCAAAGCTCTGTGATTACGGATGGCCGAGTGATCTGAATGGCAAAACGGTAGCACGAAGATACGATGAGATATTATAAAAGGCCGGTTCTGCCTGGAGCTCCGAGTTACGTGCTCTCTCGTCGCTCGTTCGGGATTTAATTCAGCGCCGCGTTTTTTCCCATTTGAAAGCAGCTCTAAAAGTTGTGCCTGCGCTTCACTCTCTCTCTCTCTCTCTCTCTTTCATCGCTCTTTCCTTTTCCTGTCGTTTTCTTCTCGCTCAGCCCGCTTTTTTTCGTGACGACGAATAAGGATCAACGATTTATATTTTACGTTCCGGTGGGGAGAAAAAAAAAAGAAAAAAAAACGCGCGCGCTCTTTTTGTCGTTCACCGCGAGAGACCAGTGAAAAATATTGTATATCTATGTACGGAAGGAAACTGACGTTCACGGAGAGTTTAGCCTCGAGATAGAGGAAGTCCACCGCGTATGTTCTCCACTCTTTTATCTTCTTTTCACCGCGGTGGTATATCGCTTCTGGACCAACAGTCGAGGGACATTAATTAAATGACACGATCAAGCGGAACTGCATCTCACACATATATATATGCCTCTCTCTCTCGCTCTCTCTGTCTCTCGTTCCCGCTTAGACAAGAGTTCTCCAGTTGAGGATCTGGCCGGGAGACTAGTACGAGTTTCTTCGCGTGACGTAATATTGAGCGGGGACAGAGCAGAGGGTTGCGGAGAAAGTATCGTCGTCGGAACGGCAAGACCAAGCGCGGAGAGTATCAGGGACTTGATGGTGCGCTGCTTGCTCTGGTAGCGAATAACCGCGCGCTGGGCGTACTGGACGACAGAGAGAAGCACCGAGCCAATTACCTTGGAAACCAGGCCAACCCGGTGTCGAGGACATGGACCAAATCCCTGCGCTACCTTTCTCTCTCTCTCTCTCTCTCTCTATCTCTATCTCTATCTCTCTCTCTCTGACTCTCTCCTTGCCTTATACTATTTGGGTAAATGCGTCAGACATTCACACGATATAGTCTGGTGTGTATCAGACACTTCTGTGGACACCAAGCTTATCCGCAATAGTGATAGCAAAATTGTGCCAACGTCGACAGTTGCAATCAGGAGAGAGTAAATTGAAAGAAGATCGTTTCGATATAAATTCTAGGAGCGTATTAAATTGACCCGAAAGTAAGACTGCAATGTAGAAGCTTGCAAATTGATTTGTCATTATTTTGTATCTTTGACAAATGCAGTATGAGGAAGTCTGGTTGATCGATTTTGGCTTCGTAGAGGAAGCTTTGACAATGATGAAAAATAATGAGGGAGTAATTTGCAAGGTTCTAATTTGCAGGCTGCACATGAATTTGGACATCCAAAAAAAAATTCTCAAAATTTTGTCTAAAAATCAGTTCAGTTCAGTGGTTCAGTGGTATCAATAGATGCACCAATTTTCAAAATAAAAAAAAAGTTTTAACGAAATATGCCATTTTTTCGATTTTTTATTTAATCTGTAGAAGTAAATTATAGAAAAATTTTTGCCAGATCACTCAGAGGGATTTAAATTTTCAGTAAAAATTGTAATTGGGGTCGATATTGTCATTGTAGATACGTCAACTGAAACAACTCTACTTCTAAGCCTCAAAATTGTGGAGATTCAATTTATAATTCTAATGTAGATCGACGAAAAACAAATAGATTGGTTCGAATATTCGAAAAGATATTCTAGAAAAAAAAGCACGAATGGTGAAAATAATCCCACAGAAAGAAATAATCTGATGGAAAAAAAGTCCCTGATCAAATTTCCGACAGAAAACAAAGCCAATGGGGGAAAAAAATTCAGGTAAAAAAATATGTATCTACGGGAAAAAAACTGCATCGAAAAATTCGGATTCGAGGAAAGTTCGTCGAAAACAATTAAAACCGAATACCACACGCAATTGTGTACTCGAACGTATAAAACTTGTAAAGCGTACAATAATATACCTGAACGAAAAACAAACGGATATTCGCCCAAATAAAACTTTGACAAAAAAGGATTTTTAATAATTTAAAAACAAAAAAAATCTGCAATTGGAATGGTTTCATTGTGGATTTTTTGACCGCCTGTTATTCCGACATTTTTTGTTCACTCGACTTTTATTTCGCTCATATTTTTTCCGTGATTTTCTTTTCCAAGGATATATATATTTTTTTTTTTATTACAGGCATTGTTTCTGACCACTTTTTATATCCATTGGAAATGCTTGAAAAGCGGGGGGTCGTAAATTGTGGTAACAGTATTGTCTGTCACGCATCGAATTGTCGTACTATATTCTTTTTTAGAAACTCTCCAATGTATAATGTAAAAGTCATTAGCACGACAGAGCATTAAATTCAACGTCGTACACGTTTTGTATATCTGACTGCTGTGATGAAGAAAAAAAAAAAAGAGAAAAAAAAGACACGACACTGCGTGAAACGACTAGGAAATTTAATGGCAACGGCACTGCTCAGTGACTCAATGACTGGCGTATCTCGTTATCGTATAACATTTTATACAAAGCAACCTTCAAATCGATATATTAACTTTTCGTTCTCACGCGATATAGAGAAACGAAACTATACTGCTGTATTATAATATGTATATATGTTTCGTAAACGTAGCCAGGGCAACAATGAGGGTTTTAGAACCTGAATTTTCGATCTGTTATCAACAAAACTCTACTGACAACGAGCACAACCTTTTTTTTTTACAACGCCATCATTACGCTCTTCAATGGTTTCACAGTAACAATAATAATAACCTAGTTCGGAGCTTACTTGTTTTGTAAATAGAAAAACCCGAATATGGACATTTTTGTTTTGTAATAACAGTTCAAATGATTTTTCGTGACATCTCGAGAAACAGGGATGGCCTATTTCGAGCGAAATGTTTCATATTATACCTCCCTCGTTCCGAGCGACTCGTAATTCGTGAGTTAAGTGTCTAATCTAAAAAGTCTCGTTGAAAGACATGAAACGAGACATTTCACAAACTTGTGGAATGAAATATTGCAACTGCAGTGCCGCAATGTCGTCGTACCCGCTTTTGCACGCCCCTCTCTCCCTCTCTCTCTGTTTCGTTTGTGGTAATTACGTTTCTCTCGAATTTTGCAGAAAAAAAAAAAGAAAAAAAACGTTAATCGACAATTGGCCTCTCTCGCCTCTCTCGCGCAATGAAAGCAGCGATGAAAGCATCGCGACAAAAGCAGCAACGCGACGAAACATATACAGCGTAAACTTGTCACGGACGTTTTCGAGGACGATTGTGGAAATGTGATGCGCTACGTGCAGTTGGCTAACCAACCCTGAGGGCAATCACGCACGTATGTCCTTGCTGTGTGCTAGTACACGATACCACTTTACAGTACTACTCCACACATACTAGCTGTATCTTCTTCTCTATAGCGTGACGAAATTTGAATTTCCCATCTCATATCACTTCTCTTCCCCTCTTTCTCTGATTTTTCGTGCTGTGGAAACGTTGCCTCGTCGAATTTCTGCCCAGTGGGCACGGTTCAAGCGATTCTCTCTCGCGTCGCTGCGGTTAATGGAAAAGCCCGCGGTTGCATATCGATGGCCACGAGATTCAACTGCAATAGAGAAACAGAGAAAGAGAGCCCGGAGGCTTTCCTGCGACTCGTGTCTTTCGATTCTACTGTAGATTGAACATATGCTCGTATAGTTTATTACATTCAGCTGAGCTCAATAGAATAGAACAGAGATAGAAAGATTTTCGATCGGGTAGCATACCAGAAGTATATATATAATATATATAAAAAGAGAAATCTAGAAAAAAATATGTGCACATTGTTTCCAGTATTATTTTTGAATTTTTACAAAAATTTTTACCTCGAGGAGGAAGTATATTGATCAATTTGTACTTCCTCATAGAGGAAGATTTGTAAAATCTTAAAAATTCCATAAAATCAAAATGGTTCAACCGATTTTTATCAAATTTATACCAATGAGGCACTTCAATGTACTGTATACGTCACAAAAATTTGAAAATATTCGATTGGGTAGATCCCGAGTTATGGGAATATGAATTTTAGTCCCTCTATCATACACACACACACAGACATCTCATTTAGACCATTCCAAGTATTCTGACATAAAAATTTCGAAAAAAAAAAATGTTCACGAAAGCAAAGCTTCCTCTATGATGAAGCAAAACGAAACTTCGGCTATGAGAAAGCAAAATGGGTACTTAAATGATAGGATCTAGCTCATCTGCAGGTAGATTAAATAATCTTTCCGTCTGGCGTGTCAGTGCGGTATGCTACTGGCTGCTACATTTTGTACTACACGTGATTACTCGCGCCCAAGAGTTCACAAAGCCGTGGGCAAGGCTGTTCAAGGCTCTCCGGTGATCGCGACGGCTAAAGCGGACCACCGAAGGAAAACCCGCGTATCCCCGAGGCGTTTTGATTTCATAATCCCTCCGAGACGTTTACTATAAAAGCGTGACGGGGAACCACCGCAACTGCGCCGAGCCAAGTACTTCCATTTCCATCTCGAGCAAGCAACCAAACACCAGAGGCATAAATGACGGTAACCGATTCGAGTCTCTATCCCTCTCCACCTTCTCCATGCGTTCGCAATACCACTTTCTAAACGAGCACCAAAGAAAAGCCAAGTAAACATTGAGTTGTATTATCGGATTAATTTATACGCGTATTAATGAAGCACAATTCCGCGGTGAGAAATGCACCATTTCATGAATAACAGAAAGGTACTTCCGAGGTTCCATGAAAACGAAACGAGGAATTGTATAATGAGTCCATTTTTTATCAACTCAATCAATGTAACTTTGGAAATCATTTTTTTTACAGTTCTAAATATGTTTCGTCGATCGTTGTGAATTTTTCCATTTATTCTGTTCATGACGCGGTTATATAAATTTAAGAGCAAAATAAAATGTGTCGAATACAGTCGAATTTTTTTTTTTCAGTGGCCCAGTTGACGTAGAATTTTTCAAATATGTATTTAAGACTGTAAACATTATTTCAGATAGTAAACTTGTTATCAATTCAGTCTGTCAATGGCAATTGTTGTAGACTTTTAACCAGAGTTGAATGATCAAGTGTTAATGACACTTTTTACAGTCTTAAATTTACAAACAAATGAGTGTTAAAATTATTCGACACTCACATCAAAATTTTTAACTCATTTGTTTTCGTGACAAATAAATAAAAATCTACAAATTATTTAAAATTAAATGGACAATTATGGCACAAATGACGTATAAAAATTGATTTGACTTTCATTTACCTATTCTCTTGTAAAAAATTCCGAAAGTTTTGGCGTTGTCATGTAAATTAACATCAGATTTTGTACACCGGTCATATTTACACAGTGTGGAGTTTGTGGACATTGCGTAGTGTTGATTTTTAACACTGGCTTTCTAACATTGTACAAACGAATTTTTTTTAAATTATTGATTCAAATCGGTATTTGCATCTGCTCGAAAAAAAAAAAAAAAAAAAAAAACAACGATACAGCAAATACGATTGCTCCACATTAAAATAAAATATTGTGAATAATTATTCACGAGCTGTTCATATATCGATACACTTTCGAAATGGTATTCTGTTGATATTTTTGCATTTACGAGGCATTCTCTGTCAATTCAGCTATTTTCATGCTGAGTCTCTCAGATATTTATCTTCAAGTTTAAAATAATTTTTCATTCAATTTAATTTTTCATAAAATGACCCGCATTAAAATGTACGAAAGAATTCCATAATAAACTGACATTAATATGTTATTTTTTTTTGTAAATCATTATTATTTTTTTATTTTACAGATTAATTATGAATGCTGTAATAAAAACAATCCTTCATTACTGTTATTTAATGCACAAGTCTTTACAAAACGACTTTTAAATGCAGCACTTCAATTATAATGTGACACAAAAAAAGGTGAATATATTTCACAGCGTCTATCACAACAACAAAAATCGATGAAAAAATTGTTTGACTTTACAATCGCGCTGGAATCTTATCGCGAGTCTCGTGACACTAACCGTTACCACGTTTGGCACATTATGAGCGTTCTCTGTTTTTTTTTTGTTTTTTTTTGTTAAAAAAAAAAAATTTATTCCATCAAGACTTAACTGTAAAGGCGTGAGGAAATGCGTTGTTTCTCCTGGCTGGTTAGAAGCCGTTCAATGCATTCTAAATAAAGTGTTCGGAGTATTGTACTTCAAACTATATTCACGTAAAGCTTACATGCACAGAAGGTGTCTTCGTAGCGCCTCTTCTGGCATTGAGAGTCGCGACTCGCTCGGTTATATTTCCAGGTCAATGAAATAAAGCTATTTACTTAGTTCGTTTACAGGGTTTTGCGAATATAAGCTCTTTATACATGAGGCATTCGCCACCAACTGGGCCACTTTTTTTTACCCTCTCGGATTCGTTTCATAATTGATCATGTAGAAGTACTACTTAAACATACTGTTTGTGGATTTATTTAGATTTTTTAATTTTTAAGATTAACGTTGAGAAAGAAAAATGTAAAAACAAAAAAAATAATGTTTTTCCATAATGCAATATATGTGCTATATTTTTTTATGGCATCGAATAGATTATTTTCAGCGAATAAAATGGAGAATGTTTTTTCCTTTCAATGCTACAGGTTTAATTTTGATTTTATCGGTTTCTTAAGATTTAAAAAAATGTCTGTTATCTCTCTAACTCGAACAAATTTCCAGCTATCATTTTCGTAATTTTTTAAAAAATTCTATAACTCAAGAACGGTTCCAGTAACTGATCCAAAATTTTGCATAAAACCTGAATAAAATGTGTCGTCTAAGTTTCTACTTTACATACTTAAAAAAAAAAAATTCTGTCCGACCTCAACCTTCCATGATGTGTAAAAAAAAAGACCCATCTCTAAAACGACTGAAGAAAAAAATCTGTAAAAAATGCACCAAGTACCTCTAAGTGCTATTACTTAAAGATACCCCATTATGGAACAGATCCGAGAGTGTAAAAAGAGAAGTTACCCGATTTGGTGCAGAATACCTTATATATTAGGAACTCGCTCAGTTGCACACGATTGCTATAAAGTCGGCAGCTAAAGTTGAGGTAAGAAAAAAAAAAAAAAAAAAAAAAAAAGAAACACACGACTCGTCCTTCGTATGAGCTCGCGAATCTATATAGGCGAAACACTTGAATCACATATGTACCATATTTAGCTGCAGGATGCCGCAATTAAACGGCCATAATCAGCATCAGCTACGTTCATACGTAATTCTGTTGGGCCTCGCATGTTGCACTCTATCCGTGACACACTCCAGAATGCTATAAATATAATACCTACTGATGCTGAATGTTTTGCCGTCTATATATATATGCATATATCTACCTGTATGCGTTATATGCAGCTTGTGATGCATTGTCCGCTTGTGGCAGACAGTGCACTTATTTAACAACGACGAAGTATGTTTTACAGAATGAGAGAGAGAGAGAGAGAGAGAAAGAACGATTATCGAGAAACAATAACGTAATAACGCTCAACTGTTTCTGCGTATAGAATTCGACGACACAATGAAAATTGAAGCGACTGTCTGTTTTGTGCAATTTTCAAGAAATATATGTATGTATGTTGAGCATATACTTAGAATTCAACGACGCATCAGTAGAACCGTGATGTTAAGTATTAAACAACAAAAAATTCCTTTATCGTAACTTCACTGTGAGCCATTTTTATTTGGAATGAAAGTTAATTAAGAGTCTCGCGGGATAGAAACTCGATAAATATATTTTTAGATAATTAAATTGCAGTAAAAAAGATATTTTATTTCGTAATGAACATAAATAAAACAAAAATTCCTTCCCAAAAATATTCAGACATTCATTCGGATATCGTGGCAGTGACTAATAACCAAATTTTGGATGCGTCCACGCGATAGCTGCTAGTTTCCTTTATTTATGCAAGTATTGCAAAGTTCGACCGTGAACCGTGACAATGACTCACTAACGATAAACGACCTCGTCGTACAGTAAAAACTCATCTAGCTTACATCAGTAATTGCAAAGAGGCCATGAGAGCGAAGAAAACTCTCGTTTTTCGCCAACGTTCCTCATAACTGATTGCGTCTACGATACAACTAGCAATAAATAGTGTGCTTGCCACCAATCTTTTTTAATAACAAAATAAAATGAAACATGAAAATTAAATTTAGATAAAATTAAATTGCTACTCTCGAGAATAATTGCCCCTGTTTTTCACAAAAAGATAGTTTCTTTCCCTGGCTTCCCTATTTTCTTCGCAACTGTTAAATATTTTGCACAAAAGCAAATTAAGTTTTTAATAAAATTCGGATTCATCTGATCCGGATCTATCCAGTAATAGGCGAGGTGCCTCAACTCAGCGAAAAATGCAGATGAAAAGAAAAATCGTCGAACTTAATTTAAAAATTGGTAAAAAAAATCCTCAAAGCTCACTTATTTTCCATTATACAATCTAGTCGACGTTCAACTGTATATGCAAAACTGTTTAATCGCGTACACGCGTACAATCCGCAAATTGCGTTGACGTATTAGTGCAAGAGGCAATGTACATCGTACAATTGTTAGAGGCATTTTAAATGGCGAACCAACTTCCCACGAAGACCAATAAAAATTCATTGTCACCGCGACGACCGTGACCGTATCTCTCTGTAATTCATACTTATCTATATAAGCATTTATACACGTGTGTCTGAACGCATATATAGCGATATACGTGTCTTTCGGTCGCGGTGTCTCTCTCGTCGAAAAAAAGAAACGCCGTTTCTTTCTCATGATGCTAGTTTCGTACGTAGCATATCCTCGATTGTAATTCGCATCAACGCCTACGTGAACTCTGTAACCATGCGAGCTTGTCTCACTCCTATCATGGGTCGAGAGTAAAATTGATCGGTTGATCGAGTGTCTCATCTGTGGTCTTCTATGATGAGATATATACTATACGAGAGCCATGGAGACACGAAGATGCGATAATTAATGTGACTGTTACGTCATGAAGATTGACAACCGGAAGCAAAAAAGGCACCGCATTCTCAATTGCCTTATGGCTTTGCTGTTGAATTAATTGCTGTTTACTTTCGTGCATCGGACACAATGTGCACAACACAATTGGAAGTGTAAATTGCTTCTAAGACTTCTCCTGGAAACAGAAAGAAAGAAAAAATTAGTTTTCGCATCAAACTAGTCGTGAGATATTAGCCGTTGACGTCTTAGTTTATTCGCGAAAAAATGATTAGTCACAAATTATTATTGCCTCAGGTTTTAATAATCGTTTGTTCACAAATTAAAATTGTTAAATTTTTTCGTGCATGCTTAAAATGAAGCCAAACAAAATGAGCAAAATGTTCTCAAGAACAAAATGAAACAGCGATAGCTAATTATTAGCTGGCAGGCTTCTGAAAACTACGACAAGCGAATATATATTTCATTTCACCTCACAGAGCGTTCAATTTTAAATGAAAGTTATTTTAAGTGCATAGTTTCGTACAAAAAGAAAATTAGTGTTCCCAATGCCATTATTTTTAGGTGACTCGGTCCCCTTGCTGGAGTCATTGACTCATTGACATTAAAGGCCCGACGCTATATAAAATAGATTCGTGCTATTCTATCGTAACTGTACAGATATTTAGAGAGGAAGGCGCGTGCTCGAAGAATTGAGGCTATCGACGCCGGAAAAATAAACGGGATACCGACATGCAACCAGCGCTGCTAACCCAAAACTCCACAGATTATTTCGAATCGTTTCTGTGTATGCGCTTTCGCTATAGTACATTCCAAGAAATATGTTCTCTCTGTGTTTGTGTGTCCGTGTGTGTGCGTTTGTTTAATACATCACACACACACATACAATGGCAAGCCACCCGCGACTATATCCACACGTGCTGGTCCCACTAGGAGTCCCCTGGGTAATAATAGAAGCGCAATTAAGTCACCCGAGTGCGGTTTACCGAGCAGCTTAAGCCTATATACTGGCGCACGCCTCATATATGATGCTCTTCGCTTGGCGAGACTCAGCTCTCTTTTCGACTCGGGTAATGACACAACCTTTCGTGAGGCAGTCACTACTTATCTTCTCGGTCGAGAAAAATCCCCCAATACGATGTGTTCAGGGCCACTGGGCTACCCATAAAGAAAAAAAAATTCCCTTCCTTTCTTTCCCTTCTAGAGGAAAATTAACGATATTTCCTCAATACATTAAATGCTCGCAGTGCATGATTTTTTTTTTCTTTTTTTTTTTCAATAATCATTTTTCTCACAGATTTTGGGGCAGTTAATATAGTGATATAAATATAATATAAATTGTTGATATAAAATTATTCGACTGAAGGATGCTTCACGAATATTTCCAACCAAAAGTTTAATTTAAAATAATATTTGGGTACTTTTAGAGAATTTAATTTTAAATCAATATACTCAAAACATGAAGAACATTGATTTTTAATAATAATAATAATAATGTAAAAAAATGTATTAATCAATTAGTAAAAAAAGAAACAGATAGAAATTTGATGAAATGTTAAATTACTTGTTTGATTTTTTTTACTACAAGACATTTTGTGCTGTATTTTTTTTTTTCACCAGTGTTTCTTTTCGTCGATTTATCTTTTTTAGATTTAGCTCAAAAATACAAAACGTGCGTGAAAACGATAAAAACGCATAATCCTGTGATTGTATAATACAAGTTCGAGAGGCCTTTTTCTCTTGCGCAAATGCCAATTAACAGGTAACCTTGCCTCGCGAGTATTCGCTCGGGGCGAAACGCTTCGACGCCCAAAACGCTTATTACACTTTCGAGAAATCCGAGAGGGGAAAGAGAAAGAAAAAGAGAGAAGTATAGTGGTCGTCCTCGATGTATCGTGACTTTAGTCGAGCGTTATAATCGACGCGATGCCTCCCGTTATAACGCAATCGAGTCTCCGGATTCCCGACGATCGCCGATCCAACCGAGACTACGTAAAATCTCGATACAAAAACGAGTGAAGAAGATCCTGCAGTCAAACTCGTTTTTATTTCAACATTTTTTATCAGTCTCTTCTTTTTTTTTTTCTGGTAAAAAAAGAAATAATATAAATCTTTAATAAAGTCTCTGATTTCCAAGCAAAAAAAAAAAATGGATTCTGTTATTTTTATATCAGACAAAACAAAATGCAATAAAAATTCACATTCCATTGATTTTTCGTTACTGTGTTTTGTTCGTGTAAAAAAAAATGCAGAACCCATTAAAAGAGATTCTGTTCTTGAGAATCACAATTCCCAAGAATTTTTGTATATTTGGACCTACGAATTTTCCACATGTTTGCAGGATTTTTTTTTTGCATTTACTTTCTACCAAAGGACCAACATTTTTTTTTCTCAACATCCTTCAAAATTACACAGCCATTTTAGTAAAAGCTTTCAGAACAATTTCTCAATATTGCAAATTCAGTTGTGAAATGATTTTGTAAAATGACAGCAGCTGACATATTCCTCTAAAAATTTACGGATACCACTAATATGTGATACCTGTTTTATGCAAACAGGATTGACCCACAGACGCTCTCAGAAATTCAAATGACAAGGCCGTGTCTGCAACCAATCGACGCTTCGGAGGCTCTCCCTTGCTGTGGCAATAAGCTGGATGAGCGGGAGCGTTGGATCAAGCTGCGGAATAATCCTTGGCGCCTCTTGGAAATACGTTTCGGTGATCACGATAGACCAGCCAAGATATATATTCGACATGTTCTATCAGCTGCTGTTCTCGTGGCATCTGCACTGAGTTTGCAGTTCAATGTGTGTACCTAGGCTGTACTAATAGATGCAGAATGGAGGCAAGGGACGGTTAAGAGGCAAGAGAGAGCGAGGGAGAGACAGAGAGAAGCGTCTGTACAGGCGCCTATCGTTCGACAGAGTTGAACTTGGCGTGCATACATGCACCAACCACGTTTCCTCTCCCTTGTCTACCTCGATAATCGATATTTCCTTCCTGATGCTATGGATACGTCACGAGAAACGTTTACACACAAAAGGCCTGGTTGTTTCTAGCCTATGGTACAAGTGTGTACTTAAACAAGCGATGTATATACACCAGAAGCAAGAGAACATGATGAATCGTCACTCCCGTTAATTGCGGCGGATTCTCTGCTCGCGTCACTCACATTTAAGTGCTCGATTTTTCTTTTTTTTTTTTTTATTTCCCTTCTTTAACTGTGGAAACGAATGGGTGCAGCATTGGGATGTGCCATCAGTTTGGCCAGGCTTTAAGTTTTTTTTTTTTTAAAACTTGAAAGGCTTTTTTAATGTGATAATGTTTGATTTGTATTTTATCATATTATCGGTTAATCATTAACGTCGAGGCAATTTTTTTTTATTTATTTAAGAAAATTGTTTTATTTAAATATAGAAATAAAATTTTTTTTTTTGGTCATACTGGTTCAAAAAAAGAGGATGTCTTTTTTGGTCAGATTTTTGGCAGCTGTTTTAGAATTTAAAATCACTTTTAAATAATACTCAAAAAAATAAAATAAAGTAATACTCAAAAACGAGTATTTCCATCGTAGTTCGAGAGTGGGCCGAGAATAATTTTTTTTGTTTTTTTTTTAATTTCAGAAAAACATTTTTATTCATATTTTGAAATTTAAGAATTTCGATAATGGTTTTTTGTAGGAAAAAAAGAAAAATAAAACATGTCATGGTAAAAAAAAAATCGCTTATTTTAAGAGTAAAACGCTGAAATTTCGCTCAATGATTAAAATAAAATTGAATAAAGCTATTTCAATTAGAACAAAAATGAGGGAAATTTTTTTTTCTTAAAATAAAAAAAAAGACATTATTTTCTGAAAAAAAAAAAAATTCACAATCTTAAATCTCGTCGGAATTTATTTTTACTAAAAAATGATGGAACAAAAAATTAATTTATAGACTTAAAAAAAGTGATAAAAATCTGAAAAAAAAATATCCTCGTTTTTTTTGGACCGAAATATGCCAAAAAAGATTCTGTAACTGAATCCGAGAGGGAAATGCCCCATTTATAATCAAATGATTCAGAGCCAAAAGTGGCACCCTGATACTTTACGTAATTATCTAATTACTTAAGTATACATAGTCTGCGATTTTTCAGCTATAAGAAAAAAAAGATTCAAGGCAACAGAATTGTGTGTCGGTTGTCTCCGGTGTCTGTATACGATTACAAGTTGGCATTAACGCGGTCGTTAGATTGAGATCGAGGCTCTCTCTCTCTCTCTCTCTCTCGGCATTACTGAATAGTCACGCACGAGTTTGTGCAGTATTATTGGCGAGTGGCGATAAGGAAATTCAGATGACGTTGAGGCTGTATACTCTATTACTCGAGCACTCGCCAAGCTCCCAACGCTTGTACAATTATCGAGTGCGAAAGAGGAGACGAGAATTACATGCGTAGGAAGCTATGAGATTTTGCTAACGCTTCGTCACACTGCTGCCTATGTGCAATACGTATAAACCCACCAATATATGATCGCACAGACGGAATATAGAAATGACCGAATCTATAAGAGTCCCGAGATGACTTTTGCCGTGCACGATCGATCTATCGCATATGTAATGCTCGAACAATGCGAGCTCTCTGCGTCTTCTCGCTTCTGGGGGAAAACACAGCTCGGTGAATAGGAAAAGAGAACGAGCATCGGGCGAAACCATATTGGCTTAGATCTAGAAGACGGCGTCCTTCTGTCTTCGGGAATGACGTAGACAGAATATCTATGCGGAATCGTTGGTTGGCTGTGTATGGGGCATTCCAAGTCAATTCACGTGGTCATCCCAGAGGGGCAGGTTCAGTTGACGAATTTTTTTTTTTTTTTTTTTTGGAAGAAAAAAAATAGAATTTTTTTCTTCAGCTGTAAAATAATTTTTTTTCATAATTTTTTAGTCAAAATAAATTTCGACCAGGCTTAAAATTCGGACATTTTTTTGTTCTTTTTTTTAATTTCTTCAGATTTCTTTTTTTTTTAATTTAAGAAAAAAAAAAATGGAAAATAAGACAAGTTACGGTAAAAAGATAATTTCCCATATTTTGAGACTAAAACGCTGAGAATTTGTCCAATAATTAAAACAAAATTGAAAAAACGCCATTTCGATCAGAACAAATTTTTTTTCTTCTTAAAACAAAAAAAAATTATTCTCGGTCAACTCTCAAATTACGATGGAAATACTTTTTTTTAGTCCCAGATTTTGTGAAGAAAATTTCAGAATTTTAAAACTGTTCGACATTTATTTTTACTAAAAAATTATGGAAAACAATCCTATTTTTTTTGGACCAAAATATTAAAAAAAAAAAATCTCGACTCGGAATGCCCCATATATAAGCTGGATGATATTGTTGTTCGCTCTCTACACGTCAGGTTTATCATTAGTATACGGGGAATCATTTTGCACTATGATCCATCTCGTTATATTTGCAATCGACGGCACCTTCCTATTTCTCACTACGTGTGTAATTGTCTTTTTCTGTCTTGTACGTCTCATCAATATTTGTTGCCGGTAAGATTCTTGTTCATGGCTCGGTGAAAAAGCGTCATCGCTTTTTTACATTGAGCGTACAGCGTCTTCGCTGTTCGTTTTTTTTGTTTCTCTACGCAAGAGGAAACAAAAAATGTTCAATCTATGCATATTAAATTTTCTCAAAAAGAATTTATTTTCCTAGCTCGAAATGTATTCCTCAAACTCTTGGTTTTTCATGGAGGAAACTTTATTTCCATTTATTTTTTCTTAATTCGAGATTTTTATGTCAGGATACTCAGAACGGTTCAAATGCAGCAAAAAAAAAAAATTCACGAAAAGAGACTTCCTTTCAGATGATGAAGCAAAAACACTTGCTTGCGTTATTATACTTATTATTTTTTATTGAGTAGAATGTTGCATAATATATATATTCCTCGCAAACTTATAGAAACGTTACAAAAACTGCAACTCATTTTTTTTTTTTTTTTTTCGATGCTGTCGAAGAATGATGTTTATAGGAAATTTGGTTCCACTGCATAGTTGGCATAAATATCATATTTAAATTCCCAAAAAAAATCTGGCACTCTTATAAGACTAGATTTATTTTTATTATACTGATCGAATCGTATCCTGCATTTAAAATTTTTCAAGCTAAATATATTTTCTGTCGGCATCAAAAGTGTATCCGGAGATTTAATTTTTTGCCACTTGTGAATTATTTAAATTATTCCATTTTCAAAATAGAAACAGGAAAGAGACTCTGATAATTCTTGTCTAAATTTTTAAAAAACTCGAGGTAAGTTTATTTAACAAAAATAATTATTATTTTAGAAATTGGCCTTTTTTTCATTGTTTTTAGTTGATACGTGAATTATCGCAGCATCTGTAGCTTCAGCTGCTGCAATTTCAGTAAAATTAGAAAAATGCAAATCGGTTTATCGATTTACATAGGCATAACAAATCGGTGATATTGCCATTAAGGTTCCTCTGGCGAATGAGATACACGCAAGATTCCAATGAATATTTTTGCAAAAGAATGAAAACGCGTCCTGGGTGAGACACACGTTTCATCGTTTATTTTCTCTCGTGTCTCATCCAGGCTTCGATTAAACCAAGTGGCAAGCGAACAAGTCCAGAGCCGCGCGCTTTTTTTTTTTTTTTTTTTATAACGCGAAGATTATAAATAAATCTCCGTACCCCCGTGTGACGAGGTCATGTGGAAGCGGTGTATGCAGGATTATAAAAGGCAGACTCTGGCCTGTCTCGTATAGGTTTAAAAAGAGGTGTGGTGTCTTCTCTTCATATTATTCATAACAAAATATTCCATCATTTTTGTACAATTATATTAAATAGTAAATCGATTTACGTGGACATGAAAAATTTAAAAAAAGCTTGCCAAGTTGAACTTCACACATTGCTTACTCATTTTTTCTAACCGATTTTTTTCACGATTTAATAATTAAATCAAAACGCTTCAATCGATTTTAATAAAAGTTTTATACACGGCTTAAAGATTTGTGCAAAATTGAAAAAAAAAATTATATATATGGGTACTTCAAATTGCTAATAATATATGCTGTATAAAAGCCGAATAAATGAAAAGATACCAAACAGACAGTGAAAGATCTATTCTGCAGATTCTGCTGTGGTTCTACGTAAAAAAAAAGGGCAATAAAAAGCAGAGGCAGACGGAATTGTTATGAGACACAGTTATAGGAAGAAGCGACCAAGTGGCTGAACGAAAGTTCACAACGAATGCTCTGTCTCTCGGTCGTTATCTCGATTTTCGTGATGTGGTCCGAGTCGACTTATATCAACGGGATAGGCACGCCTCACCGTTTTCTTTTCTCTCCTAAGGAAGAGACATATATACAGAGTCAATAATGCAGACTTTAGGGATTTATCGTCATAATACAAAAAATCAAATCAACTCGATAAAAAATAGAAAAATAAAATGACTAAAATAAAAATTATTATCTTTATTCACGAAGAGGTAATCGTTTTGATAAATCATTCAAACGTCCCAAGATGCTAATATTTCCAGGACATTTCGGCGAGACAATAAATTATTTCGACATAAGAAATTCTTCCTATTTTCGTTTACTGAATAATTATAAGTTATTTTGTGCGCAAGACACTATTTCCAAATTATTTTCGCGGTTCTGTCGATCTTAATGCTAATCCAATAAATTTCAACAGCAGTGAAAAACTTCTCGCAATCGATTGACTGCTCAATCTACAAACCAGACGTGTACACCATCGTGTATATATAGAGAAGGTAAAAGATATAATATTGGAGCTATGTCAACCCCTCGCCCTCGACGCACGAGACACTTACGGCCCGTGTCTCAGCGTGATGAAGTATCTAGACCGACCGGACACAAAGCTCGAGAACGGGTCACGAACTCAACACAACAACGTTAGATGTATTCATCTACGTGAGCCCTTCTTAAGGGTGCAAAGTGGAGGAAAATCTCTACCATCACGTTCCTATCCATCCATCTACTAACCGAAGCATCGGAAGCACTGTTAGATATTTTCAATGTTGCACGTATTACCTGCTCGATAGAAAAACGTAGCTAAACAACCATCGAGTATTTGGACATGACGAAAACAAATGAATTTTTATAGCGTTAAAATAGTTCAGAATTCAAATTCCGACCACCTAATAACATTTTTCTTCGAATTTAATATTTGTTTTATTTTATTTTTTATTTATTGGCTTTATTGGTCCTGGGATATTAAATCCCCCAAGGACCAGAGTACAACAATAAAGCAACGTGAAGAAAAGCATACAAACGAAAAGAAGGAGTACAGCAAACATCTTGGTCTAAATGGAGCGAAACAGAAAAGTAGATGAGAGGTGAAAATTGACGCTACGTCAAAACAACATTGTAAGGATAATTAACAAAAAAAAAAGCAATGGATCTTAGATCAGCAATCTGATCCCATTTAACGAGGAATGGCTTGATGAGAGTAATCTTAAAACAACATTATTACGAACCCTAGCGTTAGAACAGCATATTCGATCGAAAGTTTAGTCAAAGCAATTGCTTCTTCATGTGTTACTTTTATGATTGCCAATCCATTTAGAAGCAATGGTTTATTTTCACGGTAAGTAATTGAAAAAAAAATCGATTATTAAGAGAAGCCTATCAGTGAGAGGATATATACATTCTCAAATTGGCAAACATCAGGGTGTGAGGCTGTAGGAAGAGTATGATCATGTAACCACGGGTATTATTTGTCTACAACGTGCTCCTGTCGGTGGATCAAGACGTGGAGCATTAGTAAAAGGGGGCGTAAAGGGTCGGACCACGTAATTTGAATGGTGTTTGCAAGCATTATATATCGATCGGCCTCGCGCAGTCTTGAGGGGCTAGTCCCGAAGACTCCCACGCGCAGTTTATATTCACAGCGTATATTCACGATGGTAGCAGTGTACAGGGTGGAGGGATATGACTAGCATACTCCACTATACTCTCTGTAGTATACGTCACGTGGAGGAAAGCACGAATAAACGCATACACCCGCGCCCATGGCGATCCCTCGTTTTTCTTCCTAACATATAAAACTCTCGACACAACAGATCACACCAGCACACGCAGTCGAGTGTTGAGTCGTGCGTGCCAAAGCCAATCGATAACTCTCTCACTCCTCTCTCTCTTTCTCTCTTTCTTTTGCTACATGTTCGTGACAACGATGTTGGTCTTCTTCTATCAATTTGTTCGGATTCGTATGAAAGAAAAAAAGAATGAACAAAAAAAAGGAGAAATTATTCTAGGTATTTCTTATTTTTCAGTCTTTCTATTATTTAGACTGTGAAAAAAGTTCATGAAATTAATATACATTTAACAGGAGTTTTTTTTATGAATAAATCGATAGCTTCAGCAGCATCGTTAAACTGCTGTGTTTAAATGCTGAAAATTTGTTTACCAAGATAAACTGGCAGAATTGATATATTTTCCGGGTACAACTGGTATCATTTTGTCTAAGGATATTTTTGGGCTTGGAAATGTACAGGGTGCCATGTCAGTCAATATCCCTAAATGAAATAATTAATCAGCGACTGCTAATTAATTTCGTTTTTGTATATTTCAGAAGAAAAGAAGAACGAGCGAACCTACAATTTTAGACGGAGTTCGAAGCATCTGCGATCAGAGAAACGAGCACAAAACACCCATTCATGTCTGCGAGGAACCGAGACCAGACCTACTGTTCATATGTGTGTGTGTGTGAGAGAGAGAGAGAACTGAGAACGAAAGTACTAATGCCCCTTCTCGCCCTCAGTGATATAGGCTCGACGTCGAGGAGCTCGTCTACCGAATGTCGAGGGGTGACAGTGTCCGTGCTGGGGAGTGGTTATGAAGGTTGCTGTGATATCAAAACTGTCAGCGAAATTAAACCTTCAACCCAACACGAGCATGTCAAAGTGTTATTAAATCGTTCCCAGATTATTATTACATATTTCACTTGTTTACTGCTGCTATGATTGCTATTTATATTATATGTTTATATAGCATCTTGCCGAATTGGTTATGGACAAATCCGGTCAAGGTTGGCTGGGAATAGGAGTAAGAATAAAAAGAGGGAAGGTCCTGCGCACCTATATTGCTGCAGCACGCGTTGGCTATCTCCCAATGCTTACGTATCTAACACACACACTATATATATATGCAATTTTCTTTTAGTAGCGCGTATCGAATTTGAGCGAGCTTTTTCGTCCTTGTTTTCTTTGCTGAACCAACACACCCGTTACGTGTCCTTAAGTGTCGGTCCATCAATGAAGCAGAAAGCTCACTCAACCACTTCGTACGTGCTGTGAAGCTCAACGAGTCTGTACGAACGTCACAATGGCTGCTAATGACTTTTTTTTCTTCTACTATTCTGGATCTGGCGATTCACCAATTTAAGGATATTCTTTATGAAAACTGTCGTGATAGAGACAATTCAACGAAGTTTTAGTTTTAAAAATGAATGATTCATTTAATAGCATACAAAGATGGATCAAGGAACCAGATCGATGATCAGTTGTTCCAAATAAAAATAAATAAAGGAGTTAATCTTTAAACTCTAATTTTACAGCAGAGTTTTGGTGGAGGAGTAAGCTTAATCATCACCCGGACACCTCTAATGAGCTGGAAGTCAGATCTCCTTTTTTAAAACAAGGATCAGAAAGTATCGAAGGATTACCTTCACAGGTTTGTTCGTTACTTGTGCAGTAAGGTTTTTAAAAAGGTCGATGAATTCTTGTTCAGTATAATTCGCAGGGGAAATCTGCTGAAGAGCTGAGACGCAGAAACACTCGTGGATTGGCCCCAATAGCGGCTTCAGCTTTCGATATCTCGACTTTCGATGTGTCATGCCCTTTGTTTTTTAACAAAGAACTAGGTTTTGTTAAGGTTTTCGAACCCAACATTGGAGCCACACCAGCGTTCCGATTCGATGGACGGAAGGCAGCAGCATGCCTTCCGGCAGCACAAAAACCTGTCTGTTCGTCTCTCCATCGACTTCCTGCTCCGCGATGACGTCGACGTCGAATTTAAGCTTTCAACTCGTCTGAAAGCTTCGCAACTATAAAAAAAAAATGTGACAATGAGAAAAAAAAAAAGGAGAACACGCGAACTAACGAATCTCTCATCGCTCTCCGCCAGAGGCTTCAGTATTTTCCACTTTTAGCTTTTCTCATATTTCCTGCCGCCAGCGTACAAGGAAATGTCTGAAACATAAAAGTAAACGTCATCACTCCAGTCAATCAATAAGATAATTAGCTACGCGGTCGAGGAAGAGCTTGCGATTACTCTCGCGCTTCGGACGCCTTCCAATTTAATCTTGGCAACCGACGAGAAAACTAGAGATAAGAAATATATCAGACTTACTCATGAGACTTTCTCAGAAGCTGTACAGGATTCGGTACCTCTGACAAACTTGTCCAATGTTTTCCATAAACCACGCATTAATGATGAATGATTCTCCATATGCGAATTATCTTCTCTTGGAATTACGCGGGCTATGCAAAAAGTGGGTCAAAGAGACAACTTAAATGCATCAGAAAGGTTCAAGAGGAGGAAGAAGAAGAGCATTACTTTGAGTTGTTCGTTTGATGAACGAGCGGCCAACTTTCTTTGCTCTGTTATATGTATATATGGGGCATTCCAAGTCAGCTCACTTGGTCATGGGCCTGACCACCTCGGATTCAATTGACGAATTTTTTTTTTTGCATATTTTGGTTGAAAAAAAAGGGAGAATATTTTTTTCAGATTTTTTATCACTTTTATCCTAAAAAAGATTTTTTTCCATAACTTTTGAGTATAAATCAATTTCAACCAGGTTTAAAATTATGCATTTTTTTTTTATAAAATCTAGGAGTAAATCCAAGTATTTTTTTTTTAGTTGAAGAAAAAATTTGTTTTCCCAAATTTCGAAAATTAAAAATTTCCCATTTGTAAGATTGAAAAAAGCTATTTTGATCAAAACAATAATTAGGGAAAAACATTTTTTTCTTAAAATAAAAGAAAATATAAATTATTCTCGGCCCACTCTCAAACTACAATCAAAACACTTGTTCTTAGTCCTAAATTTAATGGAAATAATGTCAGAAATTAAAGCCTGATCGAAATTAATTTTTACTCAAAAATTATGGAAAAAAATTATTTTATAGAATAAAACAACTCATAAAAATCTGAATAAAATTACCTCTTCTTTGTGAACCAAAATATACACACAAAAAATTCGTCAACAGCGAATAACCAAGAGAGTTGACTTGGGATGCCCGGTATCTATACATAATACAGTCCCACACTTGTACCACAGCTCCAGGGTGAGCCGGTGGGCACATTAAGAGCATTTATCACAGAACGCGGGGGTGGTAAGCACCGTTAAAATGTCACAGCAATGTGTAATTCATGCTCAAAGACGATAATGCCAAGTGGAGCAATTCAAGTGAATTTCCGGCATTTTTTTTTCTTTCTTTCTTTTTTTGTTTTTGTGCATAAAATCCGGTTTATCGTTCAGATTGAACGATAAAGGTCCGGGAGATTAATAACGCGAAGCTCTGGGAAGTATCGGGGAAAAGAGAATCAGTATGTGTACCTTGGTTAGCGCAATCTCGTTGTAATCGGACATTTCCTCATTGAGAGATCGCGCGTTGTTAAAGCGCCACCGTGTCAGATCCTCGCATATGAGAGAGGAGCTTCGTGTGCTACTGCTGCTGCTACTGCTGGTGGTGGTGGTGCTGATGCTGCTTTGCGGCGAGGTTGAACTTGACGCAGGGACACCGGCGAACCGGCGACGACAGGACATTGTCCATTATCGTATGCGCCTCGCACGCTTTTTCCTCACTCGTAACACTCCGGGGCTCTCTCGGCTCGTTCGTTCCACTCGTTCTCGTTATTAAACCAACGCGAACGTAACGAGGTGCTCGAGATCCGCAAAATGGGCTAACGAATAATACTCGACAATGGGATAATTATCGAACGGCAACGGAATAGTAACGAGGCATGATTAACCATACGCTCCAAAGTGAACGTTTAATTTCATACGAATTTGGGTAATTTCAGATGGAGGGAGAAATTTTGTGGGGGGAAAAATCAGCGTGATTAAAGATATGGGAGAAAACACGTCAACTCGGCCACCTCAATTTTTCATGTCGACAAAACGTCCTCACATTTCTTCAGGGTTTTGGTCTAGTTGAAGAAAAAAACGTAGGAATTTTTACAGATCTTTTTGTTGCATTTTCCAGCCATTGAAAATCGCTTTCAGACATTTTTAATAGCTGGAATATGCAATAAAAAATCTGAAAAAAAATTCCCACGTTTGTTTAATTGCAGGGGAAGCTTTTTTTTTTACACAAATTGTAAAAATTGTAATTGATGTAGAATTACAGTAATTGATGCTGAATACCTCGAAAATGAGGAGGTTTAATATGAAAGTTTGTAATTTTGCTTCATTTGTAATTTAAATTTTAATATAAAAATTTACAAATATTTTTTATGGAGCAGTAAAAAAATAAATTGAAATTTGTGTTAGTTCTAACAAATAGTTTTTGCCCATAAATGTCCACAAGAAATTTTCATAATTTGACACTCATTTTTAAAACCAATTACCAGATTTTATTTTTTTTATTTAAACGTATCTAGTCTTATTAAAAATCATTTTTAATATATTTTCATAGATACACAAACTCAAATTTTTTTTTTGTGTATTTAAATAGCCTGTGGATTTGAAAGCTGAACTGAGAAAAAATAAATAAATAAAAAAGCGAGTGGCACTGCAGGCTTTAACTTTGTGCCTTTTTAGGGTGGCTAAAAAGAAATACGGTCCGGCGCTAACGAGATCCTCATTCATATTTGAAACTCTGCAGGGACAAAAAGTAATTCATGCGAAGATAACTTGTGGACATGATATTTTAGTACTTTCTCAAATATTATAATAATTACGCTAGTTCTTTTTTAAGTGTAAATGGCAAAATGCCAAAAAAAAAAAAAGCATAAAATTATACTGCTTAAATTTACATGTTGCAAAAAAGGCATGGCCGGAAAGACACGGAAGTGCGCAAACAATGGTTTGATGCGGTATCTAACCTATGCAGACAACACAGCGGCGACATAGTAGTTTGCTGACAGAGTAAGGTCAAGGGTCGAGGGAGAACCAACTGGGCCAGGAGAGTAGTTTATCGACTGAACTCGAGCAAACTCTCTAATAAGGCCAAGAAGAACGCGCGTTTTGCCTCTCTCGTTTGCCGGTGCTGCACTGCGGAAGGTGCGATGGTGTGGATTACCGGAGGAAGGATGACGAGTGAGGTGACAAGTGTGATGTAGAAGGCGAAGGGTTCAACCTTTGCTGACTAGAAGAATGGCGAGGCCGCGCGAAATGCCGTCGTGAATTAAATTGGCAGGAGGATACGTTCCTAGTACCAGAAATCTACAAGTTGTATCGAATTTTGTGATTCCTTTGAAAACGGTAGTCCGACAAAATATCCCTTCAAAATATCCCAACGCCAAGCTATTAAAATATTATCCCCGATAAAATATTATCTTACTAAAATATCTCCAGTGTAGAAAAATTCAAGAATTCAAGAATTAAAAAATTCAAAACTTCAAAAATTCAAGAATTAAAAAATTCAAAAATTCAAGAATTAAAAAATTAAAAAATTCAAGAATTAAAAAATTCAAGAATTAAAAAATTCAAGAATTCAAGAATTAAAAAATTCAAGAATTAAAAAATTAAAAAATTCAAGAATTAAAAAATTAAAAAATTCAAGAATTAAAAAGTTAAAAAAGTAAAAAATTCAAGAATTAAAAAATTTAAGAATTAAAAAATTCAAGAATTCAAGAATTAAAAAATTTAAGAATTAAAAAATTCAAGAATTCAAGAATTCAAGAATTAAAAAATTTAAGAATTAAAAAATTCAAGAATTCAAGAATTCAAAAATTTAAGAATTAAAAAATTCAAGAATTCAGAAATTTAAGAATTAAAAAATTCAAGAATTCAGAAATTTAAGAATTAAAAAATTCAAGAATTCAAGAATTCAAGAATTCAAAAATTTAAGAATTCAAAAATTCAAGAATTCAAAAATTTAAGAATTAAAAAATTCAAGAATTCAAGAATTCAAAAATTTAAGAATTCAAAAATTCAAGAATTCAAAAATTCAAGAATTCAAAAATTTAAGAATTCAAGAATTCAAGAATTCAAAAATTTAAGAATTCAAAAATTCAAGAATTCAAAAATTCAAGAATTCAAGAATTTAAAAATTCAAAAATTCCGTAATAAATGTTTGAGTTTGAGAGAATAATTTTGTTAAAAATTCATTTCATTTGATATTTTTCAAAGAAAAGTAAAATCGCGTTAAAAAGTTGATGAACTCGGTTTTCTCTTGAACTGCCCGTATATGCAGAGCAAGAGTGTAGATTATATTCGTTGAGCCATTGCACCTCGTCGCGACCTCACTCTCGTTTGGATTTCCGGCTTGATTTGCCAAAGAGTTTCTACGTAGAGGCGGTAAAGGCCGCGGTTCAAGGCCAAGAGTTTAGATTCATCACAGCAACATAGAAGAATCCACATCAAGAACGAAAATAGATTCGGAGTTTGGCTGGTAATATTTATATATCAGGGACGTTATCCTCTGTATATTGTGACTTTATTTTCGATAAAGAATTCTCCCGACAACAATGTGTCGCTCAATGATATATTTAATAACTTACAAGGAGGATAGAGTAACATTAAACGGACTAACTTGCGGAATTTCTACGTCGCTAACTGGCTTTACTCCGGTTACCCCCAACCGTTTTATAATTCAATGGCCGGTTATCGGGGTCGTCAACGCTGCTGGTTAAATTCCCTCGACAATCTCGTGCCTGCCGAACAACCAGAAGCATACCATGTGCTTCAACGAATGTATACAGCTATATATATATGGGGCTTTTCACGTCTAATCGACAAGGTCGTTATCCTTATTTTTTTTTATGAAAAAGCACTGTACATTTTTTTCCAGATTTTTTTTCAAAAAAAGTTTTTTTCATAATTGTTCAAAATTTAACTTTTTAAAAGCTGCGCCGACAATTTATTAAAAATTATTTTTTTACTTTTAATTATATATACTTTCAAAATACTTGCTTTTTATCAAAGAATTTGCTGTAAAATTTTTTTAAAAAATCGTAGACGTAGTTTTCTCGCAGAAATTCAAGTTTTGGGTCCTTATAAAACACAAATTTTGCAAAAAAAAAAATCTTAAAAGATTACTAGAGGGCTTTTTCCAATTGACCTACAATATCTCAAAAGGAAAAAAATATATGAGTGTCATGGAATGCCCCATATATATGTATACACAGACTGTACATATAGATATTGTGAGTTAAAACACGAGGCTCACGCCTCTCGCGATAACTTATCAATGTTTCCGTAGTCGTGAACATATATATTCTTGTATTCCTTCACTTGTCCCGAGCAAACGCATCTTCCGCTCTTTGGTCAATAGTGTGTGTCGCTTGTGGATTTAATGCGACTATATTTGGGACACCATACCGATTCGATCTGGATCTGACCCTCGATCTCTCGGATTACAACCCCGATTGAGAATCGTTTCAGATTTTTCTTTCGAAACGTCTATTTTTTAATTAAAAAAATCAAATTTACATATGATTAAATCGCGATAATAAAAATCATTTGGTTTTGCTTCCTCAAGAAGTTTTGTTTTCGTGAAAAACTTCTTTTTCCCAGATTTTCATGTAAACGTGTTCAGGATGTTCCACAACATCCAAAAAGCAGATTTATAAAAAATTGTTCCAGGTCGAATCGGTATGGAATGCCCCATATATACATATTTTTTTCTCGCCACATGATAGCTTACACGCACATTCCCGAAAGATCTATGAATATACTTATAACCATGCGCTGTTGACTGTCGAACGTATATGAGAAAGCTACGTCATTTTGTTTCACAGAGGCAGGCATCAAACCATCTCCGCCTTCTCATCTCATAAACGCGGCAGCAATCTGGCGAGCATCCAACTACGCGCCTACGATATATCCAAGCACGCAGTATTCTTGCGGAGTGTGTATAATTATCGCGATAATAAGGGTGCCGGAAGGGCCGCGAAAGCTATACAGCCCGAATTTAGACGAGAGGTTTCCTGAGTCAAAGAGTGAGGTAGGACGGAGCTGACAGCACATTTACATCGCACATTATATTGTGCTTTATCATGCAGGAAGCTCTGCGATGGATCATTTTTCAAAATTGTTTCTTCGTCATAGAGGAAATTTTGTTTTTATGAAAAATAAAAGACGTAACTAGAGGATACTTAAAATTCTTTAAAAGTTCCAAAAAATTGGTATTCTTTAAAAAATATTTAAGCAATAAGATTTAACATCAAGTTGAATTTGTTTATTTCCTTATCACTGCTATTTCGTTAAGCTGCATCCTATATTTTAAGACAACGATGGAAAATTGAACCTTGCAT
Organism: Perithous albicinctus; assembly: GCA_964016905.1. Lineage (NCBI taxonomy): Eukaryota > Metazoa > Arthropoda > Insecta > Hymenoptera > Ichneumonidae > Perithous > Perithous albicinctus. The sequence goes on from OZ024699.1 coordinate 15,713,215, forward strand.
CCTCATTATCTACTAATTTTCACAAACTTCCTTGAATAAGGAATTCAAAATTGGTCAACATATTTCCTCATAGCTGTCTTTGTGAAAAAAATGAACAATAATGAGGAAGCAACGTGCAACGTTCTACTTTGCATTATTTTTATATTACTTTTATTATTATTATTGTTTTCTAAGATTCCATGGCTAAGATATTCCTTCATTCTATTCGTGAAGACTGATAGAGCCAAGTTTTGCCATAAAAGCGACGGATCAAACATAAAAGGGCTTGGAGAATACTATAAAAGTATTATCATACGATCCTCTGCACGCGCTGGTATGTAAGAAGGAAATAGGAAGGTAGGGAAATAATAAAAGGAATACATAAAGAAGAATAGAGTGAATGCAAGCACACGTTCGTAGAAAGGAAGGTGTGGAGATAAGCGGACTGTCATTGCAAAACGAGCAATAGCATTCGGGGTGCCAGAGTTCTTTCTCTTTCACTCTCTCTCTCTCTCTCACTCTTTCTCTCTATTCTCTCTTTCTCTGTGCATGTATGCGAATGTTCGAGCTTCTATAGTAATTCACGTTCCTTCATGCATTCTCCATCCCTCGTTCTCTCCTCCTCTTGGCTAGCGAGAGCCAAGCCCAGTAGAATCGATTGGGGAATATCGAGTAGCCGTGTCCCGTTCACGTCGAACTGTACTAACGGTATATAGCGTTATATACCTCACAGCTACTGCCGCGGATAGCCTCGAGTGTGCAACGAGCTTCGAGTACCATAGTAATTCGGTACTATATGCTATATGAGAGCCGATTGGGGATTTCAGAGGGGAGCGCGCTCGAGCGATCGGCATCGAAATACTCTTGATCGATCGTAGTAAACTTCCACTGCACATGGGACTCTCGACCTCGTTCAAACACCACGTATCAACGGTCTTTCGTTCGCTAATACACAAAACACTCGGTGGCTTTTTTTTTTCTCATGGAAACTCTGTATATTTCGTTCTTTCTCCAAATTCATATCGTGTGCAGAGCTTCTGTAGGAAACAACAAAAGCGGACGAATATATAAGCACAGAATAGCGTAATTTGGCAGAAAGGCCAATGTTTAAGTAAAAGTTGATTGGGAAAAGTGGCCACGTATCGAGAGGATAACGTTTCGGTCCCAGATACGAACCATCTTCAGAAACCATAAAAAAATTTTTTTGAACCGTTGAGCCTGATACTTTTTCCATCCGACGTATAGTTAGAGATAATTCGAGTTACGTTTGAACGTAAATGAAAAAGGTACCATCTTGTAAATAGGAGTAGCGGTAGCATCGACATCTCGTCTGACGTCAGATGATTTGAACAGTTTAAACTGCCGTTTTCATTCAAAACTGATTTCTTTTTATACAAGTTGTGCACAATCTTTTCGTTAAAGAAGTGCCACTTTTACTTAGCTGTTGAATTTGTGTAAAATTGCAAATTAAAACAACGAGAAATACCTGAAAGTGCGAAAACAAAACAGTTAATACATGTGACTGTCCTCATATGTTCCTTTAATATTTAATAGGTGCCAAAATAGCGAAACTAACCTAGTGGAATGTTCGACGAAGCCGCCGTCCAGGAGTCGCAGCTTAGCGAACAACACGGCGCTAACGAAAGGCACTGCGGTTAGCTCCTCGAGGCCGACCTCCACCGAGAATTTGTACTTCTTCTTCTTCATCATGAAGGCCATCTCACCGAGCCCCGGACACTTCACTTTGAACGCTTACTCGGACCACCTTCGTGGCTCACACTTTTTTTTCTTTTCTTTTTGTTCCACCTACTACTTTACTTCGTATTCTCACGAGTTTCGCTTTGGCCAAATTTCAATCCTAGGGATTTATATCCTAGTTCCCAGCTAGAATGAAGCTTGTGCTTCCGTGGCTCAAAACTTCAAGAACTCGCGATGCCCTTCAAGAGTATAATAAGTCTTGGCTTCGTGCTCGTTCACGATTCCTTTATCTCAGGCCGGCCGGGAACTCCTGATAATAATATTCCCAATAAAGATCCTAATATATCCTTTGATTTTTCAACTCTGGTCCCCAACTCCAATATCTGCTTCTTTTTTTTATTCTCTCTTCAACTTCAATCGACGATCCTTTTATCGGATGGGATCATTCGTAATTGCGCGATCGATCCAACGGCCAAATATTGGGAAGACAATGGAAGGGGCTCTGTGCTATTCCCCGATGCCTCTTCGACATCGTCTTCGGACTCGTTGCGCTTCTTTTTTGTTTTTTTTTTTTTTTTTGCTGTAGCCGTTGCGGATCAATTCACCCACTATCTTATTGGTTTTCTCAGTTGCGACACGACTTTAAAAATTCGTCCCTCGTTTCTCTTCGGTCTTTTCTGCTTCGTCTTCTCGAATCCCACTGCATTATGAATCCTTTGGGCGTGACTCTGCAATAGAAAAGAAGAAGAAAAACATTTATTACAAATTTTATACGGATTTTCGTTATTTTATGCGAGGCAATTGTGATTGATTAAATTTTTTGTAATATGTATGTAGACTCTGTAAAGTCAGTGTATTTACAGTAATCTTTTTTCAATCTCATCAAGTGTTACAAATTATAATTGTCTGTTTATTTGAAACATCAATGCACATCAAGCACTGAAAATCTTCAGCTTAGTAGAGACATACGGTGCAACAGAATGCTGCAAGAAGTAATGTCAAAACTTTCACTTGTGGCAACTTTCAGTCAACAGATTTTAGCTTTCTAAGTCATATTTTGTTCATGATAGAGTGCTTTCCGATGCAAATACAGAAATTCAAGATGCAGTGAGAATTAGATCAACCGTAGTCTATCATTCAGTCAGTTTTCAATAAATAACCATTAGTCTTCAAAATTAAAATTGCAGATTTACAGTAATATGATTGAGATTTAAATTCATGTTCTTTTTTAAAGCAACGCTCTCAATCAAGAATATTGTTTTACAACCTTTTTCAGTGTTTTCACACTCAACAGCAACGTGTATTCTTATTTTTTTTAAATTGCAATTTATACATAATCGCAATAAACAAACGGGTGTTATTATTCAGTGATTGTTGGTATCTCCTTGTCAGCTCTAATTCACGGCCTTGTATATCATGTATTTATTTACTGTCTGCATCGAAAGCAGTAATCCAGACGACGATATAAATATCTGTGTTCTCGAGCTGCTTTTTTTTTTTTCTTTTTTTTTCTTTTATCGTAATCGCAAGTCGATGAAGTCGCAAAGTTAAAGGCTATCCAATGTAATTGCAGCCAAGGGATTAGAGAAGGCCGCGGTCTTGCAGCCAGTTGTCGCGTGTGTGCCATTGACACGGACTCGACGACAGACTCTCTCGGTGTAGCGTCGTTATCTCTCACCGTCGGCGGAGTTTATATGACCATGACTCAACGCTGTGCGAAGCGGGCCCGGTCGACACGAGCACGTGTCTCGCTCTCTCAAGAGCTCTTCGAAGGAAAGAGAAAATTCGACGGATTGTGCCGTGCACGTGTCATGAAATTTATAACGCTGGCCAGAGGAGACAGCCTCGTCTATAGCGTTGCTATATATGAGGCGTTCGCCACCAACTCGGTCATTTAATTTTTCTCTTTTTACCCTCTCGGATCTGTTCCATAATTGGCAATGTTGAAGTAGTACTTAAAGGTGCTCAATGCGATTTTTTGTTCCAGATTTCTTAATTCACTCGGTTCGGAAAAGGTCTCTTTTTCAGACTCGTAGAAGAAAAAAAGTTATGATTTTTCATGAACTATTTGATGCAATATATATGTTATTTTTTTGATGGCATGAAGAAGGCTATTTTCAGCGAAATAAAAATGGAAAATAATATAATATGATATAAGAGGTTCGAAAAAAAATACATTTTCAAAAAAATAGTGAATTAAAAAATCTGAAAAAAATCGCAGAGTGCACCTTTAAGTTATTCTAATAAGTGGCCAATTATGCAACAGATCCGAGAGGGTAAAGACAAAAGTGGCCAAGAGTTCGTGGAGAACGCCTTATATACCGAAGCACACAGTAGGCATGACCCTCACCAATTGCTGGCTTCATATCTGTCGCTGCCAGATGCTTTTGTTTGCACAAGCAAACGCGTCAAACCCACTTAACGTGAGACGATACACCGACAGCCAAAGATTATTGATTTCACGAAAAGTGAAAGACTCACGATTTGTGGTATTGACAGATTTAAATCAGAATTGTGTGAAATAACGATGGAAGTAGAAACTATTAGCTCATCTTTCTCAGATTATTAATCGAACTTTTTGGAGAATTTTTTTTTATCAAACGTACTTCCTCGTAGTGGCAGCTCTGCAAAAATTCAAAAATTTTACATTTTTATTTTAACTTTCAATTTAACAATTTTAATTTTTCAATTACAAATTTTGAAACTTTAACAGTCACATTTTTTTTTTTTTTATTTTTTTTTTATTTTTTTTTTTTTTTTCAAATTTTAAAACTTTAACAATTACATTTTTTTTTACAAATTCTAAAACTTTAACAACTACACTTTTTTTTGCAAATTTTAAAACTTTAACAATTACATTTTTTTTTACAAATTTTAAAACTTTCACAATTTCATTTTTTTTTGTACAAATTTTAAAACTTTAACAGTCACATTTTTTTTACAAATCTTAAAACTTTAACATTTACATTTTTTTTTTTACAAATTTTAAAACTTTAACAATTAATTTTGTTTTTACAAAATTTCCTCTATGAGGCAAATTCAAAATTGATCGACACACTTCGTCGTAGAGTCAGTTTTGTAAAAATATAAAACCATTGAAGTTCAACATATAATTTATAAAACTAAATTTAAGAAAAAAAAAAAACGTTTCTTAAAGTTCCAAAAATTGGAATTATAAAACTTAAAACTTTAAGAATAAAAATTTTTCTGACACAACTTCCTTTTTGAAAAAAAAAAAAAAGTGGTTTGCAATGTAAAGTTAGCAATCGTAGCAATGCCACATCACCTTAAACGAAATGTTCGCCGCTATCTCTACAATAGTAACATATATGCAACGTGTGTGCATTTTACGCCCCCGTCCTGTCCTTCACTTCAACGGGCAGCATTCAATCTTCCCTATCGCCTTTGGATACACGAGATGCGATATTCCTCTATACAGTAAAGTCACCCAATGACGTAACGGAATATTCTTAAAATAATTAGAAAAAAAAAAAAAGAGATAGACAAGTATAACAAAAAATAGGTAAGCAAGGAATACAGGTGACTGGATCTCGTTATCGCAATTGTTTCGCGTAGCGAACCGATAACTCATTATCTTACTTGGGAATGCTGTAAGTTCTTATCGAGCCATATTTCATTATTTTCTTAAAGACTCGGTTGTAATGACGTACATGAAAATGATATTTCTCCGCTCTTAGTACTCCAGAAAAATTAATATGTAGATCATTTTGAAAAAATTATATATTTTATCATATTCACTTAAAAAATGTTAACATGGATAGCATAAAATTAAAGAAAAAATCGTGTAAACTTCTTGAAAATTATTTTGTCATTAAATTTCAATTTTTAAAAAGAGCTACATTTATGAGGAACTATTGATTGTCAATTTTGGCTTCTGCTTGTAGAGGACAATTTGTAAAGTGTGGAAAAGTAATGAGGAAGCAATAAGCAAGTTTTTACTCTGTAGGGATATTTAAATACTATTGTACCAAAGCTTATCTGCTTAATAGTTATAAAAAAAATAAACATTTTTTTTTTTTTAATGACATATCTCATAATTTTTTCTACCAACTTACTAAAATTATAGACTATTTTTTAATATCAAGGAATCTCCGTCATCGCTACTTTAGTGCAAATTTATTTTGAATTTCATAAATAAAAAGTGACTCATGATAGACAGTTATCGCTGTTTCGAATTGAAACGCTGATAAAATTTCAATGACACTATCAATTTTAATTGAGTTTACTACGATTATCGGCTGCTACATTTGCGTGACGAATTTTAGATCGACGTGTCTCGAGTTATAAATGTTAATTCGATCGTCGGAGTTTGATTTTTTATCTTATAAATTTTGAACTCGTTTTTTTTTTATCGCCAAACAAAATATTGGACTTGATCTTGGTTTTTTTCGGCCGATGTAAAGAAATGGATGATTTGTTTCTCTCAATTACGTAGGTGAGACTTTTTGACCCGAGTCTGGGTTCTTATCAATAATTATTTTTTTATTATCTACAAAAAAAATATAAAAATTGATTTTCCATTTAATTATTTGAAATAATTTTTTTTTGTAATTTGCTAATTATAAAGAAAATTATTTTTCTACAAAATATAAAATTTTAAAATTAATTTTCCATTTAATTATTTGATATAATTTTTTTTGTAATTTGCTAATAATAAAAAAATTATTTTTCTACAAAATATAAAATAAATTTTCCTCATTCTAATGTTAATAATGTTTGTGAATGTTAGAGTATCTTCTTTTATGTATTTTTTGTAATATTAGAAATTTGGAAAGTTTCACTTCGATAGCTTAAAAAATTTAGTTAGCTTGTTTTAATGGTCTCAATATTGTTATTAACTGTTTTAATTTGTTTATTCTAAAAGCATATAAAATTCTATAATAACAGCATATTTTATTCGTTATATTTACTATTATTGACTATTTATTCGCATATTTTATACGTCAAGATTTCAATTGAGTCAAGTGGACATTAAAATTCATAATTTTCAAAAAAAATTAAACAATAATGACTGTTTAAGCTCTCATCGATCGTTTATGCTGTTATAATACTATTCGTCGTGTGGCAAAATGTACGTTTTTTTTTTTTTAGATTATGCAAGATTCATTAGAGATGCTAGAGTTCATGACTCCGTTGAAGCGACATAAAGACACATTATCGACGATAAAAAGCGTTAGATTTTTATGATCCATAATTTGTCCAACAAGCTCATCACATCGTAACAAGTGATAAGATTTTCATTAATGTGGCTCGCAGAAACTTTTTCATTGTCCGGAATAAAATAATAATAATAAAATATACTATAATATAATATTAAAATAAAATATTAATTACATTGAAAAAAAAATAAAAAATTCATCTTGAAATGCTTTCATTAAAAATAGACGATTACTAAAAATCTCAAACAATTTGATAAAAAAATATCTACACATCCCATAATTTTTTTTTAGCCTCCTTTTTAAAACGTCTCAGATGATTTTAACTATTCTGGCATTTAAATCCTTTATTCAGTCAACAAAACTGATTTTATGACAAAAAATAATTTATTCCAATCCTGAAACAACACAATTATTTCATATTTATTGGATAACTAGAAAATAAAAAATATAAATCTCTGTAAAAATAATTTTCTTTTTTTTTTACTGACTCGCCCTCCTTAAGGAATTAAAGATAAGCAAACATATCCGATCATTATTATTATTACCACGTAGAATAAGTGTAAAACGATAGAAACAGAAATCGAGTCGTCGATTTTCGTACAAGTCAATAATCAACACGTGACCCCGGAAGCTGCGGGCTCTTTTAAGAACACGAAAATCACGCAGGCGTCTACGCGCTCTTTGTGGTGTTTTCAGTGTCTATAGCGTGGGTTCGACGCAGAGAAGCCAGCATCGTCCCAACCCTCGACTCTCTCGTCTTTCATCTCGCGGCAACGAGCGAGCCGTACTCTGGTTGCGTGTGTGTTTATGTTCGAGATCGGAAATAAACGTTACGAGAGAAGGAGGAGCACAAGTCCCTCTCTACGCGCCTCACGCGTTCGATTACGCAATCGTTGGGCACGCGGTTCCATGCAATGAGTGAAAAAGGAGAAGAGACGACGACAAGAAGAAGAAAAAAAAAAAAACAAAACAAAACAAAACGAGTATAAACGAGCGAATCATATAAGACTGCATTGCCGTTGAAGAATTCTTTTTTTTTTTTTACTCTTCTAATCGTCGGTAGCGAACTGTGCGTGAGGCCCGTTTGTGTATGTGTGTGTAGCTTTTGTCAAACGCAACACACAAGTCGGCAGTAATGACAACGAATACGAGGAACAAGTAAAATAATACAAGCAGAAATCGCGTGACTTGGATTACGGAATAACGAATGGAAGATGGCATGTACTCATTATATTGTAATAAAAAAAATGAAAAAAAAAAAAAAAAAAGATAATAATAAGTAAGTAGTGCAGATAGAAGTTTGGGCAGTATATATGCTATATATATATATATATATGTATAGTTAGATAAGCTTGATAGGAAATGCCTCTGTGGCACGATTCCAAATAATTTCCGAATCCTTCGTCAGCGTTCACGTACGATTCAATTCGATAATAATGATACCGTAGTCGAAGCAGTATATGGCGTCAATATATATATATATATATATATATATATATAGCGATTCTCCCTGTGGGAAATAGGCCAACGGGGAAAAATCCATCTTGGGATATTCAACAGCACAATAAAACAATAATAAGAGCCAAGTTCTCGCGGCGACTTTTATCCATAACGTTTTACAGAAGAGTTTCGATTCACCAGAGAAAACGCAACTGTACCAAAAAAAAAAAAAAAGATTGACAACTTTCTCGTTTGTTACGATTTCGCTGCATTCGAATGGGGAATATTTTATTCCGACGAATTTTAGGCGGAGGGGGAGACGAAGAAGTAGAAAAAATTATATTCAGAGATTTATATTTTTTTATTCTAGTCCAATAAATGTGAAATAAATATTTCAGCGTTAGAATAAACTGTTTTTTTCCGTTAGTATCAGTCAGTTTTGTTGATCGATAATATTGTGCATCAGTTTTGAGCTTTTTTCAACTCTTTGCGTGATCCAGAATTAAGAATTCGTAGGATTCAAGTCTGTGGTGTCTCATTTTGTTTGTAAGTAAAGATAATGGAAATTAATAATTTTTTATTTTGTGCGTTTCAAAATATATAGTTGAAGTTCGTTGTGTAAAAATGTATTTCATCTCTGTAAATTATTATTAATGGATCAATAAAATAAAATGAAAAATTTTTATGATCTGACGAATTTCAATAAAAGTAGTTTCCACTGGTTGAGATTCTAATCAAGTTAAGATTAATACATTATTAATAAAAAAAGAAAAATAATATTTGGTTGAATGGATAACATTTTATTCTAAGAAATTGTCTAAGCAAATAAAAAATATTTTGTTTCTTAAAGATGTTCTTCGAATTAGCCATCTGCATATTTAATACTGTTAAACGTTTAATAATTATAGCCATTTGTTTAAAAAAAAAATTTTAAATAATAAAATCGTTGAGTAAACCAGCTGTAATTTGTCAACGATTAACGATTTTACCATATTACAAAATTCGACCAATACTGATCGGTGCTGACAACAGATGAAACGAAATGTAATTTTTTTTTTAATTTCAAAAATCTGTAAAATCCGAAGTTCTTCCGAATACAGAGTTTTTAATTTTCCGAGGTCAATCATACACACACGGCCATTTTTTTTTTTTTTTTTTTTTAAAAAATTCCAAAAGCAAAGAGTTCTCTATGCGAAAGCAAAAATAACGGATTATTCCTAAAAGAAAAACAGAACAAAAAATATTGGTCAGCAATTGTCAACATTTTTTCTTAAGCCCGTCGATCTACATATTTCTCAATCTTACGAAACAATAGTAAAAACATTTAGCACTGATTTTCTCAGTACGAAGTGCTCGAAACCACCTCAATAACGCTTGTTCCAGTTTCGTTCTTTACTGCGTTTTTTCTCGTCACACACTCTCTCTCTCTCTCTCTCTCTCTTTTCTCTCATTCGTTTCTTCAGCGGCAGAGTCGCGCGTCCCGTCGATAAATCTCGGGCGAGATCCCGGGGCTCCTGACTTTCCCACGGTTTTTTTGCATCCATGCAGTGCATGCACTCGCAATTCCCCAGTTTTACCTCCTTCAGTCACTTTTATCATATAATAATATAATAAAAAGCTCAGAAAGATTCGCCAATTGGCGTTACAGTAAGAAAAAGAAAAAATTAGCTCATAGGAGCAAGAAAGATAAGAGAGAGTGAGAGAGGGAGAGAGAGAAAGCGAGGTCGTAAAACAGCTGTCGCACGAATGGCAGGTGCACTTCCGATTCTCACTGGCCGACACTCTTAACTCAGCGTTATAACCTCTCCTCTCGATTTTGGCACTGCACTTGAGAGAACAACTCAAGGGAGCTACAAAGAAAAGTCTACAGCTAATTATTTCCACTGAAACAGAGAGAGAGAGAGAGCTTTTTCTCGCTCGCTCTCACGTCGTCTTTACGAACAACGCGCATTGAATGAAACTGCTATCTGTTACTCTCTGCTTTCTTGAAAACTCAACGCCGCTCACGCTTCCAAATCTCGGGTTACAACACACTCGCAATTTTCTGGACCAAAACTCGGCATTTATGTTTATACCGCAGTAAGGACAACACTTTTTTATCCGTTGCGTCTCTCCCTGCATCTATAATTCTACTTTATAGGACGCAAAGCTTTTCTTTTTTTTTCTTTTTGTCATTTTTTAGTTATTTATGAAACGACGCTTACCCCAGTTTGCTTTTTGTTTTTCTTTTCACGCTCGTATTGCGTGACCTGTGCAGAACAGCCTCTTTTTAACCGATCTACCACCACCTCGAACTCCTCATGATCACGACCGTGAGTCTCTCTCCTCCACCTAAGTGAGATGATGTCTTTGGTCTCTATCCCCTTTCTCTCTCTCTCTCTCTCTCGCTCTCGTCACGACTCTGAGAGTTTCCTTTTCACCCCTCGCGTTTATCTGCACACGAGAAAAAACGGAACGCGCGACAACAATTGACAACTAACGTGAAGACACTACACGTTCCTGTTCACAGAGCGCACGCACGCACGCACACACACACACACACGCACACCGACGATGCGAAAAATCTCTTCCGCTTCGTCGTTGTCAACCTTTCGCGTACCGTCGGTGCGTGAGGTTCTCTGAGAACTGACGCGAAGATGCTCGCATCGCGCGATCGACGCGCCTACTGACGAGAATTTTCAGTATCACGAAGCCTCGAAGAGAGAAGGAGAGAGAGAGGGAGAGAGAATCTGTACACTGCGCCGCGGGGTCAATGTTTTTTGAAAATGGCGACTGCATTTCCGCTCCCGGCTAGTTTGAATCGGATACTTATAAAAAGATATTCGTAAGCCACGTATGATTCAATTCTCGGTGCAAACGAGGAAAATAAAAAGCTAATTCTCCTAGAACACGTTTGAAACAAGCACGTAAATTTATAAAACGAAATCGAAAAATTTAGCCTCGATTTGACTAATCGGCGAAGCGCGCTCCTCCTTAAAAAGTAGCTCAGCAATTCCATGGTCATTAAAATCGATTCCTCTCAGTCTCCAATAATCAAAAGTATAAATATCATCATTTTATCGCCATTCCATAATAGAAATTTAATCCTACAACCCTTTAGCGATCTTTCAACTCAAAACAATAACACACATAATTCCGCTACCCTTAAAAAAAAAAAACAAAGATAAAACAAAAGAATTCTGAGAATTCCAAGCGAATCTAGGACAACGTTCGAAACTCTGTTATATTCGCTGAAATGTCGGTATGCGCGCGTGCTGTGTGCTCTGCATGAAATTTCCGGTGCCGATCTCGCGCAGTGTGTGCTCGAATGGCCGACGCCGTGGCTGTCTCGAATCGCGGCAGAGGTTTACAATCTCTTTCTCTTTATAAACTATGTGAGTGCTTGCCAAAATTACAATTAAAACGCGCACGAACGGCAAGATCAAATTTCACGTTAAACATTCAAGTCCCAAGTGTCATCTGGGGCTTTGAAGGATTTTTCATGAATCATTAAATTGTGTGTGTCTCGTGAATTTTCTTTGTAGTGAGTATATATAATATAAGAACGGCTTGACGTTTTCAACCGCGAGAGCTTTGCGTACGAGAGGTGGGAGAACTCTCCCGCATACATCGAGAGACACACGACAGAGAGAGAGAGAGAGAAAAAAAAGAAACAAAAAAAACTCTGTCACCCGTTATATCGTATTATTATAACTCGTCGTCTCGCGTCGATATCGACGACCGACAGAAAAAAAACACAACATTTATTATGCTTCCCAGATGATCGGCGAGTGAATTAAACACCGCGATCAATCGGTAAGTCAAAATCCCTCTCGTCTCTTTTCTTATATTTACGAACTTTTCATAGTTTATCTTTGTGTCGAGCGCGAAAACGCGCGTCATTTATAACAGGGATGCGCTTTTGGTTATACACGGTATATTTTTTATTCTTTTCTCTACGATCAACTGCGAAATGGGCGTATTTTTTTACTCTATAGCCAATGTCGTGACGTTTACTTGCGTTAATTGCATTGCCGCTATTGTCACGCCCGTTTGGATTTTTTCTTTTTTATGTTACACGCTTTTTATTTTGTTTTTATTGATTTTTGAGCGATAATTTTTGAAAATATCTGTTTTTGGGATTACGATGGACACGGTTTTGTTAAATTGATTATGATTATGATAATATTATCATGATAATAACACATCGGTGCGTTTGATCACAATGTTTGCACATGTGCGTATATTTACAAGAACGAGACTGTTGTAAAGAAATGTTTGCATCTGAAAAATATGGACGTTACGGCTTTTTCAATGTCACTGTTGTATTTTGTAATCTGTAAATTGTCGACAAAATCAAACATTGAAGCTCGGTTTGATAATAATATTTTATTACACTTTTTTTTTTTTACTTTGTTTTCTTGAAATTTTTGGAAGCCTTCAGATTGCTTTGATTCCAATTTAAATTACAGTTTTATATAGAGCAATAAAAAGCATATGTGTTTCACAAATTCCTCAAAATTCAAAAAAAGAAATTGTCTTCCACCAACAAGCATAATTATAAATGCTTCTCAATTTTATCTCATACATAAATATGCAGTACAAAAAATGTACTTTGAATAGTTTCAAAAATTTGTATAGATTTAATTTGATTGGTTACCATTAGGTAATGTAATTTTTTTTTTTTTGTTAACAGATATAGTTATGGAGGATAGTGTGAGTGTAAAGTCTATGGAATCTGTGGCGACGAGCGACGAATATGAATTTGTAAGCGACAAAGGAACCAGCAAGAATCAGCAGCCTCTGCTCGAGCTGCCGATGCTAAAGATTGCCAACAATGGTAATTTGGAAGATCTGCAAAACAATTTACGAGAGGTGAGAGGGACAATGAAACGTTCAAAGATATTTTTTAATGATCACCCTTGCATGGTAAATATTAACAAATCATTTATAGGTATTGACAGAGGACACAAAGATGGAGGGTACCGGAGATATGAAAATCATTGGGACCTCTCACAGCACAAAAAAAGTTGGTCACAGTAAATTTTATGAGGTGACACCGTGCGTAATTGCTACAGAAAAGCAGGATGTTATGAAACCAGATGACTATGGTGAAGAGGGTAAGCATAATAAATCTACGAAATAAAAGAATTCTATTCTGAGTAGCACACTTCAAAATGAACTAGTTATTATTTTATACATAGCAGAAAGAACAAAATACCAATTTATTCATAAATCATAATCACAGCACAGTTGTGTCAATGATTTATATTCTATTTTATAAGTAATACAAAATACGGGACAATACTAATTTATTCTTCTTTTTTTTTTTTTAATCCAGAAGTTAATATGCCGACTGACATGCAACACGAGTGCACGATATTCAACGGTGTGACTTATCTCGGTGCGGCGACGGTAAACGCGCCCAAGTCTGAGAGTGAAATACAGAAGAACATGAGTATATTGAACGCGGAGCAGGGCATGAAGATGGGCATCAAAGTTTCCGTCTCAATACCAAGCAGTTCACAAGGCTCCGTTGTGTAAGCCAGTAAAATACTTTTTATTAATCGTTTCGGTAATGATGGTATCCTATTATAAGATAAAGCGAACTCTAACTTGAAATTTCTTCGTAAGTCTTTATGACACAGCGACGCAACAGGCGATAACGTACTACGAGGTACAAAGAATCCTCTTCTTCGCTCGTGGCGATAGTGGTGGAAGCTGCGCAGCCTGTTTCGGCTTTACTTGGTCCCATGGCGAAACTCGCGAGTCCGCGATTCATCAGTGTCACGTATTTCGTTGTGATATACCGGAAGCTGTGAGTCGAAGCGCTAAATTAAGACGAAAAAAAAAAAAAAAAAATTGAATGCTAAGTAGAACTTTGTATATTGCTTCCTCGATAAATTTCATTTTTTTACAAAGCCATTTGGCTTCCTCGTTTTGGCAATTTTTGGGAAAAGTGAAATTTAATGTTGAAGCAATTTGCAAATTTTTACTTTGAATCATTTTTTATTTTAATTAGCAAAAAAAATATTGTCATGAAAGCAAAGCTTCCTCTTTGAGGGAGCAAAAAAAAATTGTGAAATTGAAATAATCGGGTTGAAAAAATTCAAAACTTACACAAGTATTTATATATATATTTTTTTTTAATTTTCAGGTAGGTCAGGTGTCGACCTGCTTTCTCAAAGCATTCCAGAGGATTCCTCGTTCCATGACGAATTCTCTCACAGGCAGCGATTTCAACGGATTCAACGCCGGCACGGAAAAGATGAATTCACGGGTGTTTATATTTGAGGTGACGCTCGAGGTCAAGGAAGAAGACAGCAAGGGTAGTTACATTACCGTCCCAAAGGACAGAAATTGCTTCAAACTTCGTAGCAACGTCGCGAAACAGGTCTGCTTAAGTATTCAGCAAGTCTCGAACAAAGACGGGGGAAATACTCTCGAGGTGGAAAGATGCTTCGGCGTACTCGTCAGTCCCGGTCGTAACGTTAAACACAGCGATATGCGACTACTCGAAATGGTAAGAATTGCTCATTTAACTCAATTACAACGAGAATTAATGTAATTAATTTTTTTTTAAATTGACATCTTAATGTGTTAAGAATGATAAAAAAAAAAAAAATTACATTCAGAAAATGTCTGAATGTTCTAAGTTTCGGTAAAATTTTTGCAGTTGTGAAGATTTTTATGCGGTTTTGTAATTCTGTTAAAAATGTCTATTGACACTCTTAGAATTTTTAAAGTATCTCGCTAAACAGTTTTTCATAAATATACTAATATGGGCAGATGATCGGTATTGAAATTGGCGAGCATCGATCAAAGTGCCTATATTCTCAAAGAAATATTACGATCGATCATGATGACGGAGATATAGGCTTCCTAATTTTACAAAAACATGACATTTCCGAAAATGTGGTTTAAAATCATTTTTCCGAATAAGGATGTAAAGTAAAACCTTGCACCGTTTTTTTTTTCATTAATTTACAAAATACTTTCTCGTAGAGGTAAAATTCGCCTTGTAAAATTTTTACTATCTTCTACATTTTTACATTTACATTGAATACCAATGCAGAAAAAAAAAAAAAAAATCTTAAATATTTCTAAAAGTCAGGTTGGGTAGTTCCAATAGATACACCAAATTTCAAACAAAAATAAAATATCTGGCCAGAATATGGCAATTTTTTCATTAAATCTGTAATATCTTACAAACGATTGACCGTATCGATATCTCTAAAAAATGAAAGTATGCTTTTTTCATGTTCCACAAAAAAAAAAATTATTCAGAATTAACTTGTAATTGTGTAATGGCAGACTAAATTTCCGATTTCCGATATTGTCATTGTAAAAATTGCCTGACATTTTTTGAGCATTTTTTTTTTCATGGTTTTTCCAAATGGTCATTCCAATTGTGCATTATACGTAAATTTGCAGCAGATAACACCAGGATCGGTGCTTCAGGACAAACAGTGCTACAATATCTGCGGTCGTTGGGATCCCGCGGATCCAGCGTTATCGAATCTCAACATCGAGACACCACGTGACTCAGAGATGTTTATGACCGTTGCAGTGGATCTCGTTATCCGACGGATTCAAGAACCCGTGAGATTTCAGATAGAAACGTCGGTTAAGGTTTTTCCGCAGAACGAGCGATTTTGGTACTTGACAAAGAGGAATCTCGTGCAGCAATTTTATCTAAATTCCAAAGAGGTACATACTTGGTAGACTACTTAAGTTGCCTACCTAGTTGACAATTAATATTTTTGTTATACTCGTGAGCATTACAGAAAGTGGGTTTCATTGTGCGTAGATTATATCGGGAGACGGTTCGGAACTTCACTACGAGGTTCAAAATATCGAAACTTCTGGCGAACTCGATAGAAATCGATTGAATCTCGCTCTCAACTTGGCGTCGTTAATAAGATCGCCGTCGTTAACGAGCATAGACACTCTAACGCCAAAAGAGGAAATAGACTCTGGTAAGAAAAAAAAAAAAAGAAAAAGAAACATTTCTTAATTATTCTTTTGTCGAACATCATTGTTCACGAATGGAGACGATTTATAACATCAATATCGTAAACTTATCGATTTAAAATATCTATATCGATATTATTATTATTCTGAAAATTTTTCAGACGGCGACGAGCCGATGTTAAGCGGTACCGGTGAGGTATCGAAAGATTGTTCCGCCGACGAATTGGCGAGTTGGGCAGAGGTCCTGGATAGCTGGCAAGTGAACGAGCACCGTCCGAAACTACTTATAAAGTTGACACGCCAAGGTATCCCGGAGGCTCTGCGCGGCGAGGTCTGGCAACGACTCAGCAATTGTGACAATTCTCAGGAGATGATGGACAAGTACCGAACACTCATAACAAAAGTACTTAACATTTTCTTACGCATGCTTTTAGCATAGCAACGACCTCAAGCATTCTCGAAGTTCGTTCGTCATGTTGAGAATTTCCTTTTGCCATACAGGAAAGCAGCTGCGAGAGTGTTATCCTCAGAGACATAAATCGCACCTTTCCGGCTCACGATTTCTTCAAAGAAACCGGCGGCCTCGGACAAGACTCACTGTACAGAATAAGCAAGGCCTACGCGGTTTACGACGAGGAAGTTGGTTACTGCCAGGGTTTAAGTTTTCTAGTCGCCAGTCTCTTGCTACACGTAAGTTCGCAAAAAAAAAAAAAAAGAAAAAAAAAATTAAGGACATGGAAGTGCTTTAAAGTAGTCAAATCAGCGATTCGACTAGTTTTAAAAAAAATTGTACGTGTTAACATGAAAAATAATTAGACAAATTGAAGATGATCAGGCGTTTACCGATTTAAATAGAAATACTACTGTTATTTAACGCCCACAATTTTACAGAAACGATTACAAAAAAGAAGCACCGATACGACTAGTACGAAGCGTTCCAAACTCCTTAAATCAGTGCTATATCACAACAATATGCAATTCATAAGCCCTCTTTTCTTTCAGATGCCGGAGGAACAGGCATTTTGCGTATTAGTCAAGTTGATGTACGATTACGGTTTGCGAGACTTGTACAAGGATAGATTCGACAATCTTCACATGAGATTTTATCAGCTTAATCGTCTAATGGAGGAACAACTACCAGAGCTGTACAAGCATTTTTGTGATCGTGGCGTCGAGACGCACATGTTTGCCGCACAATGGTTTCTCACGCTATTCACAGCTCGTTTTCCGCTCTATCTAGTCTTTCACATACTCGATGTATTTCTACTACAAGGACTAGACACGCTATTTCAAGTGGCCCTCGCCTTGCTAATGGTAAATTATTTTTTTTCATCGGATATTTTCGCTCAAAAATCTTCTTCATTAGTTATAACTACGTGTACCTTCTTTAAATTTTTACGTTTTTATACGCCACTTCCCCTCAAGACCCCCCCTCCCCCCCACCTCGCAAAAATCTTTCTTTCGTACCCTAAACGATTTTTCAATTTCTCACAGCTCTGCAAGAAAGAACTGCTGCAGCTCGATTTTGAGAGTATCCTCAAGTACTTCCGTGTCTATCTGCCGAAACGCTGTCGAAACGAGGAGGTCTCGCGTTACGTCATGAAACTCGCGTGTTCAGTCACCCTCAAGAAGCTGAAGAAGTACGAGGCAGAATTCACGGCATTCAAAGGTAACTTCATCTTCTACGTATGAGACCAGAGTACCGATGTGGTCCATCCCGCATATCAAGAAACAAACAAACACGATAAATATATATATATATATATATATATATATATACACATATCTATATATATCTATATATATATATATATCCTCGCTATTGCTGTTCACAATCACTGAAATCTCCACGTTTTGTATTGTTTGGCTGCACATTTATATCCACGCAATCCTATTACGTAGAAATCCGCAATTATGTATTGTCCTTTGGTTCTCAGTCTATCTCTGTCGCTGTCTCTTCTTTTTTTAATTAATGTATTACTAAAGTAGAATATTTAATAATATTAGAGTACGTAATAATCTATTAGACCCATACTAAATGTTGAACGTATTATAGGAAAGAAAAAAAAGCAATGTACGTAGAAATGCTAGTCGATTAGTTCATAAAAAGTACTTAGAAACAAGATATTCTTCCTCAGTAGTTAGACTCGATCTTTAGTATATCGAGTATTTTTGTTGTTGTTTGGTATCCTAGGTGGCGAGTGCATGATGCCAAGTAAATCTTTCTAGTCTTCTTTTTTTTTTTAAACAATACTTAGTCATTGGATAGAAGAAGAAAAAAAAAAAGAAAAACAATTAGCCGAGCAACCTCTTGACGTTGGGCAATGCTCGTGCAAAGAAACCGCGTCAAGAAAGGAAAATGAATATCTTTTGCAGAGAGCGGCAGGGATAACGAGACCGGATATTCCTCCTGGAGAACGGGATTCGAGAAATACGGTTGTCGATTGGGAAACTACTTAAATCAGAGATTCGGTCCGTCCGATCTTTATTATCGAAGAGTCGAGCAGACCGAGTCTGTTTGAACAGATGAACGCGCGAGTTTCTTGCTGAGCATCGAAATTCGCTTTTGTTCTTTTTTTTTTTTTTTAATTATGTTTTTTTCTTCCACACTTGCGTCACTCGGCAAGAAGTCGTGAGAGCAATTAATTTATGCCGCTTTGTTCAGATTATTTATACCGTCTTCGTTGAAGCTTCGCTTGCAGGATTCGCCCCGAGATCGTTGACGTTAAATTATTTTTTGTAGATTTTCACGTGGCGTTGCAAAAAAAAAAAAAAAAACATCACTCTTGTACTGTTCTGTTTATGAATTACACGTAATATTATTTATTGGAAGTAAAAAAAAAAAAAAAATACGATACAAAAACAAGAATAAAATACATAGTCTACACATAGAAAACTCTCGTTAGTTATTCTCGATCACCCTTTACGTCCCTGTCGTTGCTCCCGGCTTAAGCCACACCCCGCAAATGCCTATTTTCGTGTGCTATTACAACGTTATATGTGCTTGGGAATTACAATACACTGTGTACTCACTCGCATCCGCTTGTGTTGGTCATGCATGTCCTGAGCTCATCGGGGGATCGTCGGAATCTAACAATATCAAGTTCGTTACATTTATTTCATGGAGCGTAAATACGATGAATGCTCTCAAGATGATTTATTTTTAAAAAATTTCCTGTAAGATAATGTACAGGCGATAGCCACAACACTCAGGCACTCAACGTTGGAAATACGTGTTTCACACGAGGTATTGACAGACTGTCGTCTAACGGGTCGTTAAATGTAACCGATAAGAGCGTACAAAGTGGTCGCAACGGAGTCTTACGTCAACTCAGTTATGTTTCTGAGTTAGGCGCAAAGCGTAAATGTTCGTTTCGTACACAGATTGTAAGGACGAAACCGTGGAGTGCAAAGACGCTACCAACAGTGGCAGAAGCAGATGTTTCAGCTGCTGTTTTTTTCGATCAACAAGACGGAATTTCGTTAATCATCGTAATTTCGGTAATCACGTAAGGGCGGTAGAAAAAAAGAGAAATACACTGGGAGAAAGAAAAAAAGAAAAATACTAAATCGAAATACTAATCTGCAAGTTGCGGTTGGCCGATTATTTAAATTGTTGAAATCTCAGATTGGTAGCAATTCTCATTACTTTCGGACTGTATTTATTTTATTCTATTAATTATTTAATATTACTTGTTAGAATATTTTACCATATTGGAAAGAACATAGTTTTTACGTTTTATTAAAACAAAAAAGGAGATCCATAAAACTTTGTTAAAGTAGAGCCAAGTGAAGATAGTGCTAAGATTCAAAAAATTTTTTGTACATCCTTTAAGGAGACTTCAGCGGTAGAAAGGAACATTCGAGTACTGAGATTTCGAAAATTGTTTATATACATTTTCAAAAGGAAATTGGTATTGAAGCAGGTGAAATCCAATTTATGGAGTCGTGTTTAAAGTTTTAAAAATGCATAAAAATCGATTTACAGAAAAATAACCCAATTTATTTTTTTTTTTTTTTTTGTAAATTTAATGAACGTATTTTAAATCAAATGTTTATACATTTTCTCATCGATGTGGCTGGATATTCTACAAAAAATTAATACCCAATTATTTTTGAAGACAAGCAAATATTGTGATTTCAAAAAACTGATAATTTTATGAAATATAATTTTTTTTTTTAACATCCTATAATATTGATAAGGAAATGTACAAACATTTAATTAAAAAACGATATTTGATACATATATTTTTTTAATGTCATAAAAATCATACTACATTATAGGCCATTATTTTTTTTTATTTGCTTTTTTCAAACATTTTATTATATATTTACGCACTTCGTTACTAATATATACTGTGAATAATGAATATCAATTGATTTATAGAACAAATAGAGTGAATTCGAAAATATTAGAATTGTTACAACTGCGATACAAGCGAATATTCAGTCGATTTAGCAAATCATTTTTCTCAGTGATATCTCGATTTTTTTTTGTTTGTTTTCAATTACCACTTTATATTTGAATTTAAAAAAAAAACATAAAGTTGTAAGTGACACTCTGGAAACTGCTGTTTTTCGTCAGATAAAATGCATTTCGAGAGAGTCTCGGACAAGTGGTTTTTATCGTTTATACCAGCACAATCTAATCCATTTAATCGTGAACGCTTGAACAGTACACGAGTACGGTTAGAGAGCAGCAACAACACACGCCTGTCGTACAATATATCTATCGATACATGCTGTAGGTTCGTGGCTTAAAATGGGCCAGAGTTTCGCAAGCGGCCAGTCAAAGTTATGCCAGTCTCTCGGCAAAGTATCGTGTGTCGATTAGTAACGCTTGAAACGCGACTGCTGGTGTTCCTCGATGTATCGAGTGTCACACGAGAATGAGCCACATTGCCCAAGCTGCGTTACAGAGTGAGCTCTTATAACGAAAAAAATAATAAAAATTCTTATGATTCGTGAGAATAAAAAAAATATATATACATAAATAATTTTATTATAATTATAATGACGTTCGTCTTGTATTGTCTACATTGAAAAGTGTCTCTGCCAGGTGTGCAACGCTAAGAAACTCACCGAGATCTTGTTCTCTTTCTTTTTCTTTTTGGAGTAGAGGCGCAAGAGAATGCCGACGAGTACAGCAACGAGGTACAACAGCTGCGAGGTGTCGTTGGTAGAAACGAGGAAGAAAAACAGAGACTCGAAGCCGAACTCGTTCAGGTGAAAGAGATGCTGCAACGGGAAGTCAAACGCGCTGATACTGAGAGCAGAAGGAGCGTCATCATAATTACCGAATACAAACAGGTAAACCTCAAGCAAGCGGTTAAACGTCGATCTTAAGAAAAACTACTTTCCCTTTCGCTGAATAAGAGTTATGTACGGTTTTTTTTTTTTTTTTTTTTTTTTAAATACCGGCAACAATTCAATGATCCAAGAATCACTGTGATTTCTCTTTCATTCGTTCAGATTTGTCAACGACTTGAGGACGATTACAATGCGGCGAAATCAACGCTGAGCGATTTACGAGTAAGTGAAACTCATCGATAGATGATATTGAGAAAAAGATCATTTCTAATAACTGGATTAACGATTATTGGTGAACAAAATATTTGGTAGAATTAAATATTTGTCAATGGAAAAAAAATTTAAACATTAAAGTACGTAGATACGTTTATATAGGAAAATATCGTAGTACAAATGAGTTGCGTTTTTTAAAAATAAATTCTGTTATTTTTAACGTATCCGCAAAAATAAATAATAGTAATAAAAACGTATTTTTTATTATTATTTATTTAATAACATTTATTGTTATTATATTAGTAAAAAAATTGTTGAATGCAAGAATATTTCTTTCGACTTGTTTAATTTGGAGCTTCATTAATTAGTCGTTCGCATTAAAATGATTATTTTTAAGTTTGCTCGCAGAAGAATTATAATTATGTCAGAGATAGTCCGGAAATGGTATTCGCTGTTTTTTAACAGTCGCCAACATTTTTTCACCCGATACTCTTTTTGACTTCACAAGGACATTTTCAACATTTGTATTTTTAAACAGGCAAAGGTTTCCAAGTGCGAAAAATGCCGAGGTTCGTCGAGCGAAGCGAAGAGCGACGCGCAAATGTCCGACATATCCCATCCGCTGGAAAATCGAACAGATCCGCTACTTCATCGAGCGCAGGAAAGAGTTCGCGAATTAGAACTCGAGCTAGCTCAGACGAAGCTCGCACAAGTAGAGGCAGAATGTAGAAATCAGGTACGCTTACGTCTTATCATTTTATCAGAAAAATCAATAGATCATCGATGTAAGTTATCCTATTGTTATCAACTTCTAAAGAGGCTAATTTTTGGAAATCAATTTCGGACAAACTACAAATGCTAGCAAAAAAAAATGCGTATTATTATTAATGTTTTTTGACTGCATGAAAATACGCCCGAGGATTTCTTAGCGAAAACTGGGGTATTTTTTTTTTTTGAAAATTTTTGTTATACATTTTTTTGTATACCCGTTGAAATCACTTCAAACCAGATCTATCTTAGTCCACACTAGTTTTTCCTTGAGAACGTGTACAAACAATTAAAAAAATTGTATTACTTTATTAACCGCAGGAACTACCTTAACAGTTGCATCAATTATTTAAAGGCAAACTTTTTTTTAACAGTAGAACCCTTAATCTACTTCTGCTGTGTAAACATTATTCTTTATTTTTTTTTTTAGGATTTGACTCATCAACTTCACGCGACCGCCTCAGAGCTCCAAGCGGCGCGCAATAGTTGGCCATGGCTCAGCAAAACGCTGTCGAGTATCAAAGAAGCGGCGAACAAGCGTGAGCCAATAACCCCAGGGGTTATTAGACGTGAGAGCGCACCAGGCGGTGATATGCGTCACACATTGCACTCTCAGAGTCGCGACAATCTTAAGGAAGTCGTGTGATGGGGGTGAGTAAAAGGCTTTTTGCGAATGGACGGGAGATCCACGATCGGAGAGGCGCGTGGATACTGACCAAGGACAAATCCTTGACTCCCTCTGTTCCTCCCGCCCTTTCCCAACCGCGTTAATCGATGTCTACTTGAAATTTTGCCCACGGCCACCGAGCACTGTAACACAATTATTTCACCCAAAAAAAAAGAAAAAAAAAAAAAAAATAACAAACAAACAACAAAGATACTTTACATATTACTACGATGAACGAGAGACAAAATGTACCGCCGCTCCCAACAAAACACGATATACGTTATTGATATTATATATATTTCCAAGACATTAATTGTTACGAAAAGTTTGTTACGTTTTACAAGTATATTCGTTTTTATTGAGTCCGATATTTATGTTGAATCGGACGACGCGCATGCCATCATCAAATTCATCACGATTTATTATTATTATTATTATTATTATTATTATTATTATTATCACCGAAAGAAAATCATTGTCGTCGTCGAGATTGCACGGGGTTACGTTTTCTAAATCGGCTTCGTTTATTCTTAAGTTATCTTAAGTTATCTCTTGTTTATTTTTTGAATGCGTGAGTGAGCGTATGTATGAATGTGTGTATGGGTCTCGCCAAAAAAAGGGGACGTATTTGAGGGATAAGTCTGCCGCTGCCATATAAATTCGTTTGCGAATTTGCCAGGAAGTCACGGTGCGAGACGATCATAATTATTATTGTAAAAGACACGCAGGACAAATATCCACAATACTAGAATGATAGTATTTTAAGTGTATATGCTGTGTTTTGTATGAAAAAAAAAACTAGTCTAAGGATCGCGACAAGAGATGTAACTATGACGACGCTATGAACAGAGAAGCAAGATTATCAGGAGGAACAGAGACGCGACGTTGAGAGGGGGTCACTTTGGTCGGGCATGAAACGACCGCAATTCACAGGTTTTTTAAAATCAAATTTTGTTCAAAGATTGCGTAAAAAAATTAACGTAGTTATATTGAAATTTCGAAAAATCGAATATTTTGTTTGCGGATAAATGCCGTGGTTTAACCGTTTTCTTTTTAATGGCAAAAGTTGCATGAAAGAAAATAATTTTTCTTTTTATAGACGTTTCGACATATCGCAAATTTGAAATCAATCGGATTAATACTGTGGTAGAAAGTCCGGATTGCAGATTTAAAGCACATAGTTTCGCGGGAACTACGTCCCTGCGCTTATTTTTTTCATCAAATTTTAATATAATTTTGTGATTTTGTATTTATTATACAAAATAATTAATCTTAAAAAATCAATCAAGCTCAGTGGTTGCGTAAATATTTAAAAAAAAAAAACTTAAAATTGCGGTAATGTTATGCCCTGCCATGGTGAAATGATCCCTTAAGCCCTTAAAGATCATACATTTCGAATAATCCGTTAAAGAGCTCTGCGAACATTTTTGTTAATTTAATTTTCTTTTTTTGTTTTTGTACTGAAATCCATTTAACATTCCAAGAGACTTTAGCAGTCCTCGCAATATCGGACGTCACGGTTATTGCTGTGTTAATTTACTGCGTAATTTCGACACAAATAGCATTATATGGTATCCGCTCTGCACAATCATCAAATACGTAAGACGTATTGAGAGAAGCATGAGGAAAGTGTAGCGCAACCATGACCAAAACAATTTGCCGAGCATTGAATTAACGGGTCGCTGTCCCGTAATACCGGAAATCGGGCCTTGTACGATTTTTCGAGTTCCACACAATTTTTTTACGATTGCTGCAGTATTTTTAATGCGGAAGAAAATCGGTATGTAAATCTTGCTGACTACTCTAGTTTTTGGTACACGCGGTGTTTAAGAATAAAGCGCTGATAATTTTTTCAAATAAACCTAAAAAAAAAGAGACTAAATAAAATTTCTCCGAATCTATAAGAAACACACTGCAAATTTATCTATTAATTCAATAATATATTTCAAATATATACATATATTTAATATTGTATTGAAATTATGTTTTTCAGGCTGAAGTGAAATTGAATGACAAATATATATGTCACAGTAAAATCATTAACATTTTCTTTATTTTAATGCCGTATATCCCGAAAATTGGAGCAACTTAAGATTTATCCCTTTTTTTTCTTCAAAAATATTAGCTAAATCAATCGTCAAAATTTGGCATCTTGGAAATTGTATTTCAGTCCGTAAAAACTTTAATCACCGAAGCACCGAGAAAATAATATGAATTCTTTTAGTATATATATATATATATATATATATATCACAAAACTCCGTTCGAGATATTGATCAGAGTAAGGAATGCATATATGAAATACTGGTTCACGAGAAGAAGAGGGATTCACGAGAAGCGCACGCTAGTCTACTTCACTGTAGAGGAAATAGATATAGCGGTGTGCGTCGTTTATTACCAATAGCGGAAGTCGAATCAAATATTTTAATGTAAATACCGAGGATTAAAAA
Organism: Perithous albicinctus; assembly: GCA_964016905.1. Classification (NCBI taxonomy): domain Eukaryota; kingdom Metazoa; phylum Arthropoda; class Insecta; order Hymenoptera; family Ichneumonidae; genus Perithous; species Perithous albicinctus. The sequence goes on from OZ024699.1 coordinate 15,738,873, forward strand.
AAAAAAATTAAAGTATCACCTTCTTTACGCTTAGGCTAATAACCCCGATCGCGTGAAGTCTATTTAGTTTGCCCCCCGAACTAATGTATAACGATTCGTTCAAACAACACCCTGTAATTTCATTCCGCCATTATCGAAATAAAGAAAGATACCAAAAACCATGATGAATCTTACGTGTGTATTATTTAAATAATACGATAAGGATGCGGTTGACTCGGTGAAGAGAAGAAAACAAAAACTATCATCAGGGAACTAGTAACTTTTATTTTGTATCACCCGAGTTTTCACATCAACTCGAGAACGGTACCACGATATGCAGTAAATCAGTCTTGGAGTATTTTTTTCTTCTTTTAATCTTCTTACTCACCAATTTCTCTAAATCAAAACACATTCTATCGCACTGTCATATTGAGTCTATGCGCTGCCTGCAGACTTTTATTATACTGTAATAAGAAAAAAAAAAAAAAAAACAACGAAAAGAAAAAAGAAAATTCAAAAACGTAACGCAACGATAGACTCTTGATAATGAAAATCTTATGGCCACGAAGATTAAAAGGTAGTAAAAAAGAAAAAAAAATAACCGAACGATCTAAAGATTCCTAATCGTAGGAAAATATACTCATAATATTCGTGGTAAAAACGCCACATGTGCGTCTATCTTTCTTCTCTCTCTCTCTCTCTTTCTCTTTTTTTTTTCTTCTTTTGATCATTCGAGCTCAGCTTCGATTATAAAAATGCAGTCGAACGCTGAACTCCTGAAGTAAGAGGTGCATTGCAAGCAACCTCAATTTGGAAGAACCCGTAGTATATTTTTGAGAGCGAATGCAGCATCGTGTTTTGTGATAATAAGCCAACATTAATTTCTTTTTTTTAGTAATAATCTCCGCTGGCGTTCCAATCGACCGTTTCCTCGCTGCTCTCCGTCGAGATCTCTTCGACATTGTCGTCCTCCGACGAAGTGCTGTCGAAACCCTCATCAAGATCCAAAATTCCTGCGTCACCAGCTGCATTAACGTCGGCTACGAGACGGTGATCATCATGATCCATGAGTTCGCCGGCTGCTTGTCTTCCAGCGACATTTCCTCTTTCTAGAATTCTAAGTAACCACACGGGAAAACCATTCTCAAGTGCGTAAATATCATTCTCATTTTCCAGATCGTTTTCCAGTACATCAATGAGTGGTTGTAAATCTTCATCGAGAACGATTTCAGCTTCAGCTATCATATTGTTGCCTTCGTCGTCACGATTATTATTCGCCAAATCACCGTTTTCCACATCGGCGTGATCGAGAAAACCAAGTCGCGGAGCTTCGGCAACGCTTGGCGATTCCGAGTCCGATATTCTGTCTTGTGCTATGCTCGAGAGATCGTATTCTGGTGTCATGTCCTGCGTTGACGAGGAATTTGGATAGCCCGAGTCCATGACTTCGGGTGACCAACTGTTAGGCGGTGTTTCCGGTGCGTCCGGTGACGATGATTTAACGTCAACGATTTCGGATGTTTCCGGCAGTTTCGAACGACTGTAGTCTTCAATTTTGCCGGGGTGTCTCTTGTGCGTTGACGCGATTAGACTCGGGTCTGTGTGAACGATCGGGTCAACGTAGCTGGCAAATTGTACCCTCGCGCTTATGTCGTCGCTTTGTGCGTTTCTTATCGGTGATTCTTTTGAGCAGGTACTCGTTATCGCGTCAATAATCGTCGATTCCCTGGCATCTTTGGAAATTATTGTGCATCTAAGCTCGAGGCTCTCCGGTGCTCTTTGCCTCGCTAATCGCGTCACGTGAAGTTCCTCCTGCACGTTACTCGAGTCTAAACTTTCGGAGGAACTGATTCCTCCACTTTCCGATGTAATCTCATCGACGGGATCGTCAAACATTTCATTTCCACCTTTCAGCTTGACGTGATCCACGTTCTTGTACACCGAATTCTCTTCGGGTGGATAAAATTTTCTCACAGTACTGAAACTCGAGTTCGAACTCGTAGTTGTCGGTGTTGAGATGTTTTCGTTAGATTGCAACGACGCTTGACTAACGCTGTTTAAACGATCAGCGACATTCTCGAGACTAGAAGATTTTTGTGCTTCGGGATTTTGCCGGGATTCGAGTGACGATCTCGGCGAGCTTGTGAATTGCGGTTGATTAACGACGTCGCTGCTGAATGCACTCGACGACGATAATCTTTCTTGAATTTGTAATTCCGACGTGGCATCAACGGAATCTTTCGATTCATCGAACGTACAGTTTAATGCCGCGCAATCGAAACTCGGATTTGTAATGTTTTCAGGACAAGCTTCTCGATCTTCGTTTCGAGATGCTTCAAGATATATACTGCACAAACTGTCGATCTCCATATTATCCTCAGTCTTTATTGAACATTCATCGAGTTTTTGCGCTATCGTGGCACTACTTTTTGTTTGATTTAAAGGACTACTTGATTCGAAGATTTTCACAGCCTCGGTTTTACACTCAACCGATGAATTTTCATTTTGATTGGAGATTCCGGTTCCGGCACTCGGAATATTCACGCTTTGATTCGTGTTGTTATCGGCTGATTCGAAGCTCTGCAAAGAAGGCGAAAAACCTTCGGGCTCAATTGAATCGAGCATCGAATGTACGTGGGAAACATTCGATATTTCGATGCCATTAAAGTCTCCTGTATCGAGACTTCTAGTCAACGAAAATTCAGCCTCAAGCGCGATATCGTTAACCGCTAGAATTGGATCATGCGTTTCTTCGCTCGCGGGGATATTTGACCCCGGTATTTCATAAACATCGTCCCAACATTCGTCGTATATATTTTCTACATTACCCTCACCCCAATTACCCAAATTTTCGCGATAAGACGAACTCTCGCGATCGTAAACGGCGTCCCAATCATCCTCGATATCCTCGTTCTCTAATTCGTCGTCGTAATCGGAGAACGTTGACAATTCGGGGCAAACAATCGCTGCACCCTCTGCGTGATCCACCACCGCGTAACCACCATTCTCGAGAATCTCTCTAAGCGTCTCAGCTGATATGCAAAATTTTTCGAGTTGATGCAGAAGCGATTTCAGAGGATACTCCTCGAGGCATTCCGAATTGTTCATTGTAAAGCGTCTTATGTAGTACGAAGCTTCATCGAGTATTTTCTGCTCGTCGGAACGATTGTCGACGCGATATGGAAATTCCTGACACGTTACTAATTTGAATAGGCCTTCTATCCCGTAAATGGGGAGATTGTCCGATTCGCGGATTCGAGTAAATACTGCCATTTGCGAGCAACAACCCAGGTGCTCCGTTCCTGTGGGCCCTGAACCAATGCCTTCGAATGAAACTCGGTATTCCGGATATCTCGACACTATGTTGTTTGCCCTGGTAAAAATATGAATCTAATTAGGAAATTACCGGAATCAGTGAAAATATTCTATCACGCGTGGTCTAAATTTTATGAAACATTAATTCCTTTTATCAATTGTAATTTAGTTTTAAAGGTGTACAAGAAATAGCGAGATATTTATTTTAAAAAGATTTTGTAAAACAAGCAAGAAATTGAGTTTAGGGGGCATTTCAGTTGAACTCGACCGACGTCCGACCTTACCCCTCCGAATTTAGTACTCAATTTTTTCTAAGATTCTATCAGATAGTAAGTACACATCCAAATTTTTTCAGATTTTTTCGATGCAATCTTTTGAAGTTATAATTTTTCTATTGAAATCGATTTTTGGAAAGTTACGTTTTGTCGAGGAGGCGTATCGATAATTTTGTTCAACAAGACCTACCAATCCTCAAACTGTTGCCTTGTCCATTCAAACTTATGATCCCAGTGTCTCATTTCGTCTCCCATTTTTGGAAATAACACATTAAAATCCGCATTGGGAGTTGTTATAGCTGCAACCAGTGGCTTGATATACCCAAAGACATTGTACGGAAATTCCATAAGAGTATCCGGATACAAATGTTCAATCCTAGAATTTTAAAGAGACATACAAAATACATACGCCTTATAATTCTCACACGTTAGAAAAATACATAAGCTGCAAGCAAAACCTACAACTCTATAGCAACTACAGCATCGCAATTGGCCAATTTAAGGTCTCTCTGCGTGACGCTTCCTTCGTAAACTTGAATGCTGAGCGGATCAGGCCTGTTTTGGATATAATCGGCATTCAACGGCATAGCCTTGACCTTGTGAAACTCGAGTGTTTCTCTGTCGACATCGATGCAGAGTATTTCCTCGATACCCAAAGTGTTCTTGAGATGAGTTAGGAATCCTAATTCGGAGCAACCAAAATCTACGACCTGTTGCAATGGATTTGAAAGAAGCAAGTACAAAATTACGTTTTTTTTTTCGATTTTCATTCTTTCTACGCTACATCGAACGAATTTCGTGGATGTGGGGAAAAAAAAAAGCGGGTATTGTCATTGAATATATTTCTGAATAATAACAAAGTGAGGACAGGATGACAAATCGTGATTGGACGAAAGGAAACATTGAAGCACATAGAGCTCGAACGGACCTTCTTGATTTTTCCTTTATAAATTGGATCAGCGAGGACTTTTTGTACGGCAATATATCTCTGAATGTAAGCTGGAGGAGAAAATCGCGGTGCTCTGATTCCATCGTCGTTATCGTCGGAATACGGTGCGAATGGATCGCTCGCAAATTTTTTTGACAATTTTCCCGGCTTTGCTTCGTCTTTCTCATCGTTGACTTTTCGCTTAGCCGAATGATAATTCTCGTACATCATCTTCCCGATGAGATAAATCACGTGGAAGAATACGATAATCATGTTTATTGTTTGTTGTTTTTTGGTAAAAATAACGTGAAATTTATGGCAAGTGCGACATTGCGATACGCGCACGAATTTTCCACTGACATGTTAGCGCGCATGCGCGCCGCCATGTTGTTGGTTTTTGTGTTGCACTTATGGCGCGCTCGATTAACGACACTCGCATTGGTCGGAATTATTTTTTAAATGTAACCAATAGGTGATCAACGTTTGTGAAATTACAAGAGATTTGTGAACGGAGGTCATTTTTTCGTCAATTAACCGTCTTGTGATCGTCAATTGACCGATCTAAAAGAAAAAACATGACCGCGCATTCTGAGATGCGAGAGCGGGAGAACGCCATTCATTTAAAAAACATCCACGCCTTTAAATTCAAAACAAACATTATCCGGCAAATAATCCGGTTAATTAACCGCGGCTATATGTTACCTGCAGTCAAATATATATTTCAGTTGGTACTTAACAATAAAAACAAACTTATTTTTATTAATTTTTTTCAAAATTAAGTTTCTACTTTAGTTTAGTTTTAGAAAAAAAAAAAAATTATAATTAAAAAAAATAATTTGTTATAAATTTATAGTTCCATTAAACAAAAACGACAGGATGCAAAGTAGAACTTTGCACATAGCTTCATTATTTTTTAATTCCAATAAAGCTACCTCAATTTTTAGAAAAGTTAAAAAAAGAAAAATCCGATCTAACCAAAATTGCCTTTTAAGGTTTCTGATTTAAAAAATACTCGTTAAAAAAAAATGATGCCACGTGCGAACTCACCTTTCAAACTTTCTCTTGGCATCGTACATCGGACAATACTTCATCGATAGAGAGGTATACAGCCAATAAGAATTAATAAAAAGAACAAGAATCTCCGATATATATACTATAATTTATTTCATGTTTCAATAATATTTAAAATAATACGATTATCGATAGCAGTCTACGAGTTTGCTAATCAAGCAACGGCATACACGATACACGGTGTGGGGTTTTTTTTTTTCATATAAATTATAGTTATCATTGACTTCACTCCACTTTATCAATCTCTTTTTTAACTCTTTAAATTATAGTCGAATATATTTTAATAATATATATATATATATTTATATATAGTTTTTGTATTTCATAATTACAAGCTTTGCCTTTTTCCATTCTCGATCGGATCGAATATATTCGCGCCACAATTATATAAATCTCGGTGTCGTTAAAATTTTTATTATACGCTTTTTGTACACGCGTATACGTTACATATATTTATATATATATGTTTATCGGTGTCCTATATAAGTGGACGCGTATTTTCATTTTCGCGTTTTTAAAATTTTTTATATTATGCAGGAGGAGATCGCTTAATGGCCGTATTTTACAGCCCTCAGGAACATAAAATTCATTTAACAGTAATTATAATGAATTTTCATTATAACGCCGCTGCTTCTATCTACAAAATCTCGTGGAATCAACATTTTTATTCACGCAAGCATTATATCCTATATCGTGTCGTACTATATATATTATTTACAGGAGGAAAAATGAAAATTCTATTTTTGTTTTCTCTCTCTCTCTCTCTCATGTTTTCATTATTCGTCCCCTCTTCTCTTAAACACCCGAAACGCAGATTGTCAATAGCTTCTCTACGTAATTTCTCTATTCGCGCTTATGTCGCGCAAAATGTAATCACATGCCTCTCAGGATTATTCTTTTAGCAGCTGTTTTTGTATCAGAAAATATGTGTCAACGTTATATCACTCTAGTTTTCTCGATTTTCCTATGGAGATTGAAATATAAAGTAGCAGTAAGTAGGTTTTACAAACACAAATTTCATTAGAAAAAATTGCCTGAATATTACTGAGGGGTGCGTGGGCTCCCTGCGGATGTTCCTGCATTTTCGGTGGTGTCAATATATATATATATATATATCTTTTCAAGATACAGCACCCTTAAGAGCCTACTAGCTTATCGATACAGTATTTATACGAGGTACACGTGAGTCCGGTAGAAATGTCGAACTTCGAGTTCTTTCATAAAAAAACGAACAGTGAGCTTCACAATACTTGATTCGTGATGACGCGATAAAAAAATCGCCAAATCGCCGTTTAATTGAAAAAGTCATACGGAAAAGAAAAAAAATGAGAGATAAAACATTTTGCTGATACGCAGGCAAGAAATGTATGCAAAAATTGAGCTTCAAATTCTTTTTGTTTTTTTTTTTACGGCCATATCGAGACACGTTCACGAGCGTTCTTTCATTAGCGAATATCATTAATTGACAAAAGGGATTTTTTTTCATCGATTGACAGGCTTTTGCTTTCTTACTTATTTTTTGGCACGTTTACCAACTTGACACTGCTGCGAATAATTAATCGAAGTAATAACAAATACGCGAGCAACGAGTTGGCAACAAGTGGTATCTATCAAATGCAGATTCACTTTCTTGTCGATAGGCCTCGCCATCAAAATGATTTTCATTTTAATTCGTATAGATTATTAATGATCGTACATAACGCATATTGCAGGGCTGGTATCAACGATTCGATGGGAAAAAGATTTTTTATTTTTATATTCTTTTAAAAAAATTCATATAGAACACGAACGTACGAAGGTGCGCGATTGTCGTTCAAAATATCACTCGTTCTTTAATTCTTGTGGTCGATCCCAAGTCGTCCAAAGAAAAATCTTTCAATTAATCAAACACCGGAGCTTGATTGAGAGTAAACGGAGAGACGGTTTTACGATAAATATCACAAGTGGCAAAGTGTGTAGTAATTAAAGAACGTTACTCCGAAAGAAAAATGCATACAAGGCGAACAAACGCCCTCTTTAAATAAGTAGATTGTAGGAGAAAAAAAAAGGAAAACTATTTAAATACTTTCAGCTTATCTCAGGCGTAAGATTGATCCAACGATATAGCTATTTTATTTCCCTTTTCGACCCAATTTCTGAGTCTACCTCGGAGCTCCTCGAGACTCTTGGACTTGGCTTTATTTATTCTCTTGTACTTGACGTCTTTTGGCTTAGTGACAGATCGGTGATTGCTCATTACCCTGTTGTATGTGACCTGAGCCTGTTGGCCCTCGTCCTTCGGTCTCTCGCTAGGTGGAGAATCCGCTTCCTGCGCGAGACGCTCAAAACTACCGTAGAGATCCTGAAGTCTACCTTTCCCTGTTGCAACATTCTTCGCTCGTCTCTCATCGCTCTCCGAATTTTCCGTCGATTCCGAGGGCTCTTGATTATTCTCACTGTCTACGTCCTCTTCTACCGAATACACGGTCTCGAGGATTTCCGGCCTTCTCAGATATCCGTTGCTTCTTCGCATCGACGAGTATTTGCTCGAGGGATCAACCGCGTCCGAAACTGAACGTATCACAGTTACGTCTGTGATATTCGAGCGAAATCTGTGACAAAAAAACAAGCTTGGCATTAATTTCGCAACTTTTCAGGAGATAATAATTTTAAGGTAAATAATTAAAATATAAAATACGCAAGCAGCTCATTAATTTTAAACACTATTTGTTTATTTATTTCACAAGCTATTTCATAGTTGTCTAAAAAAAGAAATTAGTCTACTATTTGATAGGAAAATTTATAAAAGATTTATATTAGCGAAAAATAAAGTCATGAGTTATTTTGAGTCATCCTATTTTCATTACTTCTGATCTTTTTATTTATTTTTTAAAATTTTCCTGACATTCAAAGTTGACTATTCTTTTTCTTTATTTCAAGTTTACCTCGGTGGTGTAGGATCATCAACAGCTTCCTCGAGAACGACAGCGCTATCGCTGTCCCCGAGGCTGTCGAGTCGATCGAGAGCATCGCAGGGTGGTGAGTCCCTGATTTCGGTGCTTTTCTCCGCCAATCGACTCTGCAATTGTCTTATGACCCTCTGTTGCCTAAGAATAATAGCCTCGCGTTGCGCGAGACTTGCCTCAATTTCCTTCTGTTTCCTGCACAGTCTCGACTCGAACAGCAACAGTTGGGACGATAAGGTGCGCAGCTGCTCCGCTTTTTCCCTCGTCAGTCTTGCAACGAGATCCTCCTGCCAAATTCAAGATAAAATACATATGTTAATTCACGATTATTTCAATTTACATTTTCAATTGTGTTCTTTTTTTTAGTATTGCCTATTATTTGTGAAAACGAAAATACATCATTTTGGAAGCCCTCAAAACTATAATTGCAGCTCTTTCACTATCTTCACATGTGTTACGATTTACGACAATTTAAAAAGTAGCAGATTCCTAACAATTTCCAGCCAATTTCAATTACACCATTGTTTCCTTCAACGCCAATGGTGCAAAGTCGTTAGAACCAACAGGAATATTCCTGATGATGGCAAACATGAGCCGGACGTACGTCCAAGCTGGTACACCATTGTCAGGGAAGTATATCCTTCGGTACCGACGTGCAGCAGGAACGAAGAGGATCATTAAACGAATTGTCTGCTCGTGGAAATGCTGCCAGTAGCAACGTGCAACAAACTCGTGGTTCGTCCTCGTGTCGTATTGGAGTCGGTACCGGTGTGCTGAAGAAAGCGCTCAGTGCGTTCGTGCGCGACACCGGTCTGGGACGACTTCGGCCCTCACCGAGTCGATTATGGCCGAGAGAGGAGCCGGTTAACGGCTTATGAATAAAGCCCCGAGCCAGTGAGCGTCACGCGAGTGCAGTTTTTAGCCTTCCCTCTCTTTCTCTGTCGCTCCTTTTTTTTTTTTTTACATAGCGTAACGAGTGAGACCGGCTGTTCGTGTTTTGCGAGGGCAACATCGGCCGTACGTTGCTTGCATATATACTCGAACGGTTTCGCCTCCACCTTCTCTTTGAAGCTTCCTCTCATTCGAATCTCATTCTCCTTTTCCTCTCCTCCTCCTCCTTTTTCCGCCTCCCTTCTTAGCATATTTATTTCCTCGTCCTTCCCCTCAGCCCTCTCATCGATGCATTAAATAATGAAGAGCTCTATCAGGGACAACGGAACTCTGGCCGATCTCCCACTAAACTACAGAATATCATTGCACGTCTCGGCAAATTCCTTGAGTCTCGTTACTTCTTGCTCGCTTTTTTCTTTTTTTTTTCTCCCCTCGTTCAACCCGATACCACAGATATCGTGTAACAGAGACCGTTATAGACGTAGACTCTATTTTTGCTTGTGTTTTACGCGCGTTTCCCTTTTCATGGGATTGCCTGTGGGCTGTGATGAAGAATATGGGGCAATTTTATGGTAATTCATACACGATGATATCCGATCATCTTCAATCTTGAGATTTTATCTTTATTTTTATCAGTGAAAATAATGATTTTGTTTTCTTGTAGAGGAAGCTTTGTTTTCGTGAAAATGGTTTCTTTTGTTGGGGTTTTCATGTCAATGTGTTGCACAAAAATGGATTTTAATCAATTTATTGTTCGATTTTTATACTGCCAATCTTTCAGTTGCTTCTACACACGTCTCCACAAATCCTGGAGAATTCCAAAATTAAGAAGATGTCGGTTTATGACGAAATAAGCAAATGATTTGATTATATGGTTAAAAAAATGAATTTCTTTAAATTGAAAATAAAGGTGAAAATGGATCTACTATTGCATTCAACAGTTCGTCATGAAAATAGAAATTGATCATTTTTTTCTTTTTGGTACTATTCTCATCTTTCAAGATATCATTTTTAAAAACGCAATAAAATATAGACTTTTACGATAATTAAGGGCTCATTTAAAAACAAATTTATTGCGTTGTTCCAATTTATAGTTATTTCCTGCTTGAGGCGGTACTAGTAATTTTTGATATCACATACTGGCATGTTGCTTAGTCGGCAACGTCAAGATATTAAAATAATGATATATACGATCTCTCTCTCTTCGCTATTTCATCACGCATATCATGTAATTGGCGGTTTTGGCGAGAAAGCCTTTGGCGTGGCTTCGACACGATAGGAAAATTAATTATTACGAGCCCATCTGCCCATTGCCAATACGTTATAACCGATGGCGAATAGATACCGCAGTGCAACGTAAAAACGATAAGAGAATGAGAGAGCCCTTGTCGGACGTAATAATTCACCTGCAATTTAAGAGTCCTTCGCCAGGCGAGCATCTGGTGTGCCTGAGCCCTTTGCCTCGCCCTCAACGCTGCTATAACCGACTTTGCTTCCTCCAGTGACGTCACTTCCACCTCGATACTCTCGCGATTAAGCTCATGGCCTGTTATAACGCTCGAGTCGTTATTACTTATACGTCCCTCGGTCAGTGTCGCCAGTTGATGGCAATTGCTCTCCATCGACGTCTCGTCGAAGCTGCAAACAGCAAAAGAAAAAACGAAACAATTATTATAAATCTGAAGGCACAGAGATGTACTGAAATTTTTTTTTATTAACTATGAATAAATATTTCTTGGGAATAATTCGTATAACTGTTGAATTTACGTGCTGTTATACAAGAAGGCATGATTTTCAATCATTAGTTTGGTGTACAGTGTAAATATTATTAAGAAGTTGAAATCAACTCACGTGTATTTTTTGAGTAATATTACACAATAGGAATATTTTATGTTTCTAATATTATTTATTATTTTACTATGGGGGCTTCGCCCCCGCTGCGCATATTATTTATTATTTTACTGTGGGGGCTTCGCCCCAGCTGCGCATATTAATTATTTTACAGTGGGGGCTTCGCCCCCAGCGCGTAAAGCTTGGGGGCGAAGCCCCACGAAATGCAAATTTTGCTTTCGTAATTTTGTAAATATTATAAGTTTGTTCTATTCTTTAGAGGAGGGTTTCATGGGGGACTTCGAAATACCATACGGAGGAAAATAAAATAAATACCTTACGGGGACTCGAAGATCAGACCAAGAAGGGGTCTTATGGAGGTTTAGATCAAAATCAAGTCCTGGAAAAGGCCACCATGGGGGCTTAGAAAAATCAGGCCCTGGAAGGAGACCTCATGGGACCTTACAAAAATCAGGCCCTGAAAGAGGGCATCATGGAGACTTAGAGAAAATCAAGCTCTAGAAGAGGACATTATGGGGACTTGGAAAAATCAGGCCCTGGATGGGGATCCTTATGGGCATATAGAAACATCAGGACTTTATATCGCGTCTCTAAAATCAGAAGGGCGTAAGCTCTATGCTTATACACTGCGGATATGCGGCCTTTAGACACACGATATAAAGGCTATAAGGCTTTTTTTATATAATATAGAAAGATATTTATTCTGATCTGCATAATCAAGAATGTCAAAAGTTCGAAGCATATTTTTTATTATGAAACTCTTTATAGTAACGAGGGGGAGTTTATTATTATTATTATTAGTATTATTATTATTATTATTGTAGCTTTGTATTATTAATGTATTATTATTGAAGCTTTATCGTCGTTTCGAAGAATGGAACAATTTGAGCGTACGCTGTAAAGCTATAACGATCGACGTTTCATCGAAACTGCAAACAGCAAAAAATAACCAACTGTTATTAATATTGCGAGCGAGCGTATGTTCGGTCGTCCAGGCTCACCCTGTATATAATTTTTTTTCTTGCGGAGGGTGAGTTAATTATTATTATTGTAATTAGTTTAATCGTCGGTAGAATGGAATAGTTCGAGCGTACGTTTATAAGCTATAAGCTTCATTTCGAAGCTTATTAATAAGTGTGCGTGCATCCTGTGTATTCGTGTCTGGCTTGAACATCCCATGTCCGTGTACGCGATTTATCGGTAGTTCGTGGCAGCCAAGCTATAAGTACGTCTAGGGTCAACTGTTGGGTTTAAGCCAACTGAACTCAACTGGCTTAAAAGTAAGTTCGAGTCGACTAATTGAATTTTAGTTAATTAAATCAACGTGCCAGATTTCGAAGTGACTCGTGTATTTTGAGAATTGCTCTGATGTGAATTTTAAAATGCAACACAAATATTTCGTGTAAAATTGACACATTTCTTAAATTCTAAATTGATACTAACACAAAAACTGTGTGTTTGTCGAATTTACAACAACGAAAAGCCAATTCTAGTGCACAAATTTGTATGCCAAGAAACAAGAAAAAAAAAACAATGTCCCGAGTTCCCAAACCATTTTAAATAACCATAAAATTCCTAACAAATATGTCGAATTTTTTTCTTTTAATTTGCGCAATTAATCGTTAATTTTTCTCGTAAAATATTAATTTTACACGACTGATGCTGAGCTTAGGTTCACTCTGGACATTCATAGAATCCGATGAAATACAGAGAATTCGCGAGGGTTCTATATAATAACAAAGCCTCACTGTCGGACCGATTACTCAACGACCGACCAGGGCCAACACGCTGATGATGGTCCCAGTCACTACCGTAATTATGGGCCTTCTTCTTTACGCGCCTTGGAAGGTAAGCAAACGCCGTGGATTTGGCCTTGGATATGGACTTGGTTTTTTCTATTCTCTTGCTGGCATTGTTCATCGAACTCGGAGTTCCTCCGCAGAGGAACCACTGTTTTATATATAGCAGTGGTTCCTCAGCTATATATATATATATATATAGAGCTCGTTTGTATGACCCGTTTTGTGTACTCTGCTTTATCTCTCGCCCTTTGCCTGGGAGACCCTCTTTTGCGGTACCACCAAGCGGGTCGCGTACATGTTGAACGATATTTGACCCACAGATTTGATTCTTGAACGTTGATTAACGATCATGCTGGCAATCTCTGCTCGCATCGATGCTCACTTTGACTAACGCTCGGCGAGGTTAATGAATCGAATCGAATCAAAGAAATGTCTGTTTTAACAAAAATATTTGTCACCCGAGATGAGGGACACCAGAGTTGATACAGATGGGGTTTCCTACTTCAAAACTCCCATGGAGAGAATTTCACGATATACAAAAACATTAAAAAATGTACGAACATTTTTTTTTTAATTTTCCCAGCAACTTTTTTTTTTATCAAGGAACATCGAAATTTAACAACGTAGCGAATGTTCCTTTGAATTAATTCATCATAACGAGAATCAGTAATCATAAAATCACCTGGAAAATCGCAGTCAGATGTCTCAGAATTTAGAAGAGTTTGCAGAGATTTAAAAAAAAAAAAATTGAAATTGCAATAACATTAGAACCGCTCTATCGATTCTCGCCAAATTTGCCAACGAACATGCTTCAATGTTTGTCCATTTGTGTACAAAATTTCAGGCTGACATCTCGTTATTTACGAAAGTTATAGCGTACAATGACTTTTCCCAAACGCTGTTGTATTTGAAGAAAATACAAAGAACAGTGTGAGACCCTTTGGACCATTCTGAGTGTCCTAATATGAAAACCTCGAAAAAAAAAAATGTTTCACGAAAATAAAATTTCCTCTGTGAGGAAGCGAAACCCTTTTTAAAATTTTTTTTTTAATAAGAGCTACGTATCTGCAGCTGGCACTTGTTAGTCAGGACTAACATAATTTCTCTGACAAACACGCCTTAAACACACATATTAATCCTATGTCGGTTTATGCCCACAGCCTCTCTCCCTTCTCCAAACTTTTAGTCCATAATCCTCCACAGCATTCTGGTAAACTTGTGGGCACTGCGACTGGCAAAGGGTTTGCTTGCAAACCGTGAATGTTACACGCGTGAAATAACGTCACGAGTACAAGAGAGACAGCAGACCCTTTTGATCCGCATTTCATCCGACATGGTTGATATTATATATTCAGGTAACTGCCAAGTACCGTTCAACGTGGTATTAGTAAAGGGAGTAAATGTCGTCTTGCATTTGTCTACAATCGAGCATTGGAGCGAAAATACATTTTCGAACTGTTACGGAACTGTCTGTCCAATACAACTTAAGCGATTGCCATGGTTACCGGTTGCGTCGTGGTAACTATGCTAATAACCAGTCCAGTTGCAGTGCCAGTGGAAGGTAGATATTTGAAATGTGAGATGAAAGGCAATATTGCAGATCTCTATTTATGGTTTCATAGAGATCGATTCAAATTTGTAGAAAATCGTAATCAGCGACCTTTCAGCGATTTTCATACGAATTAAATCAATTCTGATTTGTAATCACCGATTAAAAAAGGTGAATCCCATCGATTTCGTTAAAATCGAAACACTTTTTTTTCGCCACTTGGGACACGAACAGTGAAATTTTACATCATATTTGTATATTAAATTAATATTCATAAATTTACGTTCATAAATAAAAACTTCCAGCATCGACACTGTACTTTTCCAATAGATATTTTTTTTTTTTCAACTATGCATTATAAAGTGCTCCATCCTTAACATCCAAACTATAGTGCTTTTGTCTTTAAAGCATAAACGACCATCTCAGAGACAACCAGCTTTCAAACCAATTACAAACAGAGACATCGGTTCCTCGTGCACAAATAATTTTATTACGGCAACCGATCGATAAACATTACAGCCGTAAAAAAAGAAAAAAGACAAAAAGAAAAAAAAAAAATAAGGCGACTGATGGATCTTCGAACCGGTTCCACGCCTCGAGCGTAACTCGGCTACGTGCCAGGAAGATTGCAGTATCGTTATATATACGTTGCACCGTCACAACTTCGCGTGTGGAACCAAATCGAACCAACGCTGTTCTGATCATTATGGCCTGTTTCCGACTCTACTTGTACATAGAGGGAGAATCGGGGCAATCACGGTCACTGAGAAATATACGATTTTTTTTTCTTCACGATTTTTATTCTCATGTTTGTAAAATAATATCATGGAAATCAGTAAAATCAATGAAATCAGTATAATCAATGAATAATTTGTCTTTTCATCGAATATGGAAACACTAACTGAGAGAAGAGTTTATTTGCAGAGTTTTGTTAATAGTTAACAAATGGTTTATTAATTTTACGTTTTTTAACAGTTAATAAATATAATTTTGAATGAAAAGGAAAAAAATTTACCCTCAAAAAGAGGATCTAGTTGACATTTATTTATTGATTTATTAAAATCATTTATTGGAAATAAACTTTCTTATATATTTTAGGTATAAATAAAAATTATACTCAGTGTATAAACAAATTACAGAAAGTTCGATTAGCGAGTCTGATACAATATTATTAATAATGTATTTTCATTGATATTGAAAAAAAAAAAAAAGAAGCTTTCGACCTTTTTTCTAATGCTTTCCGAGAAGCTACGCTTGCAGGGTTTGAACCTTATAGATCTATCGACCTACCTGTTTACCTAACAACCTGGAAACTAGCGCACTAACTATTAGACCAAACTGACTACACGGATTTTCTTATAATTTAATGACAAATAATGACAAATTGGTTGCATCAAATAGCAGTATATATTAAAAATGGCGGATTTCGAGTATAAATTTAAAATGGCGGATTTTGAATATAAATTCAAAATTGCGGATTTTGAATATAAATTTAAAATGGCGGATTTTGAATATAAATTCAAAATGGCGGATTTTGAATATAAATTCAAGATGGCGGATTTCGAATATAAATTCAAAATGGCGGATTTTTAATATAAATTCAAAACGGCGGTTTTTGAATATAAATTCAAAATGGCGGTTTTTGAATATAAATTAAAAATGGCGGTTTTTAAATATAAATTCAAAATGGCGGATTTTTAATATAAATTCAAAATGGCGGATTTTTAATATAAATTCAAAATGGCGGTTTTTAAATATAAATTCAAAATGGCGGATTTTTAATATAAATACAAAATGGCGGATTTTGAATATAAATTCAAATTGGCGGATTTTCAATATAAATTCAAAATGGCGGATTTCATCTGATCTGAGTAACTAATTCCCTATCAAAGAAGTTGCCATTTTATATAAGAAACAATGCGCAAAGTAATACAATCTGATTTAAAAAATTCCAATTCATCGCCACGAATAGAATGACACGATAAGTTAGATGTCCATTCACATAAACGAGTAGCAAAAAAGAAAAGTTCAAAATAACCGAAGAGTGCGCGAAAATGAAGGTGACCCGTATTGCCCGGTGACCACGATTCCCCCACGAGTTCCCCTTCGGATACAAGAATATCGAAATATAACCACCAACATAAATTGTACTCGCCATTAATCTCTCTTTTCATGTCGATTCAACAACGACCACAACAACAACAACAACAACAACAACAACCATACTTCAACACACCATTTCAGTTCCGTGCCAAGTTGACGTCTCTGTATATACGGCTCTGAATAGCAAGAAGAATGAAAGCGTGAAAAAAGACGTAAAAAATTGGTGAAGTATAAAATGTGCCGGTGAACGCAATAAAGCGCTATATATATATATATATATATATATATATATACACGCGCATTTCAACTTATCTCTCTTATATCTGTCTCATCTGGTCGCTCTTGTCAGTCCTCTTCGTCATCTCTCTTTTTTTTCAATGCTCTTCGAGTTCGCACCGCAACTTTTCATCTGTCTTCTCTGGAGACGAGACTCTTGAAACGAAATCGATCGCTCCTCGGCGGGATTCTTGTGAGAAGAAGTAAAGTTTCACGCGGAGAGGCGTCGACGAGAACGACCGCAATGAAGTTACTTTTCTTCAAGTCCTCCTCCTCCTCCTGTTGTGTCTCTTCAGGAATCCCCCGAAATTCAGGTTGCAGAGTGGCTCACTCACTCTCTCTCTTCGTGGGCTTCCTCTATGCGTCCGCTTTGGTCGACGCGCGAAATGCAACTGCCTTGATGGCAGTGTTGGGAATTCGGTGCGCGCCGCCCGCAACCAGCCAGAGTGTAACGCCAATGTATAGTTATACGGTATGTTAGTAGAGTGTAGCTGCAGGAGGAACGTGCAGTAAACGTGGAACGAAGAGGTAGATTTCTGTCCTGATGTGCGGTTGTTCGAGCCTCGACGATCATCCCCCTTCGTGTATATGTCCACGTAATACCGCACACAGATGCAGAAAAGCGTGCGCGCAATTATCCTCCAGCGCATTTATATCCCAATAAAACACGCACACTCGGACATGCATACATACGTATGTCTAATTTCCGTTGTGCTATAATAACACACTTGACGACTCTTGGTGTGTCTCTCTTTTATGGGGTGCGTTATCACGAGGCTCGTATCACAGGTGAATGCGATATATTTTGTGCAGCGTGTGCGGAGTGCAATAAACCTGCAGTACACAAAAGGAGCTTGGAGGAACGACGTGTCACACTCTCGTGACATGACATTTCATTTTCCTTAGTTTTACCCTCGCCAATTTACAACTTTTTTTTTTTTTTTTTTTTTTTTTTTTTAGGAGTGGTCCGTTGATTATATCGTCGCGGTATATAGTGCTTTATAATGTGGAATTGAAATGTTGAAGGTAGAAGGTCTTCAGGGCTTGTAATATAATTACGGCGGCTGAAACAACGCTTTTTATTTTGTCATGGAAGTCTCGCTCGTTTGAAACTTTTCTTCGTGTTTCAATTATTATATTTGTTTACACAAATGAGTCGCGGCGCGAAGATCAAAGGCCCAAAAAAAAAAAATGATTACTTCTCTCCGCACAGAGAGAGTTTGAATTTTAATCAAAAGTTGGTAGCCCGGAAAATTTTTATTGCGAATTTCGAAAAATTGTGAGACTTCGATAAATCGCTCTTCAAGTTTATCCTTTTTTTTTGTTGCGTGAACCTGCTTTTTAATCTCTATAAGCAGTCCATGGAAAAAAAAAAAGAATAACGAGTTTCTTTGAAATCACCATTGTGCAAACATCTGTCTACCCAACAACGACAGGTGGAAATAGGCAGGTGCTCGAAAGAATTTAAATGAAACGAACGGCGAGCTGTATGTGTTTTGTAGAGTACGTCACTCCAACGGAATATAAATGAAGGGTATTTATTTAAAAAAAAAAAAAAAAAAAAAAAATACAAACATAAATAAAAATATAATAATAATGATAACACAGACAGCGATCAGTTGGGATATGTGTGACAGAATGAATGATCGAAATGAACACGTTTGTTCAACACCGATAATCGAATCTCTTTCCTCATCTTGATGCACTGTCTTCGGGTACCGCTAACGGCGACGTATGAAATGCAACTGCGGCCAAAGCCAAATCGGCGTGAGGCTACGTGCAAAACCCTCTCCCCCCCCCCCTCCTGCACCATTTGCTGGTGTTTGTAGCTTCAGTTTGGTTGTACTTGTATGTATCGGTTTCTATAACAGAGGAGCAAACTTCGGAGCACGTACCACCACCTAGATACATATATATATGCAATGAATACTCTCTATGCATTCCCCATCCCGAATGGATATGTATATGTAAACACTGCAGACACATCTTGATCGAGAATCCTGGTCTAGCTTTATATATCTGCAGACAAATACTCGGGTACCAGGGATGAGACGATCAAGCTTCAGGCTCTTGTGTAATATCTCTCGTTCTCTTCGCTCACTCTGTGCATTATCAAAGTGGCAATATCGAAGATGATAATCCATTTCATCAGTTAAGGTATAGTCCCAGTTCGTGCGGTACGTGCATCGCAAGGACTGGGATTGCGAAATTATTTTTAGGCATTTTGAAGGAAATTTTATTGTCGATATTGTCATTTACGATTTTTTCTGTTGATCCAAGTAGAGTGATGAAGAAAAAGGATTCTTATTGGAAGATATTCCGCAGAAAACATGCCCACTTTTGTAGAAAATATTTTCCCTACGGAGTAATTTTTTTCCACACTAAATTTCCTTGCAAATTCTGAAAAAGATTTTCGAATGAAAATTCCTGTACTCGGAAAAGGCAGAGAGTCTTACTACAAACAGAATCCTCAAAAATTAAATTTGGTCCATCGGTCCAATCTAAACTCTGCAAATGTAAAATATAAAAATATTTGCATCGATGAACTACAAAAAAAAAATATTTTTATAAAAATTTTCATGATTTTTAGGTGACATTAAATCAGACGATAACGAGAGCCAATGTTGAATACAAAATTCATAACAAGCCAAACAGTATGTAGAATAAGAGTGGAATTATTATATGCAGGGTAAATATATTTGAGCTGCTGTATGTAAGAGTTGTGCTTGTGAATGTAAATTCGACGCCATTGCTGTTTGGGTAAATCCTTCTGTAACCATATATATATATACACACTAAGCTCCGCTGCTGCTTTAGCCAAATCTTTTCTCCGATTGCCGTGGTATGCACATTCCCGTTGAATCTTCTCCCACGCGTTGTTTATACACGCCACTTTTCCGTCTCTTTTGCTACCAGAAGCTTTTTTGGCACATCGAAGGCATTCTCAGAAATTCCGGAAGACATTCTGTGTTGCGATGCGCTATAATATTAATATAGAATAGCGTATACGCCGGATTTGTATTTTTCCACAAGCCCCCAAAGACTATCGATGCATATCATTTGTTTTATCTTACTTATCTTGCACAATTAAAATGAAAAAAGTGTTTAAAACACAGCTCTCCTTTTTTAAAGAAGCATAAAAAAGAGTTAGAAGATTACTAGAGGTAAAAGGTGGTAAAAGCTTGTGCATTATAATGGCCAGAAGAATCTACAGTGCAGTAAATTCTGAGGTAAAGGAGCGCGTTTCGCTTGTTACTTATATACGCGAAGGCGTGCCAGGTCGTATGCGGGAACGCTTCGCGCGCTGACGCCGCGTAGCGGAGACTCGCGTACTACGAGAGTTTCAGCGGCAAATTCAAACTCGGCGCGCCAGGTTTATCGTCCCGTGTAGTGCTATCTGAGTATGAATCGATGTTTCGGTGTTGTATGAATATGTTTTATAAGTTTATCTTGTGAGGAAAAAAAATTCACGACTCGGTGTAAAATAATAATAAGCTAATATGATTATTTTGCTAACGTAATTAAATGTAAATCTTAATTAATTATAACTAATAATTAACGTATCTGTAAAAAGAAATAGTTACACTAAATAATAATTGCTACCTAATAAATTGTCAAGACTATCATAATTTCTCTGAGTGGAGAAAACAGCTGTCGCCCTGAAATAATTTTCTGTAATATACAAACAGCCGTGAGATTTATTTCATTAAATGTTACATAATGCTTGTATCCAGTAGAAGGCACTGGCACAGCTGTTTATTTTATTAATGGGTTTTCCTGCTCGACAATATCGCGAGAGCTCGAGGAAAACAACGAGTGTATACGTGTACAAATGTATAAACGTGGATTTGATAAGATGAAATAGATGAGCTCCCCGAAAGTGTATTAATTATCGAATAAAATACGTAGCTGCAATCGATGTTTAGATATATCATAAATGCTAGTTATTAGAACTCTCAACTATCGAAATCTCAATGCGTTATTAATTTATTTTATCAGCATGCAGCGAGGCTACACTCTGATATTTTTACATTATTTTATTCTTTTTTTTTTGAGAGAATTTTGTCATTTTAAGGTAATAGCTATGCTAATTTTTCGGTGACTTACAAATTCTTGAAATTTTCTGATCAAATAAAAAAAAAAATCTAAAAAAATGAGATAATTCGTAAAACAAAATTTAGATCCAAAAATGGTGAAGACAATCCTAAAAAATTCCAGTACATGGACTAAAAAAAAATGTACATGTTCGTATATTTGAATTTTTGATTATATGAACTATCCCCTGACCCCATTAATTCAGATAGTCGAGGTACTACTGTAGTATATTTATTTATCCGAGTGTTAAGCCATGGTGTAAACACTGCACAAACAATGCAGTGTTTGCGTACGTGCACTGGTAGCGGACCCTTCCTCAAACTGTCGCTGTACGAAGCTTGTTTTTGTATCGATTTTTCTAAAGTGTAGTCGTAAATTTGCGCACAGTCTGTGCTCGAGTTCGGCGTCCAGAAACCTTTAACTCGTTTCTCATAGATTATCGAGAGGGCGTGAACAAAAAAAAAAAAAAAAAAACATTACGCTTAGTCGTTGAAACGAAAAGATTGTGAATGTATTCCGGGACTTTCATGAAGAGAACCCGTAAGTTGTCCTCTGAATAAAATAAATCGGTATTCTTTTGCCTCGGTGACGGAAATTCAACGCGGTCGTAATTTCAGACGTCGAGACAGGCAAAGAGAAACGGCCACCAGACGAAGGAATGATAAGAATTGTTGAAGTGGCGACGAGGAAAAATTCTACGTGATATATCATATTTCGCACAATACACAGTGCGACTACAAAGAGTGAATTTTGGTAAACATTTTTTTTTCTCTTTTTTTTTAATATCACGTTGAAAATTACGAGAAACGCCAGATTGCATTTTTGTGCATTTAGAACTATTTAACAAAATATTGTAGATTTTACGGAAGTCAGAGTGACCACGTACTTTTTTTTTTGAAAAATTCAAAAAGTTCATTTAAATGCCTGCATAGATTTTATTAAAAATCACGACAGTTAAAGTGGGACGACTACTTTTTTCTAAACCACTTTTCTCGATTCTTTGAACAATTCTGAGTGTCCTGACATGAAAATCTCGAAAAAAAAAAATTCATGAAAGCGAAAGTACCGACAAGTCTCAGAATACGAATTTTATACATGAAAATATATCGATAATTTTTAGTTAACAATTTTTACTTCTCTCCATTATGTCGGCGGATATCGATCGATTTCCCTGCGGAGCGAAATTTTATTACCTCGCAGTTTAATTCAATTCACTCGGGTATTGTTTCCTGCAGCATCGTTGATGTACATCACATATTGACCCAATTAGTTCGAGAGCTTCTAAAACAATATTTACTCTAAACAATATTATTCTAAAACAATACAATATAATAATTGCAATAAAATTGTGTGATATTTCATTCTTGTTAATGTCATGAACAGTCCAATTTATTTAGTTTTTCAACAACAAAAATGTGCTGTAAACATTTTTAAAAAGTAATTAATATTTCGATGCTTGTAGCCAATTCTCGAAACAAAAAAAAAAATCTAAAAATTGGTCTATTATTTTTTTGAAATATCTAATATATTACGAAAAACCAAAAAAAAAGACACAAGAAATACGAGGGTCTTCGACTCAAATTGTGCGTACATAGCGGGAAAAAAAATGCTTAAGGAAATATGTGCAACACCCAGTGAAAAGAACAACTGCTATTGTAGAATTAAAAGCAGCTACATAACAGTGCCAGCTATTAGTCCGTCCCTCCGGTTACCGTCCGGATATCATGAATATTTTCTGCCGTATAATTTGAGTGCAAGAATATACCTATATAAAATATACGGTGGTAGAGTACTCGTCACGCACTTGCTGCTCCTGCCGCGCATCTTAAATATATGCAATGCTGCATTTATATATACACGCGCAGCCTTACGAATCCGGCAAAGGAAAGCAGAGAATTAGAATAATCGATTTAAAAGCCATAATTTAAAATGTGGGGCGGGGGAGGAGGGGCAGGGGGGGGGGGGGGTGGTTCATGTCATACGCCGGATGAATGATTCATAGCGGAAACTCGTGGATTAAAATGAAGCATTGGTTTCGACTGAATGAATAATTTTCTCTAACGATTACATTAAATCTCGATGTGAAAATGCACAAAAACGGATTTTTAATGAAAGCTGGGCAAAGGCTGAAACCTCATCGCGAAATGTATATTAATTATCCAAGCGAGCTACGCCCTAGAGAAACAGAACATTGGCTTTTCATTCGCGGAATAA
The DNA here is from genome assembly GCA_964016905.1 of Perithous albicinctus. NCBI lineage: Eukaryota > Metazoa > Arthropoda > Insecta > Hymenoptera > Ichneumonidae > Perithous > Perithous albicinctus. The sequence continues at coordinate 15,762,167 of OZ024699.1, forward strand.
AAAAAAATAAAAAAGAAATCTCGAGTATTATGCTGCGAAGGAAAAGAGAATTGAAATTTACGGTGAAAAAATAATTGGTTCATAAAGGGAACGCATGACAGTGAACAGAAATTATGAGTACCTGGATAAGTTAATTAAATAAAAAGTATTCAATATGGCTAAAGAGTTCAAAGACATTTGGCCAAAAGCTAGCAGTTTTAACGCTAACTTTTTTTGCAGTTGAACGTTAACATTTTTTTTACGATATTTTTTTTTGCTGTGACATTCCGAATATTGGGTTCTTTATGAAAATAAAAAAAAAAATACACGCTTTTATTTGAAACTTGTACTTTCTGCAATGATAAACAAATGAAATAATTCTACCCATTTCAGTTTTATTTTCTAGGCTTTTTTAGTTTTATAAAAAAATTTTAGTCGAGTTAAACGAATCTTTCTGAATTTTTTCAAAGTACCTCGAAGGACTTGGACTGAATTTTTCCAAGTCCTCCAAGGAACTTGGACTGAATTTTTCAAAGTCCCAGAAGGGATCCTTGTGGGCCTGAATTTTTCTAAGTTCCTCAAGGGACTGGACCTGAATTTTTCTAAGCCCCCGAGGTATCCTTGGGACGGAATTTTTTAAAATCCCTCGAGGGGCCCATAAAGACTAATTAGAAAAATCCTGGCCTGGAGGAGGGGATGTTGTGGGACTTTGGAATATCCTGGCATGGAGGAATGGCTCATAAGGGCTGCTTAAAAAATCCAGACCCGGATAAGAGGCATATTCTAGAATATTGATAAACATTTAATCAAATTTACAAAACTCAGAAACCTCCAATAACAAAATTTACAATTATCACAAGGGTCACGACAATTCCAAATACTATCCACACGTATTCTAGAAAATCTGTGCCAGGAGGGTATATAGTTTTCCGTAGTAATCCACACCTAAGTCAGCCATTTCCACTTGCAGGAAAGAGATAAGTCTATTCCCATAGACAGGAGTACAGAGTCGTAGCTAGCCTTGTGCACCTCGAAGGGAAACATGAAAAGGATCAAAGAGTAAGAGACACAGAGAGAGAGAGAGAGAAAGAAAGAGAGACGACACTTGAACCAAGCACGAGTGGTTATCAATTAGCTTGTGTACGCTAGGGTAATTAATAATTCGCGGTGTGCGGTTTCAACGTTAGTTACACCCGAAGCATCTCTCTACCGTTTCCTATCACACACTATTCCGGGATGCCCACGTGTATTTCTCGCAGTCCCTTTCCGAGTAAGGTACAGCATGCACACATTTATATAGCTGAATCATGTAAGCTGTATAGCTTCACCGCGACAACATGCAAATGTACGTACAAGCATTTTCTGCGGATATGTGGGAGTCGGGAGTCTTGAGGCTATTTACACGAATATAAACCTTGGGAGGGCCTGAAGATGGCCACGCCGCGGTGGTCAACAACGATATTTTCCACTACGAGTCCACCGTTTCTCCTCGTCTCCTCAGCGAGGGCGGTGTATTATACTATATACGAGGATACTTACTATAAATAAATTGGATAGCCATCTCTCTGCAGTATATGCACAGCAACGTACGACTATCACCGGTCCTTCTTCACTCTTGAGACTGCAGTTAGTGGGATATAGAATTCCGAGGACTTTGTGCCCGCAGCACTATTCAGTTTCAACGCTGGATCTTTCCCTCGGGTTTCTTAATTCAATTTACTCATGGATTCGGCACTATTCCAGCGCAACTTCAAGCACACTCCATTTAGTCATTATTATTTTCGCTTCGAGTTTACGGCGTAAGAGATGTGAGAAAAAAAAAGAATTGTACGCAAGGAGAGCCAACTTCAATGAACTTTCATTCAATTTACCAGCGGAGAACCTTTGCATGTCTTTGCTTTGTGAATTAAATCTATCGTGCATTAAGAAAATCATTTTTATTCTCTCTACTCTCGCTTCTTCGCGAGCTTTGAAGATTTTTCTTTGTCACGTCATTTTCATTTAGAACAAAAAAAATCTGTAGTTATCAGAGTGAAATTTTTGATATTTATCATGTTGCTAGTTCTCATCGTTCCAATTTTTGGCAAAAAAATACTAGCGTTCTTTCGAACTTGTGCCTTTGTAAAATTAATTACAAATGATTCGTAAAAATTTTCTGGCATTTTGAATAAAAATAAAAATTCACTTTAATCAATACAGTTGATTTCCCTATCACGCGTAGGCACTAAATCCCCAGTTAGAAAATTAAAAAAAAGAGCTTACCTCAAACTAATAAATTTCAGCACAAACACAAATCACAAAGTACGAAAAAAAAAAAGAGCCTAAAGGTTACGCAGCTATAAATTGAACTTTCATCGAACAATGTCAGTGACTTTACGTAACATTGACGTAATACGAAAGAGACGGGCATACGAAAAAAAAAAAAAAAAAAAAAAAAAAAAAAAAAAGTACGGATAAGGCTGTACAGTGAACGTTGACAGGGCAATGGCGAGGGCCCTGCGCGTCTATCTTCTTCACGGATAAATAGCTTTCGCGGACGGAGAGCAAAGACGATGCTTGTTTCACACGGAGAGTGTAAGTAGGCATCAGTGATGCTCTCTTCTCTATCGTGTGCCAAAGCTCGAGTCACTCCATTCGCCTAAGGCTCCTCTTCACCGAGCGACTCTTCCTTTCCTTCTGCTTCTCTTTACTATGTAACACGCCCTTCGCTTATTCTTCCTACGTTCGATAGCCAACGACAGCTCGTCTATTCTCTCAAGAGAGATTTATGCTCACCGCGCACATAACAGACTGTACCTTTTTCTCTCACTCCTCCAAACCCACTTTTATGGCATTCTCCGCGTTACCATTCGTTACAAAAAAAAAAAATGGGGATTTTTCGTTTCGTCCAGGGAAATAAGCAGATTTATACACTTGACTTTAATCTCTTAGAAACATGTGTATCTAATATTAAAATTGATTCTGGAGAATATCATTTTGCTTGTGAGTTTAATTTATGAACTATTGTTTGCGAGTATGATTCATGTAAAATATTTTTAAAAAATGTCAAATAATGAGAAAGCAATTTTCAAGGTTCTACATTGCAGGCTTTTTTGCTTCTTCACAGAGGAAATTTTTTTTTTCATGGCGACAAAGTATGCTCAGTGTACCCAAAATGATCTAAAACACTGAATCTTTTGTACTGCTGGTTAAAAAAATAAAACACTCTTTTTTAAAATCCAGAGTCAGTTTATCGAACTTTCCTCTCATAAACAATCTCAATAATTCAAACATTAATCAACCTCTCACAGATGAGTATTTCGGAGCGCTGGGAAATAGCATTAAAATGAATTGAAAACAATTCGACATCGCATCAGAATGCAATTGTTTTCATTTTGGAAAAAGAAATATATTGGAGACATCTGTACAAAACAAAAAACAGGTTACTCAATTAAAACCCAACAAAAAGTCATCTCAATTAAAATATTGCTAAATATCGCTAATTTGAAAAGCTAATTTCGTTGCCTAACTGAATGTCCGTAATTCTATGATAAGTGAAAATAATATTAAAGAGAGAAAAATAGGATTATCAGGCAAGAAATTTGTAAGGTCAATCGGCCAAACGGTTCTCGTAATTTTCACCAACACTCTCGAGAACGATACACATCGAAATTATCAGCTCGTCGATTATTTGTCTACGATGTTTGTGAGCGCAGCTGCCGGAAACTCGGTAAGTACATTCGCTTTTCAAGCCTAGAGCGACCGACACTCTGTCTATATACCTGCAACGTAATTTACAGAGTGACGGTGATGCAAGAATGTTGTGGATCAGTGAATATTACGCTATGCTTGTATAGCTACATTGTATAGCTAGTGGCTGTAAGCCTAATATACCAAGAGTCTACTGTCATGATCCGATAATATGCCCGACCCTCTGTGTCTGGGGTAAGTGAGGGTAATATGGCTACTAAACAACTGGTGGCGTGAGGCCAGTCTCGCACCATTTTGCCTTTTGCAGTCTTTGCTAAATTGCACTAATAAGTAATCGTCCTAAACTGTACAGTAAAAACGAGACAACTGTAACGACCTATTGTTAAAAGCACAAAAAAGTGTATTATTGTACTTCTGTAGACATTTTTGCTTCCTCATAGAGATCACTTTGTGAAAAAAAATAAAAAAAAATTTAATGAGTAAGCAATGTGCGAAGTTGAACTTTGCAACTTTTTTATTATGTTTTTGTACAAGTGCAAATTTTTTATTTTCTTTATAAGTTGTCGTTAATTTCGCAAAAAAAGTATGTAATTGTAAAATTTGACAAAAAAAAAGTGATCTTAACTTACTTTTCATTCAAATTCCAAATAATTCATCCTGATTAAAAAAAATAACGAATTTACAATATTTTTTTCTTTCTCGCAGTAATAATTTAAAAGAAATTTTCTTTTCAGTGTTTGCCACTGTTTCTTGAGTTGGAAGATAAAAATGATAAAGTCATGGCAATGTACAATTAATTCATTAAATTTAATAAAAATTTTATCACGCAGTTAAATTGCGATATGGAAAAATGTGCATTATGTAGCTACCATAAACGATTTGCGGAGAGATGCCCGCGATGACAACGCGACGGCGTTTTATTACTCTGACGAGCGGAACGCAGCTTGAACGGCTTCGCCCTGCGACAGGAAGCGAAGCATCGAGCGCATCAGTGCTTCCGGGCGGACAGTCGTACCGGCTTCCGGCCTCTGCTTCCACCCGCACATTCACGCGCTGTATCAGTACTCTGTACATTGTTGTTTAGCAAAGAAGCTTCATTCTCGTCGCTGAATATTCACCAGTAGTTCAGAACATTTTTTCGACCATTACCGAGACAGCGTGAAGTACATTTTTTCACTCGTGTGAATCTAAAATAAAAATAATATCGAACAAAGGATTGCTGGATCCTGAAATGTCTTTTTTTTATTGTAAAATTGATCTACAATTTTTTTTCAACAATAATAATATTTTTTAAAGAACAATATTATTTTCGACATTCTTTGTAGATCAATTTTGCAACAAAAGAAAATATTTCCGAAGACGCTGAGATCTGGGCAAAATGTTAAAACGAATAATCTCATTAATTGAAAAGCAGTTCTTCACCGAAACATTTCTTATTAAAATTAAAAGTGTCGGAATTGATGAAAATAATATAATGATGAATAAAAGTTGCTCAGTCGACGAAGAGTGCCGCATGTTGAGGCTTCAGAGTCTTCCAGCATAACGCCCTCGACGATTATCAGTGCAAGTACTCAGTTTGCGCGGCTGTTACTTTATTTGCACGCAGGTATCTCTGTCTCGCTTGTTGGGATTGTACAGCTGCAGAGGCGATTTACTACCTGGCGCGATAACCGCGTCGTTTGATACGTGGCCCATTGTAGCGGATAGATATGAGCTGCGGTTGGATGTAGCAGCCGATGTATATGGCCATTCCAGTTGGTGCTTCATAAAGCACGTGCAGTATATACATATATATATATATGGACGTGTAAACGAGAAAAAGCGGGAAGTATAGGTGGATCGAAAGAAGGATGAGAGAACACTGAGACCCGATAAATCGAATAAAAAGGAGCGTTCGACTGATTCTGCAGCAGCGTATAGGTTTAAGGAAAAAAAAGCAACGAATATATATATATATATATATATTGTATGTAGATATCGCGACACACTCGCTGAAGAAGTTCGATCGATACCTCCGACTCCCGAGAGTGCACCGAATTTTAACCACCCCAGCGGTGAAATAAAATATGCCACCCACGTATGACCGTTATTGGAATTCCTTCCAACGAATTACAAGGAGAAAAATAATAATTATAGACTGATGAAAAAGTATGTTTTAGGTAGATGAAGTAAATGAGGGTTCGATTGAATTTTGTAGTTAGTACAACAACAATAATATTTGTTCAAACGAGTCGAAAAAAAAAATCCCTTCGGCATAAAAATCGCCTGAAAAAAAAACTGGATTTTTAATACTGCCTGTAAAGATTGTTTTTTTTTTAAATAAAAATATATGATAAAATGGTTCTGTTTAACAGTTTTTATAAATCATTGAATTTCTACCGCAATGTATGATCTGGCCAAAAATTAGTGCGTTCTTGAAATACTAAAAAAAAAAGGTTGCAATGTAAAACGTCGCACATTGCTTCCTCATTTTTTTTTACACGCCATCCACAGAGCTTTCTCTATGAGGAAACCAAAATTAATTTTAATTTTAATTAACTGACGTACTTTCTCATAGAGGAGGCACTGTGAATGGCAGGTGAAAAAAAAATGAGGAAGCAGTATGAAGCCAGAGAGAGGGAGGGTTTATTTGAATCAAATGTGGAAATTTATTTCAATCGAATAAAAATTTATTGAAATTAAATAAAATATAGCTGATTTAGATAAACCATGTTAGGCTGATATTTTAAGAAATAATTTTATATAAATTGAATAAATATATTTATTCAATGGTAGACGCTTTTTCTCAAATTTCCATCTTTTTTTTTGTTCAAATGATAAAAAATATATTGTAAAAGAAAATAGCTTAATAAAATACTTCTTTTGTAGTAAAACAAACGTTTTTTGTTAGTAAATTTACTAAAATGAATTTATGGACGAAAATTTCAGTTCATTTCATACGTTTTTGGTTTTACAAAAAAAATCGTTAACCGCAAACTAACTTTTCGTTAAAATAAACAAACGATTTGGTTACTTATGTCATAAAATTAGTTTTACAAGTAGCAGATCTCACAATATTTTGTCGTTGGTTTTATTACCATAACAAATGAAAGTTTTGAAGCAAACAATTATTTGTAAAAAAAAAACGATCATACCCTTTTAAATAAATAATTTCTTACGAAACTGTCGAGTTAAATTAAATTAAATAATAAAAAAAAACAAATGACTCGATATGAGATAATAATTCCATTTGCGTTGTGTTCGAAATAAAATTGTTATTCGAATATTATTTATCCATGAAAACGATACTGTTGTATAGTGGCATTTAAATAGACCTGACGAGTAATCGATCAATCCCCGGAGCGTTTATACAAAAGAGGTGGGAAACAAATATCTCTCATAAAACGACCAGCATGTATATATTGCAGTATATACTATGGGCAGTTTCATATAGTACACGTATATAGGCGCACCAATGATGGCCGAGTTGAATTCGCGTGACTCAATTCACTATTCCCGGTTGAATATCGCGTGCCGACGAGCCACCGACCTCCCACTGGTAATAACAATCGCGTTTTGCAAATTCGAGGATCGATCCTTATCGCAAGTACAGAACGAATTTATATTCCTCGAGCGCCTAAGTTCAACTCGTGACAGAACAGACCGCAGACTCTATTTTATAGCTGAGATTAGTACACGTTTACTCTAGTGTCATGGTGGGACTCATTAAAAGCTTGTTAAAACGAAACTTTGTGATATCTTAAGCGCGGAATTTACATGAATTTTTTTTTTTACGATCGTAAATAAAATAAATGCTATTAAGATAATGAATCAGCAACTATTTTAATTTCGTGTACAGTCGAATATGGAAATTATCGCAAATTAATCACTATTGCGAGAGGCTCTACTGTAGAATATAGTAGATAATATTTTTTCTAATTTTTTTTTTCAGATATTTAAAAATGTCTCAACTATTTTTTTCAACCAAATTAAATTGAAGTTTCGTTTCGTATTCCAATCACAATTTTGCATCTCATTTGCACATTACTGATTATGATTATCCTATCTCAAAGAAAAATGTGGTATTATAAAATTTATGAAATTTATGAAATTTGTAATGTCAGAAAAAAAAAAAATTGGTTGATAAGAGCTGGTGTACATAGTGTTTAAAGAAGCCTGCGAAGTAGAAACTTGTATATAACGCTTCCTTATTACTTTCCACCTTTCACGAAGCTTCGCCACGAGTATACTAAAATCGATCAACATACTTCCTCACAGAAGTTTGGCTTTGTGGAAGATGAAAAATAAACGAGGAAGCAATCGGCAAAATTTCTACTTTGCAAACTTGTGTAATTAATTTCTTCAATACTTAACCTCGATAGACTAACCCTTCACAAAGCGAATCGATAAACTGACACTTGTGAGTCCTAATTTTTAGTCTTAATGTTCAAAAATACAGCCTCGAATTATCATATTAATTTCCCAAATTCTTAAATCCCTGTCAAATTTCGAGCATATACGTACAGCATATTAATAATGAGTCAGTAAAAAAAAAGAGAGATAACAAGACGTCTTAGAATCTAATCCATTCAATGATTTGTCCTAATTCATACACAATTTTTTAAAAAAGCTCAAAAATTCTTTTAAAGAGAACTGCTCGTCTAGGTTCTAACATTGGCACTAAAATCTCATAGAATTTTCAGAGCTTCTAAACTCAAGTACTAAACTCATTTTAAATTACATATATCAATTGGCTAGGGGGAAAAAAAAATTGGAGCCAATAGAAAATTTGAATTTGTTAGATAACTCATCGGTTCCCTGAATATGGGGTCGCAGAGCCATCGTACATGGAATCACCCCATGCTATTCCGTGGGGAATATATATATATATATACCTATTAACTGCATGTACAATGTTCCGTATCCCTGCCAACGAAGCCAATAACAAAGCCTGGTGGGGCTTCGTTGTCCATGGCTTCCCAGAGCATGAAGCCTGAGGCTCTTGACTTGGGGTTTTTGAACATATACATATATATATATATATATATATATATATATATATATTGGCAATATACATGCAGTTCGATATATACATAGAATGACGGAGGCGTATGCACCCTCCACCTACATGCGAGAGTGACGCGAGTCTACCACACCGAGGCCTGAATAATTTGCAGCATGTTCTCGCTAAATTTCCGAAACTATGTTGCCCTTATTATACAAAGGGCTCTCCTGGCTCGTTACATCGGCATAGAGCGACAGATATACAAGTGGAACGTTGCTTCGTGGTAAACCGGTATTAAACTGGCCAATCTGTTGATTAATATAATGGCTATAAATGGAATGTGAATTATATATGGGCCAATCCATAACCATTTCGACCTGGGTTTAGACCTCTTGAATTTGGTTCACAATTTCGATTGGTCACAGCAGAAGCAGCTTTGTTTTTGTGGAAAACATTTTCAGAATCTTTGGAATCGATTTTTTGTCTTTCAAACGAAATAGCTTCTAAAAATTCTTTTGATAAAATCTCAAAAATTCCTTGTTGTACATCAAAATATTCGAGCTTCAATCCGGCTTTATCTTCTAATAAAAAAAAAACGCATTCGTCCACTTTGGTTCTAAGCTTCAAGATTTTTCAAAATTGGCACGAAATTTTTTTCTTATTTTTAAAATTCTCTGTAAGAATACGATAGTTTTGAAAAACCCAGTAAAATTTAGGACAAAAAAAAATGTAACTTCTTCTTCGCGTTGGAATTATGTTAAAGTATCGTGGAACAAATCCGAGATAACGTGGCTCTGACCCAGGTCGAAATGCTATTGATTGCCCCGATATCCATTCCGGGGTTTGATCGAAGATTCAAACTAGTTATCGGCCAAGGTTGGAGGTATAAATAAATTGCTTATCTGGTGACAAATCCAGCACATGCTTGCCTCGTGACTGAAGTAGTTCACGCAATTGCCAGAATAGAGAAGGTTGAATTCGATGTATATGCATATATGTATATACATATACAGTGTAAAGCCTCGTATACCTATGCAACAGTATAAACTTACATAGAGAAATGCACGTACGTTCATCACTCTCGTCGCTCGGTCGGATATACAGAACGAATGCGTATATACACGAACAGTAGTAAAGTAGTTGCCGGAGGCTAGGCCGTTTCTCGACCTTGCCAAGCGGGATTCCACCATCTCTCTCGAGACGCTAAAGACTGGATCGAGTACTCGTGCACAAGAGTTCTCTCATTTTTCCAACGGCTCTAAGATACATTTTCATTCGTCTGTTAAAGAATGACTGAAGTTCCTGTTGGCTATCGAGTTCTCTGTTGTATTCCGTCTCGTAGCAAAATGTATGTAAGAAATATAGACTCTTCTCTTTGATCTCTTTCCATTGTCGTTCATTCCTCAGCTTCCTTTTTTAACGTATTCCTTATAACAGTTATCATCCTCTACCGATGTATCTCTCTTTGTATCCTTTCTTGACGTTTTTTTTTAAGCAGACGAATGCCAGTTTCAAGTGTCTTTCACAGAGTAAAAAGCTTCTTGAAAATTGTAACTTTTGTAACAGCAAGATTGTGCCACAAGACTTTTACAGAATCTTTGTGTTGTTTTAATATAATGCTTTCTGTCAATTCGTAGTTCTGTCGAAAATCTGAGTTAGGAGGAATCTTAGTTAATTCGTAAAAATGGGTATTTCGAAATTTGTGATAAAAATTTTCATAGTATTTTGCTTAGGAAATCAATTTTCTTTAGTTGAAATTTAATTGGTAACTGCATTTGAAATTTCACGAAAAAAAATAGCTGGAAAATAGAGTCCTGCAAATTGCTTCCTCACAAAATTTACAAAATTCACTAGAAGCGTCTAGGAGGATTTGCAAAGGTGAATAAAATATGGTAGAAAAATATATAAATATATTACACTTGATGCTAAGTGGCGAAACTATAAATCCTACCAGACATTTTTTTTTTAGTTTTCCTTCTCCTGAACAAAATCTTTGTAGGACCAATTACGAATTCGATCGGTATTTAGTTGCACTTTAAAATACAGTTGGGGAATTTGCTGAGCCCGTTCTGCGTAAACCAGACAGGAAGGCGTCACTAAACAGCTCAACGATAGGATGTATAATAAGTACAAGACACATGGCTTAAATTACTCGATGCTCACTGAGAACTGCTGCTACTGCTGCTGCAGTAAGCAAGTAGAAAGTGCGCTCTCGCATTAGTTGTAGAATTGTTGTACGTAGTGCATAAGTGGATATGCCTCTATGCCGTTTACGTGCATAAACGTAACACACAACAGTGTGCAGAATCATATTGTTACAAATATAGTATATATACAGTACGAGGCAAAGATTTATGAGTCCTTTAGTCAGAGAAATGCTCTGTGAGCCAAGACGTGGATCTTCTTCTATAGCACAATACGAGTGCACATCAAGTGTGCTGCAACAATGCACCACCTGCAGCTTCGGATACTGCATCTAATGCACATGTGTGCTCCAACAGACTTCACCCTACAATAGTAGCGCACATTGCAAGCGATGTAAATCGACAGCTAAGAATCAAAAGAGAATATAAGCACCAATGTCAAATTGTACAGGATACGTTTTCGATTCTTCGTTGTTACTTTTCCAGCATTTTCAGCAGAGCCCAAATATATTTCACGACAATGTTCGTCACATTATTTGTTGTTCTTAACGCAGCACGTAAAATGTTTTCAGGTTTCTGTACAAAAAAAAAAAATAGTGGGAATTCCAATTTGAAAAATGGACATATTCAACTTTTTACGCGATCATTTATACAAATTTGTAGGAGTTTAATTTTGAACAAAAAGTGGACTAACTTTACTGGCCGAAGATTCACCGAGAATGAGTCGAACAGCTTAAATCGATACATACACGAGTGGACCCCTAATGCGAATTTCAATCGATTCACTCTAAGCACGTCCAAATGTTGGAAGCGATATTCGAAGGAACGAAGAACCCTTCGAGACTCGACAGAGGAATCGAGATGGTGACTGTCTTTAACGCTGCGGGTCACCACAAAACGTCTATAGTACTCGGACTCGTTGACAGTTGGACGTTCTAGCGGTTGCGTATCTAACGAGCTTCGACGTACCCTGTCTCTCCAGAGAGAACGCTTGAAATGTTGCATCGACGTTACTCTCTCTCTCTCTCTCTATCTACATGCGGTTCTGCAGAGTCCGGATAGAGACTTGTCCGCGACTTGGAATTTCAAGCTGTTTCCAAGTCGAACCGTGATTTCCCGCAATCGGGACTATAAGTGGTTAGAAATTTTGCAAAGTCCTCATTAATTCTGCAGCTGACGATGTCGAAAATATAGAAGCAAATGCGGAAACAATAATTATTTGGTAATTGTTTTATTGGGAACAATCGATAGAGTATTGCAGCAATATTTCCAGTAAAGTGCTTTTTGGAAGATCGATTTATGTCATCGATTTATAAGTTACCGATTGACTTGAAGGGATTGAAAAATTAGAGATTATTGAGCTTACAAATCAAACCAATTTCAGGTCGTTTTCAATCCGATCAATCAAATTTAAAAAAATATATATATTATAAGACAAAAATGAATCAACTAGCCCCGGTCTTTCCTAGATGAATTGCGCTATAGCTACGAGACTCAACGTTGGCATATGGCGCATAACTGCAACGCAAACCACTGTAAGTGAGGCCAGATGTTGTCACGTCGTCGTGATGTGGAGACTCTGTCCGCGGAAACGTGTGTAATAATCTCTGGGGTATTACAGTATTATAGAGGTAAACATGGGCTATCGTTTGACTAACATCGAACATTTTGACTATGACTTTAATATTTTGTAATACTTAATCAATGGAGAAATCATTGTATTGGGAAATATACGAAGGTTCGGTGCGATAGCTTTTCCATGTCAATTGGATCGATATGACTCAATATCGATGTTGGCTCTTTGCTTGTTCCACAGACAAAAACTGTAAAGAGGTTCGGATTTTATGGGAGCCTTGAATGCTTAGAAAAATAATATCTAATTTATCGTTTTCATTGATTAATTGAAATGAAATTTGCTAGACAATCGATGAAGCGTACAGCGGCTCGACATATTGCGAGCTTAGGATCGAATGTTTTTTTTTTTACATAAGTTAGAACTTGAGATTAATTTTGTGAGTTCGAAGATTGAATTTATGGTGATTTTGTGAGTTCGAAGATTGAATTTATGGCGATCTTGTGAATTCGAAGATTGAATTTGTGGTGATCTTGAGATCGAACTTCGAAGTTGGCGATCTTGAATTCAAGGCTATGCCTAAGAATTGGACTCTTACTGGAATCTTACAATCCACACACAAACTTCATATCATTTTCCAACTTAATATACCCATTAAATCGATTGTACTTGTACCCACCAGACCCCGATCTCCCCTGCGCGACATTAAAAAGTATCAGCAGCAGTCGTTTAACCGCGGCGAATTTTCGTTTCCTCCTCTAATCGTCACAGTCTGCGGTTGGAATTCGCGCGGTGCTACATGAAACGTGATCAAAAGCGGTAGATAGACAAAACTCATATATACACACGCAACAGTGTATATATATATATATATATATATATATATATATATATATATATGGACTTTCGTCTTTCGAGATCTAAAAGGGAAATCGAGCGCGCTCAAGCTGTCGACTATCGCGAGCTCGTATATTTACAGTCGTATATACCTGCTGCTCTCGGTGCTCATGACTTTCGAGATTAGATCTCTCGGTCCAGTGCAAAGAGATTCAAAAACAAGAAAAAAAAAAAAAAAAAAGTACAAAAAAAAAACAATACAATTGATTTCACCGGCTCGTAATAAATCTCCCAAAGATATATCACTTTGGTATTCTTTTTTTTTTTTTCTCTTTCGTTTACGAGAATTCAGGTCAACAGTAGCCCGAAGGTAAAATCGCACAATTGCTTTATTAATTTATATGCGCCTTATTTAATTATCAATAGCGGCGTGTAGAACGCCAGCACAACCAGGCAATGTGGGACAGTGAAGTGAAAGAGACCCAATGATTTTTATATATCTTTCGTGCTGTCTCGATCTCCAGTAGAATTGTCAGGCTATCGCGTGGCAAAAGAATTTAAGATAGGTCAGGCGCGCGAACCACTCGAAGGTCTCTGCTAACCCGGTGACGCTGTTTGTCCGCTATCCTCGCGCGTGCCAAGCAAACATTCTTACTTTTTATCTGGAGATCCTGTGAGGATGAAAAAAAAAAATATATAAAAAAGGACGAATAACGCATAAATATCGCTATACATGTATATCGCGCGGGGCAGAAAATATTGTATAGCATTTCAGGGATGTGTCCCGGTGGGATAATATTTACGAGACCAGGAGAGGATTACTTCTGGGACTTGTGTTATATGCTGTGTACTACATATTCCTTCCCTTCGTTCCTTGTGCAGATATAGCTGCCACACACAATGCGCTGCATTCTAATCCCTTGGCTTCTTCTACACTTCTATTCTCCTTGGATCGTATACGCAAACTTCACATCCTCTATCATCGACTTTTGCAACTTTCATCAAGCTGCGACTCGACGCCAATAGATTCTTCTTCGGTGGAGAGGCTTATGGAGCCAACTCGGGTATTTACTGTTTAACATCTCAAGGGCTGCTGCTATTAACTTACTGCAGTACTACATTTTGAAACAGCAGTCATTTGAATGCAGACATTTTTTGTCGTTCCAGGGGCTTGCTGAACAGGGCAGGTAATAAGAATGCTTGTTAAAGATGCATTTTCATATTCTATTTTTTGTTGGATTCCCCCTTTTTTTTATGTTTAATTATGTTTTTTTTAATATGTTAGATTTTTTGTTAAGGTATTGGACTTTCTATGTGCTCTTTAAGAAATCTAAGATCTTAAGAAAATCTAATAAATATGTTGAAAAAAATTTAGTTCAGTTAAATAAAGACGATAATTGAATGAAAAATCTAAAAGAAAATATTTTTATATTTTTTACACATAAGAAAAATGTAGTCAAATTTATAGCGAAATCAAGGTTGATCTAAACAACAAAAGTTTGATTTATTCCTCCCAAAAATGTATAACTTCTATTCTGTATGCACAGGTATAGAAATTTTGGCAAAAGAAACTACATACAAAGACCTAAATTTTACTTTAAACATTTTCTTTCTACGATGGTTCCTTTTTTTATACACAGGCGATCGAAAAAAATATCAAAATATTTAATTCTGGGCGAAATAGAGGATTAAAAAATCTGAAATAATTCATACAAATTCCAGACACTTCAGAAAGCCCTAAAAAAAATGTGGAACTTTTTTATGTAGTATCTCGAAATACATTGGCTCATTTTGTGCGGATTGTGTCTACATTACTCATGAAGGCATCCAGCAGAATTCATCAACTTGTCGCAAAATATTTAATTCTGGGCGAAATATAAGATTTAAAAATCTGAAATAATTCATACAAATTCCAGACACTTCAGAAAGCCCTCAAAAAAATGTGGAACTTTTTAATGTAGCATCTCGAAATACATTGGCTCATTTTGTGCGGATTGTGTTTATATTACTCATGAAGGCATCCAGCAGAATTCATCAACTTGTCGCAAAATATTTAATTCTGGGCGAAATATAAGATTTAAAAATCTGAAATAATTCATACAAATTCCAGACACTTCAGAAAGCCCTCAAAAAAATGTGGAACTTTTTAATGTAGCATCTCGAAATACATTGGCTCATTTTGTGCGGATTGTGTCTATATTACTCATGAAGGCATCCAACAGAATTCATCAACTTGTCGCAAAAGTGGAACTGCACACTACGATATAGCATATATCAATGGTCATGTATATATCGCTGTTGGTGGTACATATATTATACGGCATATATATTATATATACGTGCGCATAATATGAGAACGCACGCACGCGCATGTTGACGGCGTGTGCTCGGGTGACCCGACGCCGATGCTATTTATATAAAACCAGATCCAGTACAATAGCGACTTTCTACTCCTACACGCTACGGGCTCTCGGGGAGAGAGAGAGAGAGAGAGAGAAAGAGAGAGAATGGGGCCCGACGGTCCCAACCGAGTGAGCGAGGCGAATATATAAGGTACCAACGAACGAATGTATCCGGGGACCCCTCGGTACGCTTTAGCTATAATGTACTTGTAGTGAGGTACCAAGCGCAACATATACTATACTTTAGTGTTTGTACTTATGCATATGGGGCATTCCAAGTCAACTTTTTTTTTCGAATTTTTTTTTCCCCATATTTTGATCGAAAAATAGATTATTTTTTCAGAATTTTATCATTTATTTGAAAATAATTTTTTTCTCCTTAACTTTTGAATAAAAATGAATTCCGAGCAGGTTTAAAATTCTGATTTTTTTTCTTCATAGAATGTAGAACTAAAAACAAGTATTTCCATAGTAGTTCGAGGATGGGACGAGAATTATTTCTATTTTTTTTTAATTTAAGAAAAAAAATTTTCCAAATGTTGAGAATTTAAAATTTCAATGATGGTTTCTTCTAGGGGGAAAAAAAAATTATATGTGGTAAAAAAAATGCCCATACTTTGAAAGAAAAACGCTGAAAATTCGCGCAGTAATTAAAATAAAATTGAAAAAAGCCATTTCGATTAGAACAAAAATTAGGAAATATTTTTTCTTTTTCTTAAAATTAAACACGTCGAAATTATTCTCGTCTCATTCTCGAACTACGATGGAAACACTGGTTTTCAGTCCAAGATTTTATAGGAAAAAATTCAGAAATTTAAAACTGATCGAAATTCATTTTTCCTGATTATGAAAAAAAAAATATATATTATATAGAGTAAAACAAGTGATAAAAATCTGAAGAAAAATTAACAGCATTTTTTGGAGCAAAATATGCAAAAACAAAAATTCAGTTAACTTGGAATGCCCCATACACACACATATATATATATATACAATTTGCTGGTAGTATGTTTCTACAGGTTCAGATGGTCTTATATTATAATATACACAGTACACTGAGAGTCATAATATACATTACGTATATTTTCCTTGCTGTTCTCTCTATTATATACTATTAGTGATTACTCAATGATATAACACGGATGCGAGAGCACCGGGAGATATAGTCAGATGAAGGTACGGGTTGCAGTTGCGACAGCAAGGAGACGAACACTGGCACGCACGTATTGGCAGTAAGTAGTCGCAGCTGTTAGGAATTAGTGATTGCTGCTGTCCATAGTCAGACAGATTATATTAATGCCTAGTTACTTAAGGTAGTCCTTTTGCGATATAGTCGAGTCAATCGGTTACTAAGTTTGAAAAAAAAAAAAAAAAAAAAAAAAATCTTTATACCCACTTTAAAGTAGAAACTAGCGTGGACGAATTTACATTAAAGATTTCCAACTTAATTTAGAAAAAAAACGATCTACCAAGAAATTTACAGAAATTAACTCAATTTATGCGAATAAAACCACGAACATATTTATTTATGAAATTTTTCTCGAGTCAACATTTTTTATGAACATTCCTCACTATAGTTGAAAATTTATATCAGAATTTTGACAATGCTGATAGTTTTCCAAAAATTCCAAGTACAAAGAATTCGGAAAATCGGGAAAAAACTTAAACGCCTTTTTAGTGACGAATTCTCTGCAAATCACATGGTTCATAGATTTTTTGTATATTTCCCGGATATATTCCAAAGATATATATTGAAAAAAAAAAACTTTTCTCCCCGAACGTTCTAAAGATCTTTTTCTTAATTATTACAAAATAAAAATAAATTTCAATTTTCATTGTTTATTTCAATATTTTTAAATCCATTTAAAAAAAAAAAAATACACCTAATATAAAAATCAGAGCAAAATTTTAATTCAATCCAATAATGAATACAAAGTCATCATAAACTCTTAAATTATTAAATTTATTCCAAATAAGTGATCAGAAAGTTCATAATAGAGTTCCCGAATAAATTTTAATTGACAGATCATAAAATTCCAAAAAAAAAAAAAATACACGTTAGATCGACGAGAAAGTTTGTATCAATAGAATAATGAATACAAAGTGTCTAGAAACTGTTGACGTATTAAATTTGTTGCAGCTAAGTGATCTCTCCGGTAAACGGCGATAATTGAGTTCATGACCCGGTCCGTTAAGGTTTACGATTTTCAGATAATCTTGGGATAGGTTCAAGCCTGTGTGGATAATATAACCGAAGGATTAATATTTCATAAATATTAATGAGAATCGAGATGAGAGGACCGATACAGATCTCTTGGACTTGCGGGGGATGAGTTCAACTGACCTTAACCCACTGACACTCGCCGCTGCACTCTCTCACACGCTTTTTATCCTCACCGCCTCCCCCCCCCCCCTTCCCCCACGCCCCCGCCCCCGCCCCACCGCCCGCTTGTCGCTTTTATCTCTCTTTCACTCTTGCCCGCAATCCCGAGGCCGCGTGACCGCTCCACGAGAGGATTCCTGGCGGAAGTGAGCTCTTCACGGTTTTACACGAACGTCATAAATCTCGTGAGGCTCTCTCGGAGCTCGGCGCTCGCATGTCTGGCTTACTGCCCTCACGAGCGAGGCTCGCCAATTGCCTCGAAATTTCTCCAGCTTGAGCCCTCACTCGATCTCCCACGTTTAAAATAAAGCGAGAAAAGCCACGATATTGCATACTCCACCATTTATATATATATATATATATATGTGTGTATACTATAAAGTACAAGTAGAATGGACGCAATAAATTGATATTCGTGCGGAGCTATAGACCAAGTTCAAGGTATTCCGAACGGGGCGAAAAAAAAACGCCAGGCGACTCTTGACTCTCGGTGTGGTTACGTAAAATTTTATAATCGCACACCAGTAATAACGAAATAAAAATATATTTATCGAAAATTTTTTGTGCAGAATGGTTGACAATTTTTTTTTTTTTTTAATTTTACAAAAAAGAAATGTGTGTTAAAAAAATGGACAATCGTACTTTTTCTCACTTTGCTTGCTCAAAAAAAATTCATAATAACAAATGTTATTTTTGTCGTTAAAATAACAAACGAATTTGTTACTTATTTACAACCAAATTATTTTTTGCAAACGATAAAACACCGATTATAAAATCGGTGAAAAAATTCGAAAAAATTGTTAATGACAAAAATTTAATTTCTTAAAATAACAAACGAAATTTGTTACTTATTTCCAACCAGATTATTTCTCACACACCAAAGGACACCGATTTAAAAAACATTCTTTTTTTTTTTTACCGTACCGCAAAAATCTCATTCCTCATACTTTTTGGTGCATATAATTCTGGGTTGAAATAGCCAATGGGTTGTAACTTTTTTTTTTTTTAAACGTAGCCCGGGAGCGTCGCTGAAGTGGACGTAACTCACGCTATTAAACATAAGTCTTGTGTGCCGACGGTAAAGTTAAAAATGGCCAGGTTTTACCATCCGAAATAGCACACGTGTGTGTTATAAGTAAAAATATGTGTGTCTACTGTTGCGTAGCGATGTTGAGGGTCATTGCACTATATTCGCCTTCGGGGGCGAAGGGTCTGAAGGGGGGAGGACGTGCCTCTCGTGCTCCCTCGTGGGAATGGACCTTTTGAGGAAGAGGACCGAGGCGACCGGGTGAGGACCAGAAGCATAAAGAGGCCGCAAAACCGGGGCCCGGTCCGGCAGGACCGTGTCCGTGCGTTGAGAGGACGTATGGACGCGCTCTCATCGCATCGAGAGGCAAAAGAAACCTCTGAACTGGTTCCTCTTCCTTCCCTGCCGTATCGTTTTTCTTCTTTTTCAATTATTTTCTCTTCTCCGCGGGCTCTTCTTTCCTCATCTCCTTCTCTGTCTTCCGCGGGCGTCTCTTATTCTTATTGTTTTATACTGTACATTTCATTGGCTCGAGCTTCCTCTTCCCCATGGAATATAAATGCGCGCGTGTACGCTGTGGTGTCGCCGGTGCGTTTTCTCGCTATCGTAGCTTTTTTCCAATTCCTTTTACAAATTTATTCGGCCCTCTTTTGGCCATTCCAGTGAAATATTTACGTGGCAAAAAGGGCGCGAAGGAATTTCATTCGTTCGCCACTTCCGGAATCATGGAACTAGGAATTAATATGATGATTATTTATGGGGTAAGTATGAGCCACAATCTCATAAGCGACTTGCAGCAATTTTGGTACTGAAAAATAAAAAATAGAGTATTATTATTTTGAATAAAAGAAAAAATAAAAAAAGAAAATAAAAAAAAGGCTCGGTTAGCGTCCCTTTAAAATGCCTCGTTTAAACTGAGAATTGGTGAGTTGCGTTATCTCTCTTGTGCACGCCACCTTGTAATAAAACCGTCGACACGCTCGAATATTTATGAGGAACGCAAAACGGGCGTAAAAAAAAACGAAAGGCACAACTTTTGACGAGCCTTAAACCTTCCGCACTCCGCTACTGGAGCTTTTTCCAGCCAAACGATTTTCTCTCTCCGTTCGCGTACACGTCGAGTTTTTATTTTTATTCAATGAGCCTCTTTTCGGTTGCATCAACCCACACAGGAAAATGTAAAACGAAGACTTTTTTTTTTTTCTTTTTTTTTTTTCAAGTTCAAAAATTATATTTCCAACAAACGTTCGCTATTTATTTTGTGGACATTTTACGAAAAATTTATTTCGCATAATTTTTATTACAAAATAAAAAAATCAGAAGCACGGAAATAAGTTTAAAAATATTTTTTTCGTTGTAAAAAATATGCAGGAAAATAAATACATATTTATTGTCATTTTTTAAATCAAGAAAATGTATAGTTCTACTTTGCATTGCATTTTTGATTTGCATTTTTTTCGGCGAGATTTGCAGTTTTTTTTTTCTTGAAAAATGAATCAACTTCGATTGCTCATTATTAAAAATGATAGCGTCGATTAAATAATTCAAGGCGACATTAAATGCAGTCGACTTTTTTTCTCTGGTTTGCATTAAATTTTTTTCATGAATATACTATTTTGGAACGATTTTTGGTACCCAGATGTAGAGATACAAATTGGATAGGAGCAATATCTGCTGAAATAAGCATGTACGAAGCTCTCGTGAGCGAGTCTCTCTCACGTGAAATCGTTTTCCAACATTTTGCGCGCTCCAATCCCGCCACCGAGATCATCATCGGCAAGCAAGCAAGCAAGTATAGTATAAGCGAGTAAACACGTCCTATGGGAAATCGCTTTCCCGCAACAGAAAACGCTTGGTTTTTTAAAAAATTTATTTATTTGCTCACACGTCTGCTTCTTAACTCGATGCTTTCTCGCACGACCAGATGAGCAACTCGTGCGGAATATTATGATGATATGGTATACCATCTACTTTCGTTCGAGTGTGAGAATCAGTAAAAATATACAATATAAAGTTATTTGAGGCAGAAAAAAATGTATATTTATAGACGTTTGGCACCAAATCGTTTAATGGATCGAGATTTGTATTTTTGAAGATGTCAAATAAATTTAGTTTCCGGATGTTCCTGTAGATTTTGGGATTGATTTTTGTCTTTAAAAATAGTACATTTTTTTTTACAGACAAATAATTATTTGTCGTTAAGTAAATAAAAAATGTGTTTATTATCTATTTAAAAATATATCAAAATATACCAAAAATATATTTTTGACTGAGAATTATTTAAGAATAATTTTTTTTTTTTGGTTACTTTATTAAGAAGTAATATCATTTTACGTTTTTTTTTCTTTCAATAATCTAGAAAAGTAAACACTTTTTTTAATACATTAAAAAAAATCTTGACAAACATTTTTTTTTTGTAAATTTCTAATAACAAATTCGTTTGCTATTTATTTAAAAAAAAAACAAATTCTTACAAGAAATAAAACTCATGAATAAAAAAAAATCTTTTTTTCTTTTACAGTATATTTTCAACCGAGAATTATTTAATAACCATTTTTTTTTGTTTCTTTACTAAAAAGTCATATAATCGCTTACGTTTTCTTTTTTCTTTCAATAACCCAGAAAAGTAAACACTTTTTTAAATACAATAAAAAAAAATACACACAATTTTTTTTTTTTTGTAAATTAATAACAAATTCGTTTATTATCTATAAAAAAAAAAAAAGAAAAAAAAAACAAATTCTTACAAGTAAAATTCACATTTAAAAAAAAAAATCTTTTTTTTTACCGTACACACTTTGGGAGTAAAATCAGGGAAACATTAGCGAAACGTTATTGCGGCAAGCTCGTAAGAAGCTTAAGAAGCATTTTTATGGAGGTTTGGAGGCTGTTGCTTCGTGGTTAAAGTCGCGGTGCTGCCGTTTGTACCAGGAACTAGCTGCGGGACCGAGATAAATACGAGAAAGAGACAGATAACCAGGAGTAAGAAGAAGAAACTGATACACTCTGGTGTGCCGTCTCTCGATTACTCGGACAAACCCGTTCCGCCGAGATTTGTTCCGGGACTGGTTTCCGTTTCTCGCACGCGCTCGTTCCCTCGTTAAAATGGCCCAACGCGCGGTTAGAGCCGTCCCAGCCTCTCAGCGCTCCAACCGGGCTCCCGCGACGAGACTCTCATCTCTCGACTCTCTCGTAACGAGAAAACCGTGTAGCTATCGGTAGTACGTGTCCAAACGCCTTGCCCCTACCGCGCTCCTTACTCGCTCCTTTTCAGTATTCACCTTTTATTTCTTGTTATTCTCATTTCTCTTGAATGTTACGATGAACTACCTTTGCACCTTTTTTCTTTTTTTTTTTTTTTTAAATGCTTTGCCACGTGTTCTGCTCTTCCGCAATGCAAACGGAAAGAGATAAAGAGAGAGAAAGTACGTTCGGCGACCTTGACTTCCCCCCCCCCCCCCCCAGATATTAAACATTCCAGCTGATTTACAATTTTGTCAAGAATAACCAAAATAACATCTGCTACTTCCGTTTTAATGTTTCTGTCAGTGTCCAAGCAATTTATTGATCGTTTTGTGATGACATTGATGTGTAATAATAATAATAATAATATGACGTAACGCAGATCCAAATGCGATATATATATTCCTGGCAAACTCAGTAAGCGATCAACCCTGACCGCCTCCAATTTAACATTTTTTTTGCTATTCTAATATATGCTCCAAAAATACTTTTTTTTTTAGATTCTTTTTGCTGAATCTTTTTTTTCATGAGTTTTTTTTTAATTTATATTTTTGGCGAGAATTTAAAAATTTGACAATTTTCTAAAAAAATCATAGACTGGATGTGATATCGCGTCAATTTTTTTAAGTGTTTTTTATTTTATTTTTTGAATCATTAAAAATGAAAAAAAAAATTAAACGAGATGTCAGTTTATGGTCGGTTGTTGCGTAAATATTTTATACGTAATGCAAGATTTTTTTCGAATTTTCCTGAAGCTTTTGTCTTCGGGATTATTTGACAATCTCAAAAAAAAAGTCTTCATTGCTTTCCTGAATTTCCAGACTCTCAATCATATTTATCAGTTCAGAAGAAAAAATAACACAAAGCGAATCTTAATTTTTTAACTGACTCCCTAAATTTCAATCTTTAGAGGAACCGAATTCAGCCCTTGGATTAAGTTTCTCATCAACCAAAATTCGATGCCCGGAAATGAGTATATAATTTCTCTCATCGAAGCATCGACGGAGTATATATCGTGAATACCAATTCCAAATACTTCCTCTAAATTATCCTCTCAATAATTTCATACTGCCTTCGACATATTGTGTATCATGAGACTCGGTAATGAATCTCCTAATATAAGTATTCTGTTTCAACAATTTTTGAAAATTCCACAAAAAATGTTGTTAAAAATGACTAAAAAATGATATTTCCTCAAATAAAGGGCCAAGTTTAAAGGGCGCCTAATTGAAATAAAGACAATTTACCTTTATTAAATTTGGGAGACCCTTAATAATTACTTATAATCATAATAGGAGACAAAATATGATTTTTTATTCCTTTTTAATAAGACTTTTTGTTGAATTTTCAAAAATTTCAAAACACCCTAATAAACATCTATTAAAATGTAAAAAAAAAAAAAAAAATTCGTAGAAGTTAGCGTCCAAAGGGAAGTGGATATTCAGGGTCATCTAAAATTCGCAGCAAGGGCCGGAAAAGGGAGGTCAGAGCAACGGACACGCGCACGCGTCGACGAAAGAATTTTCAGTCAGGTCGCGCTCGTGGATGCTCCCAATGGAAAACCAAGTTTCCTCGTCGATGTGCCATGCGGAATAACAATTAGACGTGAAATTCGATGACGCAAGGGAATTATATTAAAGTGAAAAGGTCCGATGGAAGAGCGAGGCGCCAAGGGACTTTGGCTGTGAAAGAGAAAAGCACTTTTAGAGAAGAGAGAACGTTTAATATGGTTTAAGAAAAGGAAAGAGAAAAAAAATAATAATAAAGGGACTGAAAAGCGGAGGGCGAAGACGAGAGAAAAATATTTTTATTATCCCAAAGAAAAATATTCTCGTATTTTTTTCAAATATTTTTTGACAGAATAATAAATTCTTGGCGACAAATGCAGATCACAATTATTCCACGAAATTTTTTTCTAACAGTTAAAAATGTGATGAGAAAGTCACATTATTCATAAAGTTCATAATTTCTCCAATTTTGTTTTTTTTTTGTTTTTTTTTTTTTCAGTTTCATCATCAATTTATATAGTTGGGAGTTTTTTTTTTAATTCGTAAAGAAATAATAATTATTTTTTTTTTTTAAATCTCAGTCTCTCAACTTTCTTCGCTGCTGAATCTTTCTCACGTTTCCAGCTCGCAGCAATAGTGAATATAAAGAAAAGCTTCTGCTTGTGTTGATGTATATCACTCAGTGTATATATGTGCACGCGATACCTCGACCTGCGTTGAATAGAATCTTGAGGTGGTTTCTCTCGCAGTTCGCACGAGAGAAGTAACGGGCAAGTGTGAAGCTACGATAAAGACAGAGACAAGTCGAAGGACAATGCCTGAGGCAACCTTATCGCAAACTGGTGTGTGTCTGTGTGTGTGTACGGTAATGCACAACGTACGACGCTGTCTCCAGAGTCTCGAGTGACTGTTGGATCGATTCGAACCGAGAGCAGAATCCCAGTCACACTCTTCTGTACGATTCTATTGTTATTCACTCAATCGTTATCGATACGAATACATGAAAAAAAAGAAAAGAAAAAAATTTTTAATGAAAATGTAAAACGACAGGAAATGATAGCCATAAATAATGAAAGAATCGTTCATTGTCTCGCAATCAGTTATTTTCGTTTAATATAATAATAAAATATTACATAAAAGTAATTATTTTTTTGTTCGTTATTATTTTGTTTTTCATCATTTTGGTGGATTTCCTGAAAATGAAAATTTTCACTGACTTTAGTTAAAACATACAATTCTATATTGTACAATTTACTTTTATTAAATGTGGAGCATTCCACCTGGTTTCTCTAAGAAGCACTAATTTATTTTTTCTATATATTTTTAATCATCTACGATTTTTTTAAACAAATTGTCATACAAGACATTTTAAAAATCTGAAAAAATTCTGAAAAATCTTTTTTGGAGAATAAATATTTTTACTAACCCAGCCAAAGTGCGCCGGCGATTCCTTCCATTTTTTTTTTTTTCTGCCTTCTTTCTATTTTGTCGTTTGGATATTTAGTCGGTCCGCCAAGCAATAGTATAAATACAAGAAAAAAAAGTGATAACAGCGGAAAGAGCGCTGATAAGTCGATAGTTAACAGAGAAAGAGAGGTGGAGGAAAAAGGGAGCTCGGGAAACAGAAGGTGGTGTAGTTTGCGGTGATACAGTGGTGCAACCGCGGGCCCGCTTTTGCCTTCTCTCCCACATCACTTCGGTTGTTAAGATCAGAACGGACACGAGGGAGCGAGACAGGAGAACTTGAGCAGAAAAGTGAAAGCCCCTTGCGCGCGCGTAACGATTCTAAACTATATTTCTCGTTTCAGTGGTTAAGCTGATGGTAGAAGAAGATGGCGAATGAGAGGGAGAAAGAGGCCACTGGTGAATGGAGCACGAGAGTATGTAAGAAGGAAAGAAAACGGTATGAAAGATCGAGGGAGATGGAGAGATCCGAGCAGACTGACTCTCCTGCACTGTTGAACTATCGAGAGACGAAACTAGTCCACGATCGTGTGTTGCAAGCTTTTATATTTCTTCATCTTATTCCCTCTTCCTCCCTCGCCTTTTTCTTTTTTTTTCTTTCTATAGATTTTCAGTGTTTTATCCTGTCTGGATTCAACTACTGGATTTGAGGAGGGTGGAACGCTTTGCATCAACCAAATCAGTGGTAATTCATTGAAAGGATTTCTTCTGTTTTTTTCAGGGTCATTTGTAGAGCTGATTTTTAACACAGAGAGTCATTACATCATTTAATTACTTGCTTGTGAATTAATGGAGAAGATAAAATCATGTTTTAGTGAATGGATCAATGTTGGATGGATCAATCAAATCCAGAGATCACACAGGTTTTCAAATAGATGTTTAGTTGGTGCAAATTTTTGATTTTTTTTTTTTAAATGTTGGTTGGTTTAGTAGTACATGTTTGAGGTGAGAAAAAATGTTGTTGAGAAGAGTAAATTACTTATTTGATGGCCTATCGTAGTTTCCTAAGTTGGATGACCAATAAAAATACATTGATTTTACACAGTTGATTTTCAGTCCTACACAAGTCACTCTTTAGAACTGTAAAATAAAATCAAACATTGTAGAATCAAACATGTAAAACTCTACCTTCCTTAATCTCAATTTTCCTAGACAATCTTTCTTAAAACAACGATCTCGATGATCAACTTATTAGCAGACACAAAACAAGGACCAATTTGATCGATTTGCTACATAAAATTCAGTGAATATCTGAGTATGCACGTAAAGTTGGAGCTACGGCTGCGCCGATTACGATGTCAAGGTTGCGAATTCAAAACCCCCCTCCGTCTTTTTCTATCTCTCGACGACCGTGAATCATCGATCCACCAGTTTTGGAGGTCTGCGGTGTATGCACAGACAGTTTCGTTATACAAAACCCCACTGCTGCTTCTGCTTCTGCTGCTGCTGCTGCACATCGGAGTCTCTCTCTCTCTCTCATATACTCCAGAGTACACAGAAAAGCTCCTATCTTCATTTTTCTACTCCAGCGAGATGACCAGCCGGGCAGACTCGGGAAACCGCTGCGGTTGCACGGCAAATGGAATACTTATGCCACCGTATTAGTACGCAATTACATTTAAGAGCCCCCGACAGATTGTGAGGGTCGTCTCTCTTCGCGCACGAGCACACCTTAAACGTTTTCTCTTCAGCAATTATTTTATTATTACTATATGGTATTTACGTGTGTTTAGTGCCAAGACCCGCGTATGTATGGGGTATTCCATACGACGTCGTCCTCGGTCAGACACCTTTGACTCCTCGGATTCACTTCATGATTTTTTAAATTTATTTCTCCACCTCTAAAAAGCGCTCAGATTTTTTTTACATTTTTTTCTCTATACTTGACTCAATTTTTGATATTTCAAAACTTACGTATCGTTAGTCGGAGCTGAAAAATCTGAAAAATTTTAAGAAGAAAATCTTTCTGAAAGAAAAAGAAAAATTAGAAGATTATTTTTTTCAGAATTTTCAGAAATTATTTTGTTAAATAAAAACGCTTATCTGAATTCTGAAAAAAATTCTCAAGAATTCAGTGAAAAAAAAAATAGAGCCGAACGCTGGTCCACTCTGAGTCTAGAATTACATTTTTTTTATCTCGGGCACAAGATTTTTGAGAAATATTTCAGATTTTTCAATTTTTGCTAATTTAGAAAAAAAATCATAACTAAGTCAAATTTAGGACAAAAAAAATTAGAAGATTATTTTTTTCAGAATTTTCAGAAATTATTTTGTTAAATAAAAATGTTTATCTAAATTCTGAAAAAAATCTCAAAAATTAAGTGAAAAAAAATAGAAGCGAAGCTGACCCACCCTGAGACCGGACTTAAATTTTTTCAATGTTTTGCACAGAATTATTACGAATTCTTTCAGATCTTTCAATTCTGGCTAATGTCAGTTTAAAAAAAATCATAAGTAGGTCAAATTTGGGAACAAAAATCTATAAAAAATCGGAGTGTTTTTTTGAAAGTTGGAAGAATAATAAAAAAAATTATGGATGAAATTCGGGAGGTCGATAGACTGACCCAAGTCGAAATGGAATGGAATGCCTGATATATACACGAAACGCCATAGAAACTCATTACTCTACGACATTAACTTTAGCAAACCAATTACCGTATGCATATGTGTGATTATTGATAATCCTACACACACACATATATATATATATATATATATATAATGTAAGACTTAACAGCATAATGATAATCGGACAATATAGCTTTAACGATTATTACCAAAGAGCCTCGAATAATTATGGAATGAATCCAGATGAAATATTTACTGATGATATTCAATAGCTCAGAGGCGTCTCGGAGTCTCGTCTATATCGTCCTTTCCCAGAGGTTTAAACCGCGGTTTGTTCGGTGAAAGTCGCCTTCTCCCGAGATACTCATTCATTTCCCCAGCTAGTTTGCAGCCTCAGCATCGAGACACTAGTTCGTCGATGCCGAGAAGATGGCTATAATTCGCGCAAATTGCACCTAAGTGAATTCCTATTTTTCTCTACAGACGAATGAACGTTTCTTTAACATTTTTATTATTTTTTTTTACAGTGTAATACATATAAGATAAAAAGTAATACAGCAAGCAATAATTTTGCAAATTCGAATTTCGTCCTTTTCGTTACAAAAATTATTTCGTTGAATTGGTAAAGTGTCAAAATAAAAAAAACTGCTAATTTTCTCACTTTGACACTCGTCACATTTGTTCCCTTTAAGCCCTCGTCACTGTATTTATTTTTTCTCGTCATTGTTCAACACTGTTGAAGAGTATTATTATTTGCTATATATTACAATATATCGGCGTCGATAAGATGGTTTCATTCGTTTTCTCCTTCCAAACAATGCACGGCACTTTCCGTTGTATCGACGGCGTCCATTGCTGCACAGAGTGGATGTCACGACATAATCATCATTGTCGCGGATTTGCCTTGGATAAGATTCGGCTGTTGAAAGCAGTAGGCACACTATTGCTATCAACGCGAGCCACAGATTTATTCTCATGATGAAAGGCTGCTGATCGCGCTGTTCTGCAATTAATTTAATTTTAATTTTTTTTTCCAATTGTACTGTTCAGAAAATTGGAAAGTATTCCAAAGTAGCGCGTACAATGAAGAGTGATTTTGAGGGGATGCTGAAGTAGATATGACTGAGCGATTTTTTGATTTTGACTTTGCATTGTTACGATTTGAAAATCCATTGAAAAAGTATAAATAAAATAATTGCGTTGGATTCGCGTCGGTTATGATATTCCCCTCCAGCATCCTCTCAATGCCTGTTGCCAACCTTCAATCTTCGAGATTCAAAATAATTCCTTCAATTCTTCACACGTCTATTTCGATGCGCGAATTTCTCCGAATATTATCTGGACAAATAGTGTGTAATCGTTGCTCGCCACTTTTAGACTGATTATTTTCCTTTGAGTTTACCAACATAACTCGGCACTCGCCGAGAACCGGAATCGCGTGCGGCTAAGGAGCCATCCGTGAGGAAACCAAGGTGGTCGGTAATGACCGCAGGTCAGATGATAAACTGATGGAAAACGACTGATTTAGCAGCAAAGCCTTCAGTTTACCACGGATTAAAATTGAAAACGCTGGTCGATATTTCGCATTGCAAAATATTGTTCATTCAAAAAAATCGCAATAAAAATATGCATTCAAGATTAGTTAGTCGAAGGTTTCATGGTTAAAAAAAAAAAACCCTTTTTTTTCAAAGCGGAAGATTGACGCTAGATTGACACGAAACAAAAGCATGTAATTTTTTTTTTTTTAAATCTTTTAAATCACATTTAATTTCTGATAAATCGTCTGAGAATTTTCTCAGATAATGTGAAATATCGTGTCACAGTTTCAGGTGAAACCTTAATACTACCTTAACAATCCTCTTAGCACCGATCGCGCATCGGTTCGCCCTTTAAAAGCACTTGAGAGGCGTCTTGCAAATATTCGCCAATCGGTTTTGCCTGCAATCTCGTTTTCTCCCTGAAACCGAGCTCTGCATTCAGTCTGCGTTATTTATATCAACTCGGGATAATTGAAAGTAGGCGTTAAGGGCATTATGTAAATATGTTATCGCCGATGGAGGCACCGAGGAAGATAATAATAATCCGCGAACGACTTTGAGAAGGAAACAGGTACAAAAAAAAAAAATGGAAAGAAAGAAAAGAAAGAAAATGGTCAAATCAGTGTGCAGTGTGTATATTATAAAGTTTCGAAGTTGCACAGGTGGTTGTGTGATGGGTGTAGGGGCGACCTCGCGAGAAAGTCTCGAATTATACTATTTCCCCTCTCAATTATATTTCATTATAATTTATTGTAATTATATCGGTGGAGATGCGCATATCGCCTTAAGCTTCGTTCCTGCCATTCTCTTCTCTTTCGCTGCATTTTCGTTCCCCGTGTCTCCCTCATTCCTCCTCCTCCTCCTTTGATATCGCGATCACTATACTCTCGTATCGTATATCTTAATTTTCCCTGCTATATGGCAATTACCTAATAGCTCTCGCTTAACCGGTATTTTCTCGTCGACCTTTCCATAGCCGCGGCTTCTTCGTTTCTTCCTTCGTTCGTGTTCCTCTTTTTCTACACCTTCTTTCCACATTTTTCCAGTCCTCGTTGTGCTGCTACTATGCAACAACGCGCGCTCTGCATTGCTTTTTTTTTTTGCTTGTAGACTGTAAGCTTACTGAAGGGTCGAAATTTATTATATTGTAAATACAGTTGTTAGAATAAATATGATTGTTTTTTAAAGAGAGGCTCGGATGCAATTTTAAGAGTTTCTATTAAAAACCCATTATTTCTTTACGTGATTTGGTAAATATGTATTTTTAATGTTGAATTAATCTCTCTTCTCGGACTGTTATCAGAAGCACGAGTATCACGAATTAGCGCGGTGCATTTTATTCGGAGAAAACTGCATAGCTGTGGCAGCTGTGTATGCCCAGTGGCTAATTGAAAATTATGAATTCACTAGCTACGCCGGATAAGTCCTCCCTACGCGTGAAGAATATTTTAATGAACTATCACGACCTTAACCTTTACACCACAGTTGAGCCATACATCTGTCCTGGACTTTATAATCCGGTGGTTACACTTTTCAGCTGAAATTATGGAAATTTCGTGTGGAGAGGAAAAGTGTCAAAAAAAGAAAAAAAAAAAAAAACAAAAAAGCAAAATGGACTTTGCACCTCTTTCTATGGAATATATTCGTAGACATTTTCTAGCTGGTTCGAGAGAGGTCAATCCGACGTTGCCGCGTTTTTGAAGTAAAAGAAAAAAGAAAAAAGAAAAAAAAACAATCCCGAGGGAGCATAGATCACGTGCGAGGTTGATTGCGGGGTGTGCGGTGCCAATCGCGAGGGAATCGAATACGAGTAGAGCGAGAGAGATGAATCTATATAAAAGCTAGAGCTTCCAGCTTCGACTACAAACCCGTGGAGAAAGACAGAAATAGATAGCTCTTGCATTCTGCACACTCTGTGGGCTTGCATCGGTAAGGATAATGCCGGACTGAGCACGCTCTGTGCCCCGTGTTTCAATGTGCATGTGGACGAATCGTTCGCATACAGGTGAACATTGCGAGAGAAAATCCGAGTTTGGATTCGCGGAGAGGAAGGAAGATAGGAGAGAAAAAGATAGAAAAGAAAGGAGGAAAGGAACAAAGTGCATCTATACAGCACTGCGGCTATAGTAAAGGTACCTATACGATAGTCATGTATACAGATATAGTGAACAGGCGTGTCCTGCGACCCTCGAGGTCAGCGTTGTTACCTTCATTATCGGAACGAAGAAGCCGACGCGAATGCTCGGAGGTTCTTCTTCTTCTTCTTCTTCCTCTTCTTATTCTGCCTCCTCTTCCTCCTCTTTTTCTTCTGCCTTCTCTTCCTCCTCTTCTTCTTCTGCCTCCTCTTCCTCCTCTTCTTCTTCTGCCTTCTCTTCCTCCTCTTCTTCCTCTGCCTCCTTTCCTCCTCTTCTTCTGCCTCCTCCTCCTC